>JBBDGP010000485.1:600000-1097500 GCA_037952835.1 Lithobates septentrionalis
CCAGAGCATCAGAGTACATAAAGGCAGCAGAGGAAGCAGGCACTGCCTAAGCTGATACTTCCTCTGTAGTGCCACCCAGGCAGAGTGATAGCAAGTGCACTTCCGCCTGGGACCTTACTAGCAGCCAGGAGAGCAATACCAGCAGAATTAGGAAAAGGGCAGATTAGCACTTATAAAAAAAAAAAAAAAAAAAAAAGGTCATTGGGTTGCTTTCACACGGATCCACAGGCCCAGTGCAGTGCACTTGCACAGTGCAGCCAACCCACAGGTACACTTCACTGCACCCGCTGTAAACCACAGCGCATCAGTGTGAATGTAGCATTATAGGGGGCTCAGGACAGTAAGGGCTCATTTACATTTGCAACACCGTAGTTCATTGTGACCCACAACTGGCTACCAAATCACTTAAAAGGGATTGTAAAGGCAGAAGGTTTTTTTTATCTTAATGCATTCTACGCATTAAGATAAAAAAAACCTCTCAGTGTGCAACAGCCCCCCTCACCCCCCCCCCCCCCCAATACTTACATGAGCTCCATTTCAGTCCAGCAATGTGCACGAGAGCCTTCCCCGTCCAGGACTCTCTCTTCCGATTGGCTAAGACACAGCAGCAGCACCATTGGCTCCCACTGCTGTCAATCAGACTCAGTTAGCCAATCAGGACAGAGAGGGCGCAGGGTGCTGAATGGACACACAGAGTTGCGGCTCGGCTTGGGTGCCCCCATAGCAAGCTGCTTGCTGTGGGGGGACTCAACAGAAGGGAGGGGCCAAGAGTGCCAGCGAGGGACCCGAGAAGAGGAGGATCTGGGCTGTTCTGTCCAAAATCACTGCACAGAGCAGGAAAGTATAACATGTTTGTTATTTTTAACCACTTCAGCCCCGGAAGGATTTACCCCCTTCCTGACCAGAGCATTTTATGGGATACGGCACTGCGTCGCTTTAGCTGACAATTGCGCGGTCGTGCGACGTTGTACCCAAACAAAAACGATGTCCTTTTTTCCCACAAATAGAGCTTTCTTTTGTTGGTATTTGATCACCTCTGTGGTTTTTATTTTTTGCGCTATAAACAAAAAAAAGCAACAATTTTGAAAGAAAAAAAACAAGCAATATTTTTTACTTTTTGCTATAATAAATATCTCCAAAAAAATATATAAAAAACTAATTTCTTCCGCAGTTTAGGCCAATATGTATTCTTCTAGATATTTTAGGGAATAGATTTATAGCATTTTTATTATTTTTTTTTTTTACTAGTAATGGTGGCGATCTGAGATTTTTATCGGGACTGCGACATTATGGCGGACAGATCGGACACTTTTGACACTATTTTGGGACAATCAGAGGTACAAATAGCCACTGATTACTGTATAAATGACACTGCCAGGGAAGGGGTTAAACACTAGGGGGCGATCAAGGGGTTAAGCGTGTTCCCTGGATGTGTTCTAACTGTAGGGGGGATGGGCTCACTACCACATGACAGAGACTACTCCTGAAGACAGGGAGCAGTAGATCCCTGTCATGTTGCTAGGCAGAACAGGGAAATGCCTTGTTTACATCTCCCCATTCTGCCTCTCCTCTGCCGCCAGCAAACATCGAGTTTGCAGGACCCACGGGTGCACGTGCGCCCACTAAGCGGCAAATTCAAAAGGGACGTACAGGTATGCTCTTTTTCCTGCCCATGCCATTCTGCAGAAGTAAATTGGCGTGCGGCTGTCGGCAAGTGGTTAAAGAAAAAAAAAAAAAAAAAAAAAAAGAGAGAGAGACTTTGGTATCACTCGCTCTTCAAAAGGTTGAGCACCCCTGCTGTAAAGCATTGCAGCCGTGATCAGCAGGTCACAGGTGCAATGTCAGGCTATTGCAGACTGTCAGAAAAGCTCTGCCCATACCTCCGACACGGGCATGCAGTTACTGAAGTCCAGAAAGATCAATGGACTATGAGAGCACTCGCCAGTGCCCTTCGTGGTTCATAGAGATCCTACAAGCCGTTTTGGCTCCCTGTTCTGCCCCTCCAGTGCTCACTGGAGCGCTGGCTGTGGAGGGGGCAGAAGCCACTGGCTAAGGCTCACAACGGCCCGCTGAGAGGCAGAGCCAGCTGCCCTTCCAGGCATATGGGTAAATCCTGACATTAAAGTCAGGATCTCTCCAGAGCTTGGAACAGCTGAGGAACATCAGCTAACATCAGACTTTAGCCCACTGACTAAACAGACAGCCAGGGGTGCAGGGGGAGATGCGGGGTCTTGGGGCCCCCCCACAGCGGCAGAACAACAGGACCCAGTCGCAAGTGCGACTGCAGCAATCCCTATAGTTCTGCCACTGCTCCAGAACTAAACCCTATTGAGCATCTGTGGGGCATCCTCAAATGGAAGGTGGAGGAGCGCAAGATCTCTAACATCCACCAGCTCTGTGATGTCATCATGGAAGCGTGGAAGAGGACTCCAGTGGCAACCTGTGAAGCTCTGGTGCCCAAGAGGTTTAAAGCGGAGTTCCGCCTGCAACAAAAAAAAATAAATGTAAAAAGTCAGCTACAAATACTGCAGCTGACTTTTAAAATAAGGACACTTACCTGTCCAGGGCTCCCGCAATGTCCTCACCCGAAGCCGACCTGTCCCTCGGCTCCGGTAGGAGGTGCCGGCATCTTAAGTAAGGGAATCAGGAAGTGAAGCCTTACAGCTTCACAGCCTGTTTCCCTATTGTGCATGCACAAGTCGCGCTGCATATTCTGACAGGTCCCTGCTGTCATCTAGGACCTGTGCGTCTCTTAAAAGACAGCGAGGGAATGGAGGAGGGGACGGACATGGCGTAGATCGGCGCAGATTCTGCGGCGATCTTTTGCCAGAAGTGGGAGCAAATACCTGTATTAGACAGGTATCTGCTCCACCCTGAAAGGTAGGGGTGCAACGGATCGTTGCCGATCCGTGATCCGTACGGATCACCCTCCGCGGATCGGCACACCCGCGATCCGCGGAGCACTTTTCGGCCTCAGCCATAGGAAAGGCCGTGGCTTCGGCCTAGCTCCGGAGCCGGCGGCCATCTTAGTACACCCGGAAGTGGCCACTGTCTGGACAGGAAGTGACGTTTCGTCGCCGCCATCTTGCTACACCCCACACTCCTGCACAGTACAATAATGATAGAGTGAGAAGGGGGCAAGCGGACATCTTGTTACACCCACCGGAGTTTTGGATTTAAAAGCCATTTTCAACACAAAACTGAGCTTATATGCACAAATACTGTATTTATGCATATAAGCTCGGTTTTGTGTTGAAAATAGCTTTTAAATCTAAAACTTCGGTGGGTGTAACAAGATTTGTGTGTGTTTTTTTTTTTTTTTTTTTGCTGATCCGAAAATGATCCGATCCGTGACTCTGATCCGAGGATCGATCCGATCCGTGAGATTTTTGATCCGTTGCACCCCTACTGAAAGGTGGCAAATGTGACACCGGAGGGGGGGGGGGGCCGGATAAGCGGACGTTCCATTTTTGGGTGGAACCCCGCTTTAAGGCAGTGCTGGAAAATAATAGTGGCCACACAAAATATTGACACTTTGGGCCCAATTTGGACATTTTCATTTAGGGGTGTACTCACTTTTGTTGACCAACGGATTAGAAATGAATGGCAGTGTGTCGAGTTATTTTGAGGGGGCAGCAAATTTACACTGTTGTACGAGCTGTACACTCACTACTTTACATTGTAGCAAAGTGTCATTTCTTCAGGAATAATCTGGGCAGTAGAATACGTTTTTACTTATATGCGTCTAAACGCCATGCACATAAATGCATTCTTCACAGTTGAAGTTCCAGCGTAGACAGGAGTATTTTGTGCATGTAAAGTGGTTGTACACCTCTGGAATTAAAAATGAACAGAGCATATCCCTCTAAAGTGTGTACTTAAGCGGGGTTCCGGGAGGAAGTGGGAGCTGGATGCCTCTAAAATGAGGGTATCCGCTCCCCACCCCAACAAAATGACATGACAAATGTGGCATGTCAGGGGGGTCACCATCACTTTAAGCGGAAATTCCATTTTTTTGGGTGGAACTCTGCTTTACCTCAATCCAAAAGAACCTACATTAGTTTTTCTCTCCCCTGCTATCTGCGTGTCCACTCCCCCCTCCACTCCTTTTCAGCACACAGGTGGTGATTGACAGCCACAGCTGTGCATGTGTCCCTATAAGACTGTGTGGAGGGTTTGTGTTTCCATTCCCTCTGTTCAGGTCTCAAATTACATCCAGCTCTCCTCTCATGCTGTTAAGTGTGGGAGGCCAGATACCTGTCCCCCTGCCTGTTGAAGCTGAGAAATAGCCTTTGATCTAAGTGTTTTAGGAGGCTGTAGAGAAGAAAGGGCAGAAGATACACAGGTACAACTCATGTAGGAGAATTAGTTTCATCTCTATCACCTAAGGCCAGTTTCTTCAGTGGAAATATGTAAGGGTTTACAACCACTTTAAAACAGGCTGAAGTGAACAAATCTCCCTCTTGCATAGTCAGGTTCTAACATTATGCAATACATTCATACGAAGACGGTGGGGTTAGTTTTTTTTTTTGTGAGGTACACCAAAATATTTTCTCTACAATGAACCAGTTTATGACTACATAGTAAAAAAGGAACACAATTACTTCAAAGGAAAAGTCTACAGCCCAGGGAGTGCCGCTACAAAGAATTAACTGCTTTGAACTAATTAGGTGAAAGTCCCAAACCACTAATTGGGCACTGCTAAGGCAACCGTCAATATAATGTCATCTCAGGAGTGAATCCAGCTAACATGATTTGCCAGGTAAGTCAGGAGACTAAGGAGAGAAAACACATTCAGGAGTACATAAACCCTTTCATTGATCGTTTTATTCTCTGTGTAAGATCAAAGTAAAAATGTTGTATGAGAATTAACACCTGCAATCTAGCACACACATAAGCAGATAGGTACAAAAGGTACATTTCAACCTGAAAACTAACAATACAGAAGGGTACTCCTATCATACTCTTACAGGGATCCATGGTTCACCAACAGGGCTGTGTGAATGCTTTTATAAATAAAGTTTTGGCCTATACACACACAGATTAGCTGCTTTACCAAAATGCTAACTTTAAGGGCTCATGCACACTGCAGCTCAAATAAACTTCTCCTACAGGCTTTTGAGCTCTAATTTTTTCTGCCTGTAAACTCCCCTCCATGTAAGCCAATGTGTCCAGGGCTCCATGCACACTTTGGCTTTTTAGGCATATGCTCCTACAGGCAGAACCCCCCACCCAACTCATGTTTTTGAGAGGAGTTAGTGCCCCAAAGAGCTCGAAAAAGCTTGTTTCAGCTTTTTGTATTGTTTATACAGCGGTTAAGAAAATACTATCAAGGAGGGTTTGTGAAAGAAAATGCTTATGCTCAAAAAAGCTGAAAGATGAGCTCGAAGGAGTTCAATAAAAAAAAACACTCACAAGAGCACAAAAAAAGTACAAGCTGTAATAAAAGCTCAAATGCCTGTAAATATCCTTTTTTTTTTGAGCTGCAGTGTGTATGAGCCCCAAATGATGCAGCTAAAAAGGCAAGTCCAGACAATAGAAATCACTTTCTTTTGGGTGGCCCAAAGAAGAGTTTGTAACCCACCAAGAGTCTGACATCCCCATCTGGAGCGGTTAAAGTGAAACTACAGCCCAACAATGAAACATTGCTGGCAGGTAGGCATTTATTAAAGAGAATCTGTATGTTTAGGTCACCAAAAGTAATTTTTTGCAAAAAGAATGCCGGCAACTCGATTGCTTCTTCTTAAATCTTTATTGAGCACAGACAGCAGCGCAACATCAAAACGCTAACATGTTTCGGCAAAAGCCTTCCTCATAGCATACAGATTTATAATAAAATCAAGTTTATATAGGAAAAAGTATCCATTCCTCCAAAAAAAAAAAAAAAAAAAAAAAAAAGGGGGGGGCAGTACAATCCAATTTAAAATCAATCAACAATTAAAATCATGTGAGGTTGGTATAACCAGAGAAAAAGGGGGAGGGAAAGAATGGAAAACACAGACTTAAAACTATAGGGGCAAACAAATTATTAACCCCCTGTGGAATCAAATTATATTATTTTAAAAACAAGTTCACATCCATTCTATTGTTCATTCCACTAGGGAATCGAATATTCAATCCGTGTATCCACCACACCTCCCACTGAAGTAGGGCATGGTGCGCTGTATAGCCGCGCTGCCCTATTGATTTCAATGGGCAGGAGCGATGTATATGCTCCTTCGCCACTCCAAAGATGCTGCTAGCAGCACTTTTTTTTAGCAACCTGCCAGCACACCGCTCCAGTGTGAAAGCCCTCGAGGCTTTCACATTGGAGAGACAGCAGCGGCTCTTTCAGGGCGCTTTGCAGGCGCTATTTTTAGCGCTGTAGTGCCTACAAAGGGGTCTGACAGATCTTCTCACCTGTTCCAGACCGCAAAAAGAAAAGGACTCCAGATCACCACCATGGACTGTTCTAAAATGTTTAGATACATTTGAAATTTTTTTTGCATTGCTATTTAAAGTGTCATTGTAGTGTTCAGATATTCTAATTGGTAAATTGCGGATAGTGCATCCCACATTCTGTACTCCACAAGTACTGCAATCAATTAGGTAGAGGCAATCATCTTTGAGTTACAATTTATAAAACGTTTTACTGGATATGTTCTACCTGTTGAAAAAGAAAAAACAGACTTGCTTTTTCTGTGTCTTTTACACTATTTACAGGTGTTATAACCACAGGGATAGGAGCCCACTGTCCCCAACCACAAACTGGAAGGGCAAGTGGAACGCAGTAGAGAAGGCGAAAGCCGAGTACCCAGAGTAGGAGCTTTCCTACTAGAAAAACTGCACCCATCTTAAAATATGATGCAACGTTTTGTCCGTATACAAGACAGGGAGACTGTGTTTTATGATAGAAACAATCTGGTTGTACTGTTGTAAGTGGTCACAAAGTGAACACCTCTCCTCCCACTGGACTGTGCCTTCTTACTGATAAAAAAGGAATTCCCAATCAGATCACTACGTTCTCTATTTTCTGTCAATCTTCTGCCTATATCTATTAAATTTACGCTATATCCTCGATCTCTCAACCTACTGGAAACAATGTTACATTCTTTAACAAAATCCTTATCAGAAGAACAATTTCCCCCCCCTTTGAATACTATCAGTAGGATCTGAATCCAGTGGCCTGTAACTGCTGGTGTCATTTAATAGTCTAAGGCCCCTTTCACACTGGGGCGGTAGGGGGCGTCGGCGGTAAAACAGTGCTATTTTACCGCGGTATTCGGCCGCTAGTGGTGCGGTTTTAACCCCCCGCTGGCGGCTGAAAAAGGGTTAAAACCACTCGTACAGCGCGGCTATAGCCACGCTGTCCCATTGATTTCAGTGCTCCAAAGATGCGGCTCGCAGGAGATTTTTTTCTTCTCCTGCCAGCGCACCTCGGGCTTTCACACTGAACAAACAGTGGAGTGGAGGCTGTTTTGGGGCGGTTTGCAGGCGGTATTTTTAGCGCAATAACGCCTGCAAACCGCCCCAGTGTGAAAGGGGCCTAAGAGCTTCTGACTTCTAGTCTTCTGTATTGAGAACTACAACTGCTTTACCCTTATCCACTTGATGGATTGTTATATCAGTTCTAATTTTAAGTTATTGCAGAGCCTCATGTTCCCCTTTACTTAAGTTATGTTTAACATGGTGTGTTTGAGACTCTTGTCAGCTCCTTAAGCTTACTGAGCTCCACCTCTACTGCTTGCTGGAATAAATCTACCACTTCACTTCTAGCCTGAATCGGATAGAAATACCTGTCTTCAGTGGAGACAAGACTATTTTTCATCCCATGAGACCCCGCATCAGACTCAGATAGTAAACGTTCTAAAGTGGAAATCATAATAGGTTGATCAAACGAGAAAGAAGTCATATTATCATCAATTGGAGCCACACTTGGTGCAATCTCAGTCTCTAGGGCTCCCTGATCAAAATGTTTTCTCAGCAAAAGATTCCTAACCGTTAATAGGTAGATAGGACATCAAAACTGGCAAACAGGAGCAAAAGATAAGCCCTTTGACAATAAGGAAAGTTCACTATCAGTCAGTGAAAGAGATGATAAATTCAGCACATTTACTGTACCTACTTCTTGGGATATTTTCTGTTGCCAGATTTTTCTACTTGTCCATGTCTTGATTCTTTTTTTTTTTCCTTTTTTCTTTCAAATTCTGATTGTTGCCCTGCATGTTTTTTTGACAAAACAGCAGGGAAATCCTGTTTGGGAAAAACAGAGCTGGCTGAACTGTGGGAGATGTTTGGTGATCCTGACTTGGCTGCATTTGAAAACTCAGATTGAGTATCAGATGTCTCTGGAGAGCTAAAGTTAACCCTTTTCTCTCCTGCAGAGCCAGATCTTTTTTTCTTTAGAACAGAGCGAGGAAATTTTGCGGTTTTTATGTAACTAAACAAGTCCATCCTCATAGTCCTTGAGATCACGCAAGAACTTGGATCTTTTTGTTTCCATAATTTGTAATTCCAAACAAGTTGCATGGAGCATTAAGTATATCGTTACATTCCATTTGGAACTGATCCGAATAGACCGTTGAGGGTGTCTTTTTGATCCTTGGTACCATTTTTTCATCAATATATTTCTGTAGTCCTTGTTCACACCAGTGCAGCAGGGCTGAGATCAGCGCCGTGATAATTCTCTGAGCTTGGTGGATCACACCATTTTTATGGGGGTTTTCTAAACAAACTTTATTGAGATGTCACAGACATCTCATAAACTTCAATTACTGGCCATGTGATGTGTGGAATGGATTGCTGAAAAGTAGTGTGAACCGGGCACATAGGAGACAAGACATTTTTCCTTGTTCATGTGGTGGACCATACGCTGGAATAGCCGCCCAATGCAGTCCCATTACCATATTAGGTAGAATATAAATAAAACGATGGATTCCTCAATTATTATAAATTATATATATGTATATATAAATATAAAATTCTCCTGTTTGGATCCCTTTAAAAGTTTTAATAAAATTCCACGATTTGATTTGGAAGAAATGGCAACCAACAATAGCTTTACCACCTTGCAATTGCCTAAAAACCTAGGTGGTCTTTCAGCCCTGATCCCTGGTTTGTATTTCATAGCATCCCAATTGTGAAATATTGCTGGATGGGATCTGGCAAGTCAAGGCAGCTGTTCATATTGAATACCAAAATATCTGTTTTGAGGATGTAACCCCTTGTATTCTTTGGAAACTTCCCATTATGTGAAGATTCTTTCAAAACACCCAACTTTACATCTTATAGGTAAAGTTTGGGTTGATTCAAAAAAGTACATTGGTATTATGGGACTCACAAAACATAACCCTGTTTGAGATAAGGAACTTGCTAAACTCTGGATTATTCAAAGAACTGGAAGTTGGTTGGTATCGGTACTGTACAGCAGTTTTAAAAAACTAATCATTTCAGCAATTAATTTCAATACCTTCAGGGTAGGCATGCATGATGTAGGAAACTTGGATAAGCTAATCAGGGGATACTAACAATATAATTTTTGCCCTGTACACTCACTTGCTATATGAAAATGAATCATGCTGGCACCATCCTCTACTGGAAATAGCAATGGGTGGAAGATCTAAGAACCTTATCAGAAATGATCTGGGCCAACATTTTCCAAAATGTCTCTGCAGTCCTCTTGTCTTTCTCAGATAGATTAACAGTTTTTTTTATTCCTCATAGTGCATGCAGAACCCCTACTTTTCTTATTAAAAGACGATTGACTCACCGAATTATAATAAATGTGGGGCTGCTCCAGGGGATCTGGTGCATCTCCTGTGGAGGTGCCCAAAGCTGGTAAGATACTGGGACTCAGTAATTGCCAAAATAAAACAATAATTGACACGAAGATTGAGAACGCCTTGCTTACATGTGTCTTGGGCATCTTTAGTTCTTCATTGGCAGTGACGAGGTCCCTGTTTGCAGCTCACAGAATAATTGTGATGAAAAATCCAGTGCACTTCCATCATTGGGAGACTGGTTTAAATCAGTTGTAAACCTCACTTGGTCATGTTTATCTATAGGTAAGCCTATAATAAAGGCTTACCTGTAGGTAAAATGAATATCTCCTAAACATGCACTGTTCAAGAGATATTCACCCTGCATGCAGCCAGTGACATCACTCTGAAGATCCGGCATACCTTGCCAGAATTTCAAAGCTTGTGCCAGAAACAAGGGCTCCCGCGCATGTGTGGGAGTGACGTCATCATGGCTCCAGCCAATCACATAGTCGGAGTTCGCGAACCCAGAAGAAAGACAGGGGGAAGAGGTCAGTCCTCTCAGCAGTGACTTTAAAGCACTGGAGGGCTTGGTTCCAAGGGGAGAATTTCATAATATGCTAGTATGTGATGCATACTAGCACATTATGCCATTGCAGGTTTGTTTCTTTTGAACATCCGCGGTTTACAACTGCTTTAAAGAACTTGAAGCGGAGTTCCACTTCCGGGGGAGGGACGGGTACCTGTTTTTGACAGGTACTGTTCCCCACTTCTGGATACGGCACCGCCCTTTGGAAGTTCAGACCCCCTCCTCCTTCCTGCGCTAGGCCAATTAGAAAGTGCAGCGCAGTAGGGAACCGGCTTCGAGGCCGAAAGGCTTCACTGTCGGGTTCTCCCTTACCAGGAATGGCGACGGCTGCACACAACAGCTGATCCGAAGATCGGCTGGGGTGCCGACATCACGAGCTTCCTGGACAGGTAAGTGTCCATTTAAAAGTCAGCAGCTGCAGTATTTGTAGCTGCTGACTTTTAATTTTTCATGGGGGGGGGTGGACCTCCTCTTTAATAAACTAATATTGTATGAAAAATGAACATTTGAACAAAGAGGGGCTTTAAAAAGCTAGGTGACAGGCTGCTGTGGGGGAAGTTTACAGATTACCCTACAATTTTTCATTACTTATGGCGAGTCTTAATTTTTGTTTAGGTTGATATGGACCATAAAACATATGTAATTGTTTCAAAAGTATAGTTATTCTGTGTATTGCAGAGATTGTCTTTTTATTTTAAATAACCCATGATTTTTCTTACAAATGTGAACTCCAAATGGTTACTGGATGTATCAACTATATTCTAACGCTAAGCATTTGTTATAAAGCAAGCTTTATGTTTGTTTGTTAAAAATAACAGAGAAATAGATTTTTAAATAAAATAAAATACGCTTAAAAAAAAAAAAAAAAGTATAAAACACCCCCACAATAAGACCGACTCAAAGCCAATAAAATACAACATAAAAAAAAAAAAGAAAACATCCATATCAGAGGTTCTATTCATAGACATAAGAGGAATTGAAGAGTTATGATATGGCTTATCCTTACAAGCAGAAATAGGCTATAGATACAGAAGTGTTGATGGCTCTGAGTTAAATACAAGCTGACAGCTTTGATATTTATGATTCAACTCAAACTCATGGGATTAACAAGCAAAAAGGGGTTTGTTTACTTTTTTAATCTTGGCAGAGATTTAATCTTTGCGAGACCCAGAAATGCCTATTAAGGGATTAAAAAGAAAAAAAAAAAAAAGTCATGTTTGTTACTACAAAAAAATAGAAATATGCAAGACATTGATATATCTGATAGCAGTATAGTGATACCATGTCAGATGGATATGCCATCTTTACTTGTCTTTGTAGTTTAGAATACAATCTGCCATAATATCAATCTGCATAATACTGTTGTGGACAGTTCTGAGTCGAAGATTGTATATCGCCAGTTTTGGCATTAAAGCTCATGACACAAAAAAAAAACCTAGCCACAACAGTGAGGGGAAATCCATCCAAAGTGAGTGAATCCTTGGAAGTCACCAGAACTTGTGTTTTCACTGGAAGATTTGCTCTCTATTTATGTTCTAGTGTATATGGCCAGCTTAAATATTACAGGTCAGAATGTAATTCGAATGTTCACACTATTCACCACTTCCTACCCACACTATAGCCAAAAAGACAGCTACAGCGTGGGCTTACTTTGCCTGGAGAGTGTACATGGATACTGTCCACGCCCCCCCTGCGCACAAACAACAATTTGTCTGATTACATTCACTTTAACCAAACAAGGCTTCATGTACACTAGCAGCGCTTTTAGCAGAGTTTAGGAGATGCTGCGGTTAGATTCAACCTATCACATTCAGGATAGAAACATTTTTACCGCCAGCCACAGAAAAATGCAAATCGGGACAAAACTGTGGCACGATTTTGCCGCGTTTTGCCTTTTTCCTGCGACCACAGGATATCTAGGCAGGGTATACATGAAGCCAAAGGGTTACATTTGACAATGCTGTAAAATAAAGTCAGAAGCAGACAGACATTCTCTCCACCTAATAAAAATACAATGTAACCAAAGCTGGCCATATACTAGTAGATTCTCAAACAAAACGTCCATATGAAATATTCTCCCAAAAACTCTCGTCCGCACATGTCAGGAGTTGATGAAAGTTGTTTGAAAGTAATTCAAAATTTTATTTGCTTTTAACATTCACTTTTGGTATGAATGTAATTTCCTGAACAAAAAACACATACACTTAGACCCCTTTCACACTGGGGTGTTTTTCAGGCACTTTTGGGCTAAAAATAGCGGCTGTAAAATGCCTTCCCTGAATCCCCAGTGTGAGAGCCCGAGGGCTTTCACACTGGGGCGGAGTGCTTGCAGGACGTTAGAAAAAGTCCTGCAAGCAGCTTATTTCGGGGGGTGTATACACCGCTCCTGCCAACTGGAATGAATGGGAAGTGACTGCAAAGCGCTTCGGCAGCGGCGCATTTAACCCTTTATTCGCCCGCTAGCGGGGCGTTAAATGCGCCCCACTAGCGGCCAAGTAGCGCAGCTAAAATGATCGTAAAGCGCCGCTAAAACTAGCGGCGTTTTACTGTCAACACCCGCCTCAGTGTGAAAGCAGCCTTAGAAAAAAAAATTCCATCCTGCTCCTTCAAATTTTCTGGTCACTGTGGCCCAAAACGAACATCGATTTGAACCCACTATTAGAAAATCAAACATTGCTGAAACAAAAATGGTTTTCGAATTAAAACTCTTCTAGTGTATGACCAGCTTAAAAGCTTACATTTTCTAATAGTGGGCTCAAATCAATGTTCTTTTTGGGCCACAGTGACCAGAAAATTTGAAGGAGCAGGATGGAATTTTTTTTTCTAAGGCTGCTTTCACACTGAGGCGGGTGTAGACAGTAAAACGCCGCTAGTTTTAGCGGCGCTTTACGATCATTTTAGCTGAGCTATTTGGCCGCTAGTGGGGCGCATTTAACGCCCTGCTAGCGGGCGAATAAAGGGTTAAATGCGCCGCTGCCAAATCGCTTTGCAGGCACTTCCCATTCATTCCAGTTGGCAGGAGCGGTGTATACACCCCCCGAAAGAAGCTGCTTGCAGGACTTTTTCTAACGTCCTGCAAGCACTCCGCCCCAGTGTGAAAGCCCTCGGGCTCTCACACTGGGGATTCAGGGAAGGCATTTTACAGGCGCTTTACAGGCGCTATTTTTAGCCCAAAAGTGCCTGAAAAACACCCCAGTGTGAAAGGGGTCTAAGTGTATGTGTTTTTTGTTCAGGAAATTACATTCATACCAAAAGTGAATGTTAAAAGCAAATAAAATTTTGAATTACTTTCAAACAACTTTCATCAACTCCTGACATGTGCGGACGAGAATTTTTGGGAGAATATTTCATATGAACTTTTGTTTGAAAATCTACTAGTATAAGGCCAGCTTTGGTTACATTGTATTTTTATTAGGCGGAGAGAATGTCTGTCTGCTTCTGACTTTATTTTACAGCATTGTCAAATATAACCCTTCATGTATACCCTGCCTAGATATCCTGTGGTCGCAGGAAAAAGTCAAAACGCGGCAAAATCGTGCCACAGTTTTTTCCCGATTTGCATTTTCCCGTGGCTGGCGGTAAAAATGTTTCTATCCTGAATGCGATAGGTTGAATCTAACCACAGCAGCTCCTAAACTTTGCTAAAAGCTTGTGTACACTGACACACAGGTTTTTATGGAGCTGCGTTTAGGAGCTTTGGCAAAAAAACGCTGCTAGTGTACATGAAGCCTTGTATAGTTAAAGTGAATGTAATCGGACAAATTGTTGTTTGTGCGCAGGGGGGGCGTGGACAGTATCCATGTACACTCTCCAGGCAAAGTAAGCCTGTGCTGTAGCCCTCTTTTTGGCTATAGTGTGGGTAGGAAGTGGTGAATAGTGTGAACATTCGAATTACATTCTGACCTGTAATGTCAAGCACTTCTGCAGCAGAGAATGACATTTTGTGACCTGATTTTGGGGCCCCATATCTCAAGGCCACTTGGTGTTAGGAACCCCAAATTTGAATATGTTATAGTGCTAGTCCAGCTTTGTTAGCACACCAAATTTTGGGTTCCTAGCACCAAGTGGCTCCGAGATATGGGGCCCCAAATTCGGGTCGCAAAATGTCAAACACTTCTGCAGAAGAGAATGACATTTTGTGACCCGACTTTGGGGCCCCGTATCTCAAGGCCACTTGGTGCTAGGAACCCCAAATTTGGATATGTTATAGTGTTAGTCCAACTGTGTTAGCACAAATTTGGGGTTCCTAGCACCAAGTGGCCCCGAGATATGGGGCCCCAAAGTCGGGTCGTAAAATGTTCCTTTAAAAACACTTATAAATGCAAACGCGGCTAAACGCGGTGTCGGCGTTTAGCCGCGTTTGGCGTCTGAAACGTGGAAAACTTTTGCGTCTGAACCCATTTTTTTGCTTCTGGAAAAACGAGGTTAAACGCAACTGCCTAAAAACACTTAAGATTAAAGATAAAAAAGATTAAATATTCAAGTGTTTTGCTTCCCCATCTAAGGGTCTGACAGACAGTCATTCAGGATCATCAGCTGTGTCATGTTTGTGATTGCTGATCCCTTTTACAGCTATCTATTGTCTATGACAGGCATGTCGAAAGTCCAGCCCCCGTTCCGGTTTTGAACTATTTGGACATATATATATATCTTTTGTGGCCCCCAACGATCTCCCAGCGCCACAAAAGATATATATGCTGGCTCCCTTGGAGGGGAAGGGACAAGTGCCGTACACACAGGAGAATCTCCTGTTTACACAGCAGCCTCTGTAATAGGAAGTCCCGTTTCCTACGCTGCCATTGGATGCCTGTTCTGTCCGTCATAGGAGGCGGGACTGTATTAAAGAGGCCTGCCGAGAAAACAGGAGACATATAGAGTAGATTAGATTAAAGTAGAATTCCAGTTTTCACTTGACGTGACCAAACAAACCATCTCCACTACATTACTATGCTGCTGTTGGAGCATTACCTACATACAATAAGCAGCACTCTGTTCTGTAGCAATACGGGTGACTTGCTGTCTGCTGCAGGAGCAAAATAGAGCCAGTCTGACTTTTTTTTTAAACAAGGCTTTTTCTGATTGGACAAAGTGGAGAGGCAGGTGGATGGTGTCACGATTTCGAGGTGGCATACAGGCATGTGTGAACAAGCCCTTAAAGTCTATGCAAATATAACATATGCAAAATTTGCTAGCAGTGTAAAAGGGTGTGCAGCTGGTTATTTGAAAACAAATGGTTGTTAACCAGAAGTGAAGAAAAAAAGATAATAAAAAATAAACCTGTTACAGAACTTGGCAATTGAAAATAAGCATATGATGGAGGGGGGGGGGGGGCGACAGCACATCAAAGCAATTCGTAGATTAAAATATAAAAAGGAGGTTTACTTCATATGCAAATCTCAACTTGGCTTGCCCCATTTCGAGCCCCACTATTGGTCAACAAATTTAGCCATTCCAATGAAGGACCAATAGGGAGGCTTGAGAGGAGCACTGTCACGTTTGACTAATGTATGAAAAGCAGAGATTTGTACACATCAGTAGCTAATTTCACTGATCTACTGATTGGTTTGGGCATACAATTTTCAGTGAAGGCAACCTCTTCTTATTTCTCCATTATGCTCAGTGTAAGAGATTTTCTTTAACTTCCTCCCACCCGCAGTATAGTAAAATGACGGTTGGCAGGATCTCCCCTCATTCTGGGGCAGAGTCATATGAAGTCGCCCTCAGTGTCACCACTATCGCACACCCACACCCGATCTTGGTAAAGAAGCGATTACGCCGCTCTTTACCCAAGTGATTGACTGTGTCCAATCACAGCCGATCACACGTAAACACGGAAGTGCTGTTTATTGTCTCTCCTCGCCTCAAAAGAGGGAGGCGAGGAGAGCCGATCAGCAGCATCTCCTTGCAGGGACTGGAATAATCTTGATCAGTGTATGGCCATCCTCCCTTCACAGAAGTCAACGTTTGATTGATGTCTGCCAAAGGGACATGCTGGGAAAACATTTCTACACACAAGCTTAATGTATTCTAGTAAAGTTAGTCTGTAAACTAAGGTCTGTTTTGTTAGTTTATAGCAGTAGTTTGTTATTTTATAAACTTACAGCAGGCCGTGGCCATCTTAAGTGTGGGCATCTGAAGCTAGACTGCATTTCTTCCTAGATCTCATCGTTACAGATCTCGCACATGCTCAGTGCAGCACAAGCAGTGTAATAGGTTTCAGGTCAGGATTCCATAGCAACGGCAGTGTCAGAGGAAGTTGCCGCCCCTTCCCAGAGGGCGCCGCCCCTTCCCAGAAGGCATTGCAAACAGGAAATGATGCGATGGGCCACGGTCAGGGAGGAGGAAGTGAAAAATGAATACAGCAGATATACAGTAGGTGCTGAGAAAAAAAAATATATATCCAATTTGTTTACAGTGCACAGTTTAGTGAGGGATGCTGAAGAGTTGTAAAAGTGGGTGGAACTCCACTTTAAGCTTGGGTTTATCCAGTTTTCTGAACTGCATTACCGAGTTCCTCAGCTAATCAGAGAATGCTTGTTAATGCACGTGGGAAGTACAACTTGTTGAGCAGAAGTACTGCATGTGAGCTGCTGACAAATGTTGAGGATTTGGGAGGATTTCAGTCTGTCTTTGGTCAGTCCAAGGTGACATAAGCAGCTCAGGTATTTAAAAATGAAAGAAATCTTACGACCAGTGAATTCCCAGTGACTGGCCACATAATGTGTGTGCCTATTTTAAGTACTGCTTGTACAAAATGTTCATATATTTTCATTGGCACTCTCCAATCTGTTTTGCATTGTAAATATCAATTTACAAAACCACAAAACTTGACCTACGCAGCTATTAACTGCATGTACAGATGAGAGCATCATGCTGAAGGTCTGCCACCAGAAACATTGGAACACACCGATAATGTTTGGTTTGTTTGGGCCTCATGCACACCAGACGCTGTTAAACGCGCGTTCAGAGGCAGTTGGACGCTTTTTTCAACTGCCCCTGAACCCATCCAATGTTATCCTATGTGTCCATGTACACAGTCTCATTTTTTGGTGTTTAGGCAGTTGCGTTTAACCTTGTTTTTCCAGAAGAAAAAAAATGGGTTCAGACGCAAAAGTTTTCCACGTTTCAGACGCCAAACGCGGCTAAACGCCGGCACCGTGTTTAGCCACGTTTGTGTTTATAAGTGTTTTTAAAGGAACATTTTACGACCCGACTTAGGAACCCCAAATTTGGATATGTTATAGTGTTAGTCCAACTGTGTTAGCACACCAAATTTGGGGTTCCTAGCACCAAGTGGCCTTGAGATACGGGGCCCTAAATTCGGGTCACAAAATGTCATTCTCTGCTGCAGAAGTGCTTGACATTTTGTGACCCGACTTTGGGGCCCTGTATCTCGGAGCCACTTGGTGCTAGGAACCCCAAATTTGGTGTGCTAACACAGTTGGACTAACACTATAACATATCCAAATTTGGGGTTCCTAGCATGCGCATTTCCGCTTTTTCACTGTGTGCTCGAACAAGAACGAGCCTTCTTCTCTATAGCTAGTACAGCCTTATATACACAGACACCTCCCATTAGCCACGCCCATTCCCGCTTCCCGAGCACGCCCATATTCTGCTGGCTAGGCCTATACACAAAAAACACAGGGCGGAGGAAAGGTGGGGCTGCGGTACAGAGCTCCAGATTACCATACTAATCAAAGGGCATGGGAGGAAGAGCTTCAGCGTCGTACGCGGCGGCAACTCTCGTGCCTGCGAGTGCAGCCAGCGTCTCCCCACAGGGATGTAGTCGCAGCGGTGGAAGCGCACATGCACGCACGCACGGGACAACCCTTAGAATGGCGCTGTGGACGGGTCTGCCATAGGAGACAAGCACAAGAAGTGAGAAAAA
Source organism: Lithobates septentrionalis (assembly GCA_037952835.1). Classification (NCBI taxonomy): domain Eukaryota; kingdom Metazoa; phylum Chordata; class Amphibia; order Anura; family Ranidae; genus Lithobates; species Lithobates septentrionalis. The sequence continues at coordinate 618,218 of JBBDGP010000485.1, forward strand.
CGGACCCCAAAATATGGCATTTACACACAGAAATGGAACAGAAGGTTAGTGATTGCATGGTACAGTGGGGTACAGGAGCAGGATTATGTAAAAAAATTGAGGGTTTACAGCCCCTTTAAGTAACGCCCTTTTATAATCGACTGTCTGATGGGCACCTGTTTAATGAATAATTAGACTCACATGTAGTTGAATTCTTGTTAATTAGAATTTTGTTGTCTAAAATTTACATTTACATAACACATTGGGGTGTATTCATTTTTGTGTGTGCAAATTAACAAGTCTCGGTTGCAATCAATGGCCCGCATTTGTGGGAGTATTTTGTAGTATAGTGTGCCATAGAAAATGTTGATTCTGAAAGGAAAGTAAAGGTTTTCTGACAAATCTGTTGGGGTTTAGTCATTTATGCTGAGCACTGTACATGTAGCATGCATGTTTCCAAAGTTAGGAGAATGTGAAGGTAATAATGAAGTGTTTATCTGCACCAAAAAATTTTTTTTGTTAGTCACTGAAAAAATAAAAAAACATAGAAACATGCTAGGCTTTTTTTTTCCCCATTGAGTTAAATGAGCCTAAAAACACCGAACACCACAGTCAGCTGGATTTTTCTTTGCATGCATTGAACACAGCATTAAAAACCATTTCCAGCGATCCTGCAAGCTGCTGTTGTGGAAAAACAAAGCAGAATACACAGTAGTCGTGTTATAGTGAGGACTAAGCCTAGAAGACATTTTGCTTAACCCTGCTTAGGTCTGATGCGCACAAAATGTTTACAGGCATAAAATAGGACTAGTGTAAAATTTCCAGGGGTTTTTCACTCCCGAGGTGCCTGGGTGAGGCGTACAACCGGTCATAGAAGTTAATGCGGATGGCTTCCCTGCTTTGGAGTTTACCTGCGCATGCACGTACAACATATTTGCCAAACACGGAAGTTTAGATCTTAAGAAAATCCTTAAAGAGGAAATAAACCCTGGTGGGTTTTACTTCCTCTTTGTTTCCCTGCAAAGGTAAAGAATAATGGGCATTATGTGTCACTTGCCTGACACAGGAGCCTGCGATGTCCCCGATTTCCTCACTAGCAGTGAGCGTCCATTCTTCACCACTCTTCCTTCCGGGGCCGCGAACTTCGGCTCTGTGACTGGCCGGAGTCACGTGACTTCACTCCCATGCTTGCGCGCAGGAGCCACCAGTCACGGCATGACCCCAGCTTGAAACTGCACAGCGTGCCCTTTCAAGAGTGCGCATGCGCCGAATACATCGGCGCATGCGCAGAAGACGGCATCGTTCGGGGAAATAGTAAATATCTCCTAAACCGTGAACCTTAATCTAGGCTTACTTGTAAGTGAAAGTGGTTTGTAAGGGTTTAAAACCACTTTAAAACACACACACACACACACACACACACACACACACACACGGGTTGATTTAGTAAAGGCAAATATACTGTGCACTGCAAGTGCAGTTGCTCCAGAGCTTAATAAATTGCTTCACCTTGCATAAAATAGTCAATCACATGCAAAAAAATATTAACAGAATTTTTGCTTGCACATGATTAGATGATAGAAATCAGCAGAGCTTCCCCTCAGATCTAGAGTAAATGCACTTACAGTGCACAGTATATTTGCCTTTGGTAAATCAACCTCCCCAGGTGTTTAAGCCTAGGTTCACATTGCTGCGGGTTAGAAATCGTGCGAGTTCAGCTGAAATCACACAATTTCAACCCGGCAATGCAGTCCGACTTCGGGGGCGATTGACAGACATCCATGCGAGTTCCTGCACAGATTTCTATACAAATCGCCCTCTGAAGTTGCCAAAAGTAGTACAGGAACTACTTTTGGGAATTGGTGCGGCGCTGCACCGATCCGGGCGGTGCCATTGCCGGCAATAGCCGCCGATTTGGCATGCGTTTTGACATGCCAAATCGTACCAATGTGAACCTAGGCATAGTGCGCTGCAGCTGTGCGCTGGTGTGTCATTCAGAACGAATTACACCGCAGTGCACGTTCAGCTTTTGTTGAAGGGACATGCTGGAAAACCAGCATCTGATCAGCACCTGCAGCCAATGGCTTTACAGTGATTATGTACCAATCTCTGTACTTAATTAAAAATATGTCATTGTATGTAGTGATATCAAAGCTGAGACCTCCAGCCACAGCACTGACGAGAAAGGATTCTGGGGGACCGGTCACATGGAAGGAGGAACAAGGCAAGTAAAAAGTTATTTTTACTGATACCGCAGGGAATTTTTTTTTTTTGTCAGATCCCCAGAGTTTAGCTTTAAAGTGGTTGTAAAGGCGGGTGGTTTTTTATCTTAATGCATTCTATGCATTAAGATAAAAAGCCTTCTGTGTGCAGCAACCCCCCTAACATTTACCTGAGGCCCCTCTCTGTTCAGCGATGTCCACGAGTGTCTCAGCCATGCGAGATTCTCCTTCCTGATTGCCTGGGACACAGCAGCAGGGCCATTGGCTCCCACTGCTGTCAAAGTCAGATAGCCAATCAGGGGAGGGGGAGGGGCAGGGCCGGGTCTCCGTGTCTGAATGGACACAGGGAGCTGTGGCTCGGCTGCCCCCATAGCAAGCTGCTTACTGCGGGGGGCACTGAACAGGAGTGAGGGGCCAAGATCACAGAAGAGGGACCCCAGAAGAGGAGGATCCGGGCTGCTCTGTGCAAATCCACTGCAACAGAGCAGGTAAGTACAACATGTTATTTTTATAGGGAAAAAAAATAAATTTACAATCACTTTAAAGGCAAATGCTATGACAACGCAAAATACTTGCCCACTTCAAATATACTGTACTTTTTCATTAAAAACAGAGAAGTGCCTAGGCTGCATTTTCTGACCTTTGGTTGTGAAAAAGCTAGCTTTCCTGGCTGACAAACCAAGCATACTGACTTTATAATATCTGAGTCTCTGACCAGGAGCAAAATGCAGATCAGCTGTTCTGAATTTGGTCCAATTTCACTTGTTGCATGCTTGTATCAGATAAGTGAAACAAAGTGTTAAGAGAAGTATGGGGTAATATATAATAAAAGCACAACTTATACTCATAGGTCCAATGCTGCATCTGTTCCCATGCTGCCCCTACACTAAGAATAGAGCGATTAAAGACTGCTGATCGCTCGGTTCTCTCCCATGCTGAGCAGAGAGCCATGACTGTCAATCACCGGCTCTCTGCTATGCCCCTCCAATGCTCACTGGAGTGCTGGGCGAAGGAGGGGCGGGAGCAACTGTCTCAGACTCCCACGGCACAGCTGAGAGGCTGAGCCAGCGGCCGGTCAGGGCATCTGGTTGAATCCTGACTGTAAAGTCAAGATCTTTCCCTAGCCTGAACCAGCTGAGTGACGTCAGCCGACAATGGGCTTTAACCCACTGTCCGCTGAAAACAGGTCATAGGAGTGAAGAATGAACTGCACTCCCGTGATCCATAGCCAAGGTAGGGCTAAAAAGCTATGGCCATACTTCTCCTTTAAGGCTGGAGATACAACCAGGCAACTAGAATATTCATTAAAAACAAAATCCAAAAAGGCTGCCTATTTCTCTCTGTACAAGTTTCCTTTACCCCCTTCACGAATGACGGCTACATCGCAGCCGCACTTTGCTGGGAGGCCGTCACATGACAGCCTCTCATGCTCGCGCTGCCTTCGCGCCCCCTGCGGCGTGCATCAGCAGTGAAGGGGGTAAAGAGACAATTACTGCTGTGTCCAATCACAGTTAATCACAAAGTAAGCAGGATTTGCCGGTTGACAGCGCGTGAGGAGAAGAGAGCTGAAAGCCGGCAAATCCAAACAGCAGACATCTGCACTGACAATCAGGGCACTGATCATCAGGGCAGCCCCAACAATGCCCACGAGTGCTGCCAATCTGTGCCCATCAGTGATGCCTGTCAGTGCCCATCAGTGCCGCCTCTTCAGTGCACATCAGTGGAGAAAAATGACTTATTTATTTACAAAATTTTATAACAGAAATTTTATAACAGAAATGAAGAAAAACTTCTTTTTTTTTAATTATTGGTATTTTTTTGTTCATTTAGCAAAAAATAAAAAAACCTAGTGGTGATTAAATACCATCAAAAAAAAAAAATCTATCTGTCTCAAAAAAAATTTACTTTGGGTACAGTGTTGCATGACCGCGCAATTGTCATTCAAAGTGCATCAGCACTAAAATCTGAAAATTGGCCTGGGCAGGAAGGGGGTGAAAGTGCCCAGTAGGTAATTTAAAGCGGAGTTCCACCCAAAAATGGAACTTCCGCCTTTCCAGTCCCCCCCCTCCGGTGTCACATTTGCCACCCGTGGGTATCTACGCCACTCCCCCCCCCCCCATCTTCTGGGACACACATGGGTCCCAGAAGACAGCAGGGACCAGTGGGATAGCGCAGCACGAGTCGCGCATGCACAGCAGGGAACCAGGAAGTGAAGCCGCGAGGATGGCGGCGGCAGCACCCGACGAGGGATAGATCAGCTTCGGGTGCCAACATCGCGGGCTCCCTGGACAGATAAGTGTCCTTATTTTTACAGTCAGCAGCTGTAAAAAGAAAAACGGCGGAACTCCGCTTTAAGAAAAGTATTTATTTATAGTACACAGAGACAGAAATGTTCCAGAAGCTGTCACTGTCGATGACCAATTTTTACAACAGAAGCCATGTGATAACCCCAACACAGCTGACATGGTGATCATATGATCAGGAACCATGCTGATAGGTGACTGGTAATTGGAAACCAATCAGTGACAAAGGAATTGCTGACCCCTCATGTTGAAAATGGCATTTTCTTGGCTGTCAGTATGACTTACTGGCTTAAAATGACAATGCTGAGTCATTACCCAAATATGCAGATCAGGCACTCCGACTTCAGTGACTGCATGCATGTTACAGGTTAATGACTTAAGTATTGAGACCAAAAGATCCGAATGACAGCCAGGTCGTCAGCAATGTCAGCGTAAAGATTTTTATTAATACATGAATCCTTGAATTGACATCTGGCTCTTCTCTTTGCTTGCTTCCTTGTGGTGAGGGAATTAAAGATGAACTCCGGGAAACACGATTTTAGATTCTTACTTCAGGAATGTGTTACTACTGCAATTCTCTCTTGTGACAAAATATAGACAGAGAATAGATGTGCCTCCCTTTTATACAGCTGTCGTCGTACTTCTGGTCTGGTTGACACCAGTGATCTTTTACATGACCAGCATTGTGCTGGTGTGAAGCCCTGCGTTTTGTCGCTGATGCCGTGCATGCGTGGTGCGTGGAGCCAGCGTAAAGCAAGGAGATGTGAATGAAGAGAATAAGCATAAGGCCCCTTTCACACATGCTGTCCTGTCCACCTGTCAGTTTTTCAGACGGACCTGACCGGAAGCTCCATGCACCTCTATGGAGCGATGGATGTCAGCTGTGAGATGTCTGTTGACACCCGCCGCTATCCGATAAACCCATCCGATCTCCCATAGAGGACAGCAGGGCTTTGACAGGTCCATCTCTACACAGTGAGCAGAGACGGACCTGTCATCCGCCTGCTCGTTGGGGATCAACAGAGAGATCTCCCACTGAGCAAGCAGAGTACGTCAAATCAGATGTGCCCGTGTGAAAGGGGCCTTATACCAGCGGTCATCAACCCTCTCCTCAGGACCTACTAACAGGCCAGGTTTGCAAGATACCTGAAATACATCACAGGTGATATTATTTGCTGCTCAGTGATTGTAGTATTCTAGTCTGCATCTCCCCAAGGTAATACATACAAACTGGCCTGTTAGTGGGCCCTGAGGACAGGGTTGATGACCACTGCTTTATATTGCCACACCTCACCTCCTTGAGTGACAGCGCTGGACAGTGTGTGTATAAATATACAATATAATTTTTATAATCAATGCAATTTTTATATTATATTTATGTAAGAAAAACAATATGCCCAATATATTCCCCATTTCACACCTACTCTCCTCCGAAACACATGCCCTCCTTCCTATGCAGGAGTGAAGAATACAGGGAAATTTACAGTCAGGTCCATAAATATTGGGACATCGACACAATTCCAATCTTTTTGGCTCTATACACCGCCACAATGGATTTGAAATGAAACAAACAAGATGTGCTTTAACCACTTAAGGACCAGCCTCGTTTTGGATTTTAGGTGTTTACATGTTTAAAACAGGTTTTTTTGCTAGAAAATTAATTAGAACCCCCAAACATTATATATGGTTTTTTTTCTAACACCCTAGAGAATAAAATGGCGGTCATTGCAATACTTTTTTTTGCACCGTATTTGCGCAGCGGTCTTATAAGCGCACTTTTTTTGGAAAAAATTCACTTTTTTCGAATAAAAAAATAAGACAACAGTAAAGTTAGCCCAATTTTTTTTATATTGTGAAATATAATGTTACGCCAAGTAAATTGATACCCAACATGTCATGCTTCAAAATTGCGCCCGCTCGTGGAATAGCGTCAAACTTTTACCCTTAAAAATCTCCATAGGCGACGTTTAAAAAATTCTACAGATTGCATGTTTTGCATTACAGAGGAGGTTTAGGGCTAGAATTATTGCTCTCGCTCTACCGGTCGCGGCGATACCTCACATGTGTGGTTTGACCACCGTTTTCATATGCGGGTGCTACTCACGTATGCGTTCGCTTCTGCGCGTGAGCTCGTCGGGACAGGGCGCTTTAAAAAATGTTTTTTTTATTATTATTATTTATTTTACTTTATTTTATTTATTTTTTCACTGTTTTAAAAAAAAAAAAAATTCTGGATCACTTTTATTCCTATTACAAGGAATGTAAACATCCCTTGTAATAGAAAAAAACATGACAGGTCCTCTTAAATATGAGATCTGGGGTAAAAAAGTCCTCAAATTTCATATTTACACTAAAATGCAAAAAAAAAAAAAAAAAAAAAGTCGTTTAAAAAAATGACACAAAAAAAATTGTGCCTTTAAGAGAAGTGGGCAGAGCCGTCATAATGACGTCGCTCCGGCCGTCACATGGTATAGAGTCGGGTGGGGGCCACCTTGGCCTCACTCGTCTCAGTACCTCAGCAGTGACAGGTCCCGATCTCCTCCGCCGCTACCGACGGCTCCGGTAAGCGGCGGAGGGCGCGGGAGAGCGGCGGGAGGGGGGGTGGCACCTCTCCCGCCGCCGATAACGGTGATCTCGCGGCGAACCCGCCGCAGAGACCACCGTTATCGTGTACAGAACCGCTCGCTGTAAAGATGGATACCTCGGTTGTGGCAGCAGCTGCTGCCGTTACCGAGATATCCATCTTTAAAAAAATGACGTACATATACAGTGAGCGGTCGTCAAGTGGTTAACTGCAGACTTTCAGCTTTGAGGGTATTTACATCCAAAACAGGTGAACGGTGTAGGAATTACAACAGTTTGTATATGTGCCTCCCACTTTTTAAAGGGACCAAAAGTAATGGGACAGATTAACAATCATCCATCAAACTTTCACTTTTTAATACTTGGTTGCAAATCCTTTACAGTCAATTACAGCCTGAAGTCTGGAACGCATAGACATCACCAGACGCTGGGTTTCATCCCTGGTGATGCTCTGCCAGGCCTCTACTGCAACTGTCTTCAGTTCCTGCTTGTTCTTGGGGCATTTTCCCTTCAGTTTTGTCTTCAGCAAGTGAAATGCATGCTCAATCGGATTCAGGTCAGGTGATTGACTTGGCCATTGCATAACATTCCACTTCTTTCCCTTAACCACTAAGCCACCGCCCACCGTCATATGACGGCTGGACGAGGCTTCTGTTGTTCTGGGCGGGCGTCATATGACGTCCTCGCCCTCCCGAGCCACTAGGGGGCGCGCGCGCACCCGCTGCGTCGCTCGGGACCCGGTGCGCGTGCCCGGCGGCCGCGATGTCCGCCGGGCACCCGCGATTGCCGGGTAACAGAGCAGGACTGTGGATCTGTGCATGTAAACACAGATCCACGTCCTGTCAGAGAGGAGAGGAGACCGATGGTGTGTCCCTTGTACATAGGGACACCGATCGGTCACCTCCCCCAGTCAGTCCCCTCCCCCCACAGTTAGAATCACCTCCTTAGGTCATACATTAACCCCTCGATCGCCCCCTAGTGTTAACCCCTTCCCTGCCAGTCACATTTACACAGTAATCAATGCAATTTTATAGCATTGATCGCTGTATAAATGTGAATGGTCCCAAAAATGTGTCAAAAGTGTCCGATATGTCTGCCGCAATATCGCAGTCACAATAAAAATCGCAGATCGCCGCCATTACTAGTAAAAAATAAATAAATAATAAAAATGCTATAAATCTATCCCCTATTTTGTAGACGCTATAACTTTTGCGCAAACCAATTAATATACGCTTATCGCAATTTTTTTTTACCAAAAATATGTAGAAGAATACGTATCGACCTAAACTGAGTAAAAAATTTGTTAAAAAAAAAAAAATTGGATATTTATTATAGCAAAAAGTAAAAAATATTGTGTTTTTTCAAAATTGTCCCTCTTCTTTTGTTTATAGCGCAAAAAGTAAAAACCGCAGAGGTGATCAAATACCACCAAAAGAAAGCTCTATTTGTGGGGGAAAAAATGATAAAAATTTCATTAGGGTGCAGTGTAACATGACCGCGCAATTGTCATTCAAAGTGCGGCAGCGCTGAAAACTGAAAAATGGCTTGGGCAGGAAGGGGGTGAAAGTGCCCTGTATTGAGGTGGTTAAAAAACTCTTTGGTTGCTTTCGCAGTATGCTTCGGGTCATTGTCCATCTGCACTGTGAAGCGCCGTCCAATGAGTTCTGAAGAATTTTGCTGAATATGAGCAGATAATATTGCCCGAGACACTTCAGAATTCATCCTGCTGCTTTTGTCAGCAGTCACATCATCAATAAATACAAGAGAACCAATTCCATTGGCAGCCATACATGCCCATGCCATGACATTACCACCACCATGCTTCACTGATGAGTTGGTATGCTTTGGATCATGAGCAGTTCCTTTCCTTCTCCATACTCTTCTCTTCCCATCACTCTGGTACAAGTTGATCTTGGTCTCATCTGTCCATAGGATGTTGTTCCAGAACTGTGAAGGCTTTTTAAGATGTTGTTTGGCAATCTCTAATCTGTCCTTCCTGTTTTTGAGGCTCACCAATGGTTTACATCTTGTGGTGAACCCTCTGTATTCACTCTGGTGAAGTCTTCCCTTGATTGTTGGTTTTGACACACATACACCTACCTCCTGGAGAGTGTTCTTGATCTGGCCAACTGTTTTGAAGGGTGTTTTCTTCACCAGGGAAAGAATTCTTCGGTCATCCACCACAGTTGTTTTCCGTGGTCTTCCGGGTCTTTTAGTGTTGCTGAGCTCACCGGTGCGTTCTTTCTTTTTAAGGATGTTACAAACAGTTGATTTGGCCACACCTAATGTTTTTGCTATCTCTCTGATGGGTTTGTTTTGTTTTTTAGCCTAATGATGGCTTGCTTCACTAATAGAGACAGCTCTTAGGATCTCATATTGAGAGTTGACAGCAACAGATTCCAAATGCAAATACCACACTTGAAATGAACTCTGGATTTTTTATCTGCTCCTTGTAAATGGGATAATGAGGGAATAACACACACCTGGCCATGGAACAGCTGAGCAGCCAATTGTCCCATTACTTTTGGTCCCTTAAAAAGTGGGAGGCACATATACAAACTGTTGTAATTCCTACACCGTTCACCTGATTTGGATGTAAATACCCTCAAATTAAAGCTGACAGTTAAAGCACATCTTGTTTGTTTCATTTCAAATCCATTGTGGGGGTGTATAGAGCCAAAAAGATTAGAATTGTGTCGATGTCCCAATATTTATGGACCTGACTGTAGCTTCAGCAGAGGAAAGGAAGTGAAATAGTGATGACATGGAGCTGCATGATGGCCCCTTCTGCAGGCCTGATCTTAAAAGGGGCTATGGCAGATCACATGATTGCAACTTAAAGCGGAGTTCCACCTAAAAGTGGACCCTCCACTTATTTGTTTTCTCTCGCCCCCCCCCCCTCCCCCGAAAGGTGCCAAAAGTGGGGGAATGGGGACCCGTTTTTGACAGGTCCCCCTCCCCACTTCCGGGAGATGGCGCTGTCCCTTTAGAAGTTCAGCCCCCCCTCCTCCTTCCTCCGCCGCTGGGCCAATTATATAGTGCAGCGCAATTCGCCCAATAGGGAACCAAACGGCTTCACGCCCGGTTTCCCTTAGTGGAGATGGTGGCATCAGCACCCAAGTGCCGACATCGCGGGCTGCCTGGACAGGTAAGTGTCCATATATTAAAAGTTAGCAGCTACAGTATTTGTAGCAGCTGACTTAATTTTTTTTTTCCCCTAAGTTAGCGTTTTATGAACATGCACAAAAACACACACAGGGCAGCCCATTGATTACAATAGGCTGTCCTGTGCATGGCAAAGTAACTCATGCACTGCATCAGGCTCTGTCTTTTTTGCCTCGTTTGAGGTGCCATTACCAGTAAATAGTAACGTAAAGTGGTTGTAAACCCTGTATAACAACTTTTACCTACAGGTAAGTCTATAATAAAGCTCATCTGTAGGTACCGTGAATTTCTCCTAAACTTGCACAGTTTAGGAGTTATTCACTGTATCCGCATGTGCCGATGTTATCGGCACATACGCACTGAAGAAACTGCTCGCTCATGCCGCTTCTTCAGCTGCTGTGCCATTACCAGCAAGAGTGACGTCATCGCGGCTCCGGCCAATCACAGCGCCGGAGCCCGCGAACCTGGAAATAACTCCGGGGCGACATGTCGCTGGTCACATCGGTGTGCAGGGACTGCTGCAATAGCATCGTTCTAAGGCAAGTATTTCATAATGAGCTAGTGCAACCACTTCACCTTCTTCAGATCCGCGCTATAACCGAATGATGGCTACAATGTGGACCTGCTTTGCCGGGAGGACGTCTATTGATGTCTTCCCGTGCCCGGGCGCGCTCTGTGATCAGCGAGCATATCCCGACCCCTTACCACGTGATCAGCTGTTAGCCAATGACAACTGATCATGTGATGTCAACAGAGCCGGTAATCGGCTTTTTTTTTTCTCCTCGCGCTGACAACGTGAGGAGAAAAAAAAAAAAAAGCCGATCACCGCCGAGTGTGAGAGGGTGTGACATCCACATCCCGATCTGATCCACAAAATCCAGATGGATGCAAATTGCAAACCCTATTTTCTATCGGTCTGGTGGATCGGATCAGATGAAAACAGACAGGCGGTCCGTAATCACCCGATCCCCGCATAGAGGAGAGCGGACTCTCTGACAGGTCTGTCCCTGGACAGAGTGCAGAGACGGACTTGTCATCCGCCGGCTCAGCGGGGATCAACGGAGCGATCCCCGCTGAGCAAGCGGAGTGCTAAATACGGACAGCCCTGTGTGAAAGGGGCCCTACATCTAAAAATACATATGCAGACAAAACAAAATGTATCATTTAATAGGCAATGTTTACATTGTGCGGGCGGTTTTTGGAAAACTCAAGTTTAGCTTTAAAGTTGAATTCCAGACAAATAACTAAATACACATTTGCGATAATCATAAAACATGCAAATTCTATACCATCTCACGATTTACAGACATGTGCCCACCCCTTAAACACCACCATATGCTTCAAAATGAAAAACATAAATGGCTATAAAACTTACTGAAATGTCCATGTGTAAGCACCAGTATACTGTATGTTTGGCATTAATTACTGAGTGCCGTCAAACATACCAGCATAATAGATATCAGTAAAATTTCTGGAAAAGAAGTATTATCTCAAAAAACAGAAAGGCTTCTTTGCAGTAAGAGCTGTGAAAATGTGGAATAGACTCCCTCAAGAGCTTCTGTTTTCTATGTATAAGGGCCCTTTCACACTGAGGCGGGGGCGGCGTCAGCGGTAAAGCACCGCTATTGTAAGCGGCGCTTTACCGTCGGTATTCGGCCGCTAGCGGGGCGGTTTTACCCCCCGCTAGCGGCCGAGAAAGGGTTAAAAACCACTGTAAAGCGCCTCTGCAGAGGCGCTTTGCCAGCGGTATAGCCGCGCCGTCCCATTGATTTCAATGGGCAGGAGCGGTATACACTCCGCTCCTTCACCGCTCCGAAGATGCTGCTAGCAGGACTTTTTTTACCATCCTGCTAGAGCACCGCTCCAGTGAGAAAGCCCTCTGGGCTTTCACACTGGAATCAAAGCAGCGGCACTTTCGGGTCGGTTTGCAGGCGCTATTATTAGCGCAATAGCGCCTGCAAACCGCCCCAGTGTGAAAGGACCCTTAGGAAACAACCCTTCAACCACTGCAGTTTTCCCAAGTGCTAAATAACCCAAGTGACAACTAACACTTCCAGTGCTACAGCCGCTAAAACACCAAATTATCACGAGGTCAGGCCTTTTGCCCTTGGGTTTTTTTAGATTAAAATGTTTCGGTTTGTGCACAGTAAATAAAAATGTATTAAATCTTATATCTGTTGATCTGTTTAATGAGGGTGTAAACAACATAAATACAGAACACTGGGTACATAGTATGGCTGCATAAATGCTGCAGAGAATGCACACAAGGTCACCACCCTGGCCTGTTTACTCTGCCTGCCTTCTGATGTCCTTCAAATACAAATCCTCAAAGATTCCACTTCTATTGTGTGTAAAAGAAAGAAAAAAAAAAAAAGGGACTTCTGACTTTCAAATTGAAAATGTTCTCACCGAAAGACTGGTAAGCAAAGAAACTCATGGTAACCAATGAAGTCTCTACCTGCTTAAAAGTTGTTATAAACCTCAGACATGAAATATGAACAAAGCATATCCCTCTATAGTGTGTGCTTGCCTCAATCCAGAGCACAAAGTGTCATTTCCGTGTGCTGCTTCATTCCTCCGATATCAGCATGAGTCACTTCTGTTTTCCTGACACCAAGAGAAAAAAGGTGAGCGGGGGAAGGACCTCCCGCTGATTGACAGCCTCAGCTCTGTTCCTGTGAGGGGGCGGGGGGGGGGGGTCTCTTCCCTCCAATCAACTCTCAGAGCTTTCCTAACTGAGCTCTGCAGAGTGTGACTTCAACTCATCTCCCCCTTTTTTCCACAAGCTTTATAAATTCTGGACTTTGAACGTATGTAGAGAGGGGAAGACTGCAGACGAACAGGTACATCTTATGTATTAAGATTTTTTTTATCTGTCAATATCACCTGAGGCCAGTCCCTTCGCTGAGTTTATGTAGGGTTCACAGCCACTTTGGGGAGGGGGGGGGGGGGGGGGGAATCAGTAGATTCATTCTGGTTGATTACTGCACTCTACGGAGTTTCCCTCCAAGAGATTTCCATCCTCCCAGGCAGACATTGTTTCAGGCTGACTACATATAATAAACGTTAACAGAACTAAAAAAAGAAAAAACCTGACTTCTGAGCCATTTTCCTTTGTGTCATATACTCCTATTTCTCCTCGTGTTCCCAATCCTTGGCACTGGATTGACATCACGTGTTGCGTTTAGTGCGTGTTGACTCACATTAAAACACACTTGAGTCGAAGTGTGCTGAAATCAGTTTTTTAATGGTGTGCTTTCTTTCCCCAATACCAGAAGCCAAAATGCTTCTCAGTTTTTTTTTAGGTTTATCATAACGCACTGTAGAAAAAAAAGACAGATATTGCCACATAAGCTTAATGAATTTAACGTGGATTCGGTTGATATATTGGTGCAATTTTCTAAGCAGAACTGCACTTCATCTGAGCACCACTGACCAAAAACATTTAATTCCTTTTTAATATTCAATGCAAACTCCCCCATCCATCCATGTCTCAATGCTTTATTTTGTTGAGAAATCACTTTGAAAAAACCCACCTCTAACATATCTGTCCGGGGCCATCTTGAGTAAGGGCAGATGATTCATATAGCATTTACTTCCAGGAATCCATCTGCCCTTAGCTCAGGCCTGCATTCTGAAGACTCCTGAGATGTAGGACATAATTTGCCTGGGCCAGGAAATAACTGAATAAAAAAAAAAAAGTTTAAAAACCAAGTATGATATACTTTCCTATTTACTAATGCTAGAAGCATACGGATTAAAAATAGTCACTGCTGATTAAAAGAGTGAAGATCTACCTGAGGCTGTGGCTATACATCTTTAAACTTCTTTTACTGCCTTAGTATGCATCGTATGGACACAGGTTTCATCTAAATTATATGTAATCCACTGCAGCCAACCCAAACCCTTTGCAATTTTATTTTCTGTTTCTTACAAAGCCAAACCACATTCACACTTCCAAACCATGTTCTAAGCTGACTAGAGGCTTAAAAAAAAAACATGTCATGAACATTTTTTTAGGTTTTCTAAATTGAGAGGAAAAAAAAAAAAAAGCAGCCACAGTTGGTGTTGTTTTTCTGTATTGCAAGCAGCGGCTCTCAGGCCCCCCAAAAAAGTATCATACTCCTGCATTACAGCACTGCCTGGACTACACAGTGAGCAGGTAGGCTATTCTTCATTATTAAATGTGAGTGCAGAGTACCACTAAGAGTCTGCAGTCAGTGAAATCCAAGGCTGCTCTATGGTTTAACGTGGAAGTCCAGCCTATTGTTAACCAAGCTTAAAGCGGTTGTATACCCACTGAAATTTTTTTTTTTTTTTTACCCCTGTAAAGCAAAAGGCATAATGAGCTAGTATGCACCGCATACTAGCTCATTATGAAATACTTACCTTAGAACGAGGCGTCGGTATCCTACCTGGTCCACGCCGAGGTAGCTGACATGTTGCCTCGGCGTGTCTTCCGGGTATCTCGGTTCCAGCGCTGTGAGTGGCTGGAGCCGCGATGTCATCACTCCCGCGCATGCGCGCGAGATTTCTTTCCCGGCAAGGTCCGGCAGTTGCCGGGCCTTCAGCCGAGAATCCCCTGTGCGCATGCGCAGCTGCAGTCAGCGGCTCATAGCAAGGGGAATATCTCCTAAACCGTACAGGTAAGCCTTATTACCTGTAGGTAAAAGTTAAAAAAAAAAGACTATACAACCGCTTTAACCAAGCTCCCACCCCCCTTCTAACCCCTATTCTATCCACCCTGTGAAAGGAAGATGTGTATACATATCTATTCTGAGAACAAACTGGTCCGGTCACATGATTACGCCAGTCAACTTCAGTGAGAGAGAGAGAGAGAGAGAGATCTCTGACGTCACCCATAGACTTGCCATGGAGCATCAGTAGTCGGCTGTCTCTCCTCTACACTGACGCCGCCACTAACAGCTGATCATGTGATCAGACCATCACATGCAGCTGTTGTCAACAATCTCTCCTTTTCATTGGAGAGATCATGATACCGGACTGGATTATTCTCAGAATAGGTAAGTATACACATCTTCCTTTCACAGGGTAAATAAAACAGGGTCTTGAAGGGGGTGGAAGCAGATTTAAGTTGAGGGAACAAACTGGACTTACACTTTAATATGCAATTTTGCAGTTGAATACTTCAGAGGATGTTTTCTAGGCCTTTACCATTGATAGAATATTATAAGTAGTATTTATTAAAGCTGAACTCCAGGTATGGATTTTAGTGCATAATTACACTGGTACACAATGGACCAATGTGTATGCATGAGCCATACCCCTGAGACTGATGGAAGCAATGAGCCACTGTAATAGGTAATGCCACTTCAGCAATCTTCACTGTATTCTGGGTCCCATGCTGAGCGGCTGCCTTGCTGCATAGCAATTACACGGGGTTACAAGCATGGCATGGGCATCATTTGTAGAATGCCCTGTATTTTTCCCAATGAATGCAAAGTAGGGGTGCAACGGATCGTCATCGATCCGTGATCCGATCCGTGGAGGTTGATCCGTACGGGACACCCGCAATCCGCGGATCGCTCTGTGGCCTCGGCCATAGGAAAGGCCGCGGCTTCGGCCTAGCTCCGGCCATCTTGGAACACCCGGCGGCCGTTTAGCACGTGATCGCTCTGTCAAATGACGGAGCGATCACTTGTAACAAACCAGCGTCATGTCATGACGCCGGTTCCTCTCTCCCCTCTGTGTACTGATCTGTACAGTGGAGGGGAGAGATCAGATGGCAGCAGTGCCAATACTCTGCAATGCTCTGCTGCAATACCCTGCCAATACTCTGCAATGCCCTGCTGCAATGCCCTGACAATACTCTGCAATGCTCTGCTGCAATGCCCTGCCAATACTCTGCAATGCCTGCTGCAATGCCCTGACAATACTCTGCAATGCTCTGCTGCAATGCCCTGACAATACTCTGCAATGCCCTGACAATACTCTGCAATGCCCTGACAATACTCTGCAATGCCCTGACAATACTCTGCAATAGTCTGCAATACCCTGACAATAGGGAGATTGTGGATATTACAGTGGGGGAGATTTTTTTTTTTGTTGATCCGAAAATGATCCGAACTGTGACTCCTGATCCGAGGAACGATCCGAACCGTGAGTTTTTTGATCCGTTGCACCCCTAATGCAAAGCATTCTCCGATTGGAAGAGGCAGTGAGGTGAAGTAAAGATTTCCACCCTGTCCAATCAGAGAATATTTTGCATTGTGTCCTGTGACTGGCGTTTGTGTGAGTGACTCCTTGTGGTTACTATACAGCTGGGCAGTCACTTGGCATGGGACCCAGAAGACAGCAGCGATCTACTACAGTGATTAACACCTTCCACAGGTCTACCATATGCATACTTACATTGCTCCAAGCTAGATCGATTTAACTATTCATTATCATTCATACCTGGAGTTCAGCTGTAGCCTCCCTGGAGGTTTTCCCGAGTGTGGCTCGGGGTTAAATTTCAGCACCATTAATGCTAACCCCGAGCCACACTCGGGATTACATCTCAGGAACCTGGTGCGGTGTACTTACCTTGTCCCCAGGATCCTGCAATGTCCCCCCCCCGCTGTGTCTGCAGGCTGTGTCCTCTGCCCTGAAGCCTCTCTGTACCAGGCACCGTTCCCTGTGAGCGTCGTGACACACGGGGGCGGAGCCTGGCGGCAAATTCAAATAAGTGGAAATTCATAACACATACAGTACACTGTAATCTTACAGATTACATTACTGCATGAAATTATTTCACATCCCTTTTGTCCCTAGAGCTTTGTCCAGTGTCCTGCATGTAGTTTTATATGATATATACTGTTCTTTCTGCCTGGAAACTGGAGATTGTCCATAGCAACCAAAAAGTGTCCCTTTACGTCAAAAGTGGTTTTAGACCAGCTAGAAAACAGCAATAGTAAATTAGAATCACTTGCAGAAGTGAGCAATAGTGAATCGTGGGGAAATTAATTAAGTGTTCTTGCATAGCAAGACCACTTACTGTTATCTCACATATATATTTAAGTGTTCTTGCATAGCAAGACCACTTACTGTTATCTCACATATATATTATTATTAAGTGTTCTTGCATAGCAAGACCACTTACTGTTATCTCACATATATATTATTATTCTTATTCTTATTATTATAGCCAAATTTACCACCCTAACTCCTCCCACAGTTTTTACACTACATAGACAAGTAATATACCGAAACGTGCGGATTGTTCCCGAATGGTGTGCTATTATTTTGTGGTTCACGAAATATCGTCATTTTTGCGGCGAAATTGGTCCCATAGGAATGAATGGGGAAACTAGAGAGGGAGATGACAAAAGCTGGAAAATCAGAACATGATTTCTAAACTGCCACCACTCCCTCATTTTCAAGCCCACCTACACAAATCTTATATCAAAACGTTCAGCTATCCCTGCTGCCACTAAACATGTCCACGGCTAAGCCATAGTCCTGATAGTTTTCACAATATGACCATTTGTTTGCAACTCACGCCGTCCATTGACATTCATTGAAACTACACTCTAGCCCCCTCCAAATTTGAAGGGCAATTTCTAAACTGCGACTGTGCCTTCATTTTTAATATTTCAGAGACATACTATACATCAAAATCTAGGTCTGGGTCTTGTGATTCTCACAATATAAAGATCTTCGCTGTAGGATGTATAGTTTTTAAAATACGGCCATTTGTTTAGAGGTAATTTCAGGAAATTTTAGCCATTAATCAGAGTGTACTGTTAGTGTTTGTTTTGTTGCCATGGTTACCAAAGCTTCTGTTATACACGGGGGGGAGGTGGCTGGAGCATCTCAGCTGATTACAGAGCCCGAGGGAGGGGACAGACACACCATGTACTGATTTATAATAGAGGAATATGATGGGGCAGTTTTGATGGGGTAATTCTGATGGGGCAGTTTTGATGAAGCAGTATTTGGGAAGCATAAACAGGGCATGAGCGTTGCTAGGAAACAGTGGTTGTAAACACAAGATGCTGAGACACTCCAAATGCATGTGACTTCATCTGCTAGACTTGATAATGCTTGTAGACTCCTCCCACAGTTTTCACACTACAGAGACAAATAATATACCGAAACGAGCGGATTGTTCCCGATTGGTGTGTTATTACTTTGTGGAATGTTTTGCCGAATGGTCCACGAAATGACGTTTTTGCGGCGAAATTGGTCCCATAGGAATGAATGGCGAAATGTTCAAAACTAGAGTGGGAAGTGACAAAAGCTGACAACCCCATGATCAGCCAAAACATTATGACCACCCCATGATCAGCCAAAACATTATGACCGCCCCATGTAAAAAAAAAAATATTTTTGAAAAAAAAAAAAAATTTTTGAAAAAAGTAAAAAAATAATTTTTGAAAAAAAAAATAATTTTTGAAAAAAAAAATATTTTTGAAAAAAAAAATATTTTTGAAAAAAAAAATTATTTTTGAAAAAAAAAATAATTTTTGAAAAAAAAAATTTTTGAAAAAAAAAATTTTTGAAAAAAAAAAAATTTCTTTTAAAAAAAAAATATTTTTGAAAAAAAAATATTTGAAAAAAAAATATATTTTTGAAAAAAAAAATTATTTTTGAAAAAAAAATTACTTTAAAAAAAATAATAATTTCGAAAAAAAAATTATTTTTGAAATAAAAAAATTCATTTTTGAAAAAAAAAATTACCTTTGAAAAAAAAAATTACTTTTGAAAAAAAAAATCATTTTTGAAGAAAAAAAAATCATTTTTGATTAAAAAAAATTCATTTTTGAAAAAAAAATTACTTTTGAAAAAAAAAATTACTTTTGAAAAAAATGTTCAGCTCTTTCAGCGAATGATGGAACTTTTTTACTACTATTTATACTTTTTAAAATATTAAGCTTTTTAACACTTTTCACAGTTACTCAAGCCACTCCACCCCACCCAGTTACTCCGCCCACTCCAGTTGTAGAGGCAAGAACACTTTTCACAATTTCCCCAGAAATTGTACCTTTTCTAGTTCTTATTATTATAGCCAAATTTACCACCCTAACTCCTCCCACAGTTTTTACACTACATAGACAAGTAATATACCGAAACGTGCGGATTGTTCCCGAATGGTGTGCTATTACTTTGTGGAACGTTTCACCGAATGGTTCACGAAATATCGTCATTTTTGCGGCGAAATTGGTCCCATAGGAATGAATGGGGAAACTAGAGTGGGAGATGACAAAAGCTGGAAAATCAGAACATGATTTCTAAACTGCCGCCACTCCCTCATTTTCAAGCCCACCTACACAAATCTTATATCAAAACATTCAGCTATCCCTGCTGCCACTAAACATGTCCACGGCTAAGCCATAGTCCTGATAGTTTTCACAATATGACCATTTGTTTGCAACTCACGCCGTCCATTGACATTCATTGAAACTACACTCCAGCCCCCTTCAAATTTGAAGGGCAATTTCTAAACTGCGACTGTGCCTCCATTTTTAATATTTCAGAGACATACTATGTATCAAAATCTAGGTCTGGGTCTTGTGATTCTCACAATATAAAGATCTTCGCTGTAGGATGTATAGTTTTTAAAATACGGCCATTTGTTTAGAGGTCATTTCAGGAAATTTTAGCCATTAATCAGAGTGTACTGTTAGTGTTTGTTTTGTTGCCATGGTTACCAAAGCTTCTGTTATACACAGGGGGGAAGGTGGCTGGAGCATCTCAGCTGATTACAGAGCCCGGGGGAGGGGACAGACACACCATGTACTGATTTATAATAGAGGAATATGATGGGGCAGTTTTGATGGGGTAATTCTGATAGGGCAGTTTTGATGAAGTAGTATTTGGGAAGCATAAACAGGGCATGAGCGTTGCTAGGAAACAGTGGTTGTAAACACAAGATGCTGAGACACCCCAAATGCATGTGACTTCATCTGCTAGACTTGATAATGCTTGTAGACTCCTCCCACAGTTTTTACACTACAGAGACAAGTAATATACCGAAACGAGCGGATTGTTCCCGATTGGTGTGCTATTACTTTGTGGAATGTTTCACCGAATGGTTCACGAAATATCGTAGTTTTTGCGGCGAAATTGGTCCCATAGGAATGAATGGCGAAATGTTCAAAACTAGAGTGGAAGGTGACAAAAGCTGACAACCTGATTAGCCAAAACATTATGACCACCCCATGATCAGCCAAAACATTATGACCGCCCCATGAAAAAAAAAAATATTTTTGAAAAAAAAAAATATTGAGAAAAAAAAAATATTTTTGAAAAAGAAAAAATTATTTTTGAAAAAAAAAAATTATTTTGAAGAAAAAAAAGAAAAAAAAATTATTTTTGAAAAAAAAATATATTTTTTGAAAAAATAAAAAAAAATAATTTTTGAAAAAAAAAATCATTAAAAAAAATCATTTTTGAAAAAAAAAATCATTTTTGAAAAAAAAAATCATTTTTGAAAAAAAAGTTCAGCTCTTTCAGCTAATGATGGGACTTCAACTGTTTTACTACTATTTATACTTTTTAAAATATTAAGCTTTTTAACACTTTTCACAGTTACTCCACCCACTCCACCCAGTTACTCCGCCCACTCCAGTTGTAGAGGCAAGAACACTTTCACAATTTCCCCAGAAATTGTACCTTTTCTAGTTATATTATTATTATTTTTTTATAATTATTTATATTTATTATATTATAATTTATGATTTTGTGTTTCAAACTTCATCATACCCAGGATGTCTACTAGACTCTTGGTGGACAGATATAAGTGTGTTATTGCTAAGAATTGTGCAGTAAGTATACAATGACTACCAGAGCTGCCCCCAGATGAGCTGTATATTGAATTTAGTTGCAGTTTCTTTTTCTGATTTCTGAAGCCTACAATATAAACTGCCAAATTTCAATGCAAAACAATTGTACCGCTTTGAGACGTAAAAATCTGAAATAATCATACCACCAGTGAGGTTAAGTACCAAAGTGCTGTCATTTACATTAAAAGATAATGACTAACTTTAATAAAATTAAGCTCCAAATTTTATCACCTTCCACGTGAAAATTTTGAAATACAAAACAGTGACTTCAGAAATCAGAAAAAGAAACTGCAACTAAATGCAATATACAGCTCATCTGGGGGCAGCTCTGGTAGTCATTGTATACTTACTGCACAATTCTTAGCAATAACACACTTATATCTGTCCACCAAGAGTCTAGTAGACATCCCGGGTATGATGAAGTTTGAAACACAAAATCATAAATTATAATATAATAAATATAAATAATTATAAAAAAATAATAATAATATAATGAATTTCCCCACGATTCACTATTGCTCACTTCTGCAAGTGTTCTAATTTACTATCGCTGTTTTCTAACTGGTCTAAAACCACTTTTGACGTAAAGGGACACAAGTCAAAGATTAAAAACTATTAAACTAATCATTCAAATGTATTATTTCTGCCAAAGCCTTCAGCTTTCTCTGTGCAGCTTCCCTGAACTCCTGGTTGGAGAGCATGCACTTTAGGTGTAAACTAGTGTCATCTGATTGCTCTCCTCAGGACTACATGTCCCATCATTCATAGTGCCTTGCACATGCATGCCCGTAGTGACGTCCTATTCATTTTCACTTGCTGTGTGTCTCCAGTGCAGGCAGAGGATGCATGTTCTTTTCAAGCATGCTCAAAGGGGTTTCCACAGCAAGCTAAGAAGCCATTCTTACCACGGAAATTGGAGCCAATGGTCACAGTCAGTGTGAAAATGGAGGATATGCAAGGTCAGCATCCTAAACAGGTTTGTTTTTTTGTTTTGTTTTTTGTGTCAAAGTTTGGCACCCCAGTAATTTCAAGTGTGCCCCCCCCCCTCCCCCTCATGTGCAGTTCAGGATTTCAGGTCCCAATGGACTTCTATGGGAGCGCCTGAAGAACAAACTTTTTTTTAACACATTTTCTTGTGTAACTACTGTCTCTTCCTTCAAGTAACTAGCTTTTGTTTTTGCCTAAAACAAAAATGCTCAAACCTGCAAAATGCACAAAAAAACTGCTTCAATGTCACAAGAATCATGTGAATCCTGGCTCAAACACAAATGAAATGTTAGGCGACAAGACAGGTGGTACAAGATTCTAACCTCCCTGCTAAATCCACTTTTTTCCTGTGCCATGGTGCAGCTGGTGCACAGAACTGCAATACTGCTACACAAGTACGGTATATGAATCCATTGTGCATACCAACAAGTGAGGAATGACAGTTTATAAGGCAGATTATAATTTATAGGGAGAAATCCCCTCCTCACTACTAAATGTAAAGAGACAGACACAGCAATTGCTGTGCCAACAGATGGACTGTATGTTATTACGACACACAAAAAAATAATCTAGAAGAGAGGGCTAAGAGAGCGAAAGAAGAACATCTGAGCTCCTGATGACACCTGTGCCTAAGGCCAGATAACAAAACACACACAGGCAGGAGATAGTAATCCTTCTAATTGTAACCTGCAGGTTTCAGCTGTTGTGGTTTGTGTATAAAATAGCCACATGCACCTTGTGAGACAACAAGTGCGACCAGACCTCATACTCCATCCCAGAGGAGAGGACTTGACAGCAAGGAGAGAAAAAAAAAAAAAAGTACATGTTGCTTTAATAATAACACCCCTGCGGTCAATATGGGGAATACAAAGAATTGCTGAGTGGTCAAAATGTTATTACATACAATATTAATAAATACACTGATCCGCCATAGCTTTATGACTACTCACCTAGTATTGAGTATATACCTCTATGGCTGGCAAAACCGACCTGGAGGAGGCTTGGAAGCCATCATAGCAGAGATAAGGTCACCTTTGGGAACATGGTACACCACTTTTTAGCATGTTCCTACTGCTGCAGCCTCTCCTCATACCGCTGCAACTAGTGACAGCGAGCCTGGGGCTCCGCCCACCTAGCTGCATCATTCATTCACAGAGGGGAGAACTACAAGTACTGTCAGCCTTTGTGGCTGTTGGCTTGTAGTTCTCAATGAACTACCAGGGTGCTGTTGTGCACTCTAGTTGTTTGTGGTTTCTTCCGGTCAGTGTGTAACTGTCTGCTCGTACGAGAAGAGAAGACAGCCTACCCTGACAGTCTACAAGAGTCTTGAATTGCACCCACATATGCAGCTGCAATGATTTGCAGGCTGCTAGTAAAAAAAAACAAAAAAAACAAAAACACAAAATGTACTTTTTTTTTTTACCTGCAAAAAGATGCGCATTTTTTTTTCTACAAAAGGGGAACTCTACAAGTCCTGTAAGTCGCGAGTGGAGCCTCCATGGATCAGACTTGTTTTTCCAGCACATCCCACAGATGCTCTATTGGAATGAGATCTGCAGAATTTGAAGGCCAAATCCACACCTCACACTCATTGTTGTGTTCCTCAAACCATTTTTTGCAGTGTGGCTGGGTGCATTGGGGGTTATTTTTACAAAAGGCAAATCCACTTTGCACTACAAAATCTGAGGGGTAGATCTGAAATGAGGGGAAGCTCTGCTGATTTTATCACCCAATCATGTGCAAGCTAAAATGTTGTTCTTTATTTTCCATGCATGTCCCCCTCGGATCTACAGCGACTGCACTCCCAAGTGCACTTGTAGTGAAAAGTGGATTTGCCTTTAGTAAATAACCCCCCAATTATCTTGCTGAAAGAAGCCACTGCCACCAGGGAATACAATGTTTAGGTAGGTGGTACATGTCAAAGTAACATCCGGATGAATGACCTAGGTTTCCCAGCAGAACATTGCCCAAAGTACCACACTGCCTCTGCCAGCATCCTGCTGTCATCTCTTCCCCAGGTAAGTGATGTACAGGCACCCGGCCATCCACATCATGTAAAAGAAAATGTGATGGAGCCAGGCCACCTTCTTCCATCGCTCTGTGGTCCAGTTCTGATGCTCACAAGCTTTTGGTTGTGGACACGGGTCAGCATGGGCACCCTGACTGGTCTGTAGCTACACAGCAAACAGCAATATCCATTTTTTCTGCTTTCCACACATCAACTTCAGGGACAACATATTCACTTGCTGCCTAATGCCGCGTACACACGGTCGGACTTTTCGTCTACAAAAGTCCGACGGACTAAAGCTGGCTGACAATCCGATCGTGTGTGGGCTTCCCCGGACTTTTCCAGCCGCATATCTGACGGACTTTAGATTTGAAACATGCTTCAAATCTTTACGTCGTAACTCCGCCGGACCCAGAAATCCGCTCGTCTGTATGCCAGTCCGACGGACAAAAACCCACGCTAGGGCAGCTATTGGCTACTGGCTATCAACTTCCTTATTTTAGTCCGGTGTACGTCATCACGTACGAATCCGTCGGACTTTTGTGTGATCGTATGTAGGCAAGTCCGT
Organism: Lithobates septentrionalis; assembly: GCA_037952835.1. Classification (NCBI taxonomy): domain Eukaryota; kingdom Metazoa; phylum Chordata; class Amphibia; order Anura; family Ranidae; genus Lithobates; species Lithobates septentrionalis. The sequence continues at coordinate 642,820 of JBBDGP010000485.1, forward strand.
TCGTAAGAAAGTCTGCCGCAAGTCCGCCAAAAGTCTGACAAAAGTCCGTCGAAAGTCTGTCGGACAGGCTGTCGGATTTTTGTAGCCGAAAAGTCTGACCGTGTGTATGCGGCATAATATATCTCACCGACTTTCAGATGTCATTGTAACAAAACAAAAAAAAAAAATCAACCTAATTCACTTAACCTGATCGTGTTCATAAAGGTATGGCTGATTGGTGTAGCTATGGCACATGTAGACAAACAATTGCAAAACCAAGGCAAGATCAGCATCCTTTAACCTCATTTCAGTGCCAAAACTCAGCAGTTTCTTATGCAACCTGGCCTTTGGGATTTGCTCAGCCCTGAGCAATGGGCAAAGCTACTAATCTTTGTGCTCATGAGGAGCCATGTAAATATACACTATAGTCTTCAGGCTATCGTCATGCTAAAGACTGCTAATGTCATTCATAACAAGAAATGACATATTACACAGAACACAATCTGCGTCTATCCCTTTATCTTCATCCCAGAGAACCATGTGGACTTTGGCTGTACAAAACTGACTGTAAACCATTGTGACCAGATTCAAGTAAAAGGAAACAAGGCTCCTTCTGCTTGCTACAGGTGAGGACTCGAGTTCTTCTATTTGACATCTAGTTTTTCTTCAGCAATCAACACAGCTAGAGTCTTAAAATAAAACACCAAAACCCAACATTTGATAAAGTATTGACATAGATGATATAACAGACAAAAATGACTTGAACCGCAAAGCTCAGCGCTGAATTGTATAACATTATAAACCATGTGTACAGTTAGACAGCAAGCAATACAACATACCTGTGTGCGTGTATCAATTGGTTTAGTATTGTTATCAAACCATATAAACTATGCCTACTGTAATATAAAAGACAGCCCATCATACCTGCACCATGCTTGTGGACTGTGTACTACCCCCAGCATGTTGTTCATGGCTGCATTTGGGGGGTGCGGGGCACAGCTCATGTATGACGGGGCACAGTACAGGTATGACGGGGCACCTGAGCCATCCAGCTCCAGCCTAATATGCACACAGGACAGGATCCCTGGGAGGAATCTCCTACTTTCAATATTCTTAATTCCAAGGAAAATACCAATCCTTCAACATAAACATAGCTGGTCCACTCTATGGTTATGGCGGAGAGAATACACTATCCTGAGAGCTCATGACACACATGTATAAACATTCCTATAGGTTGTATGCATTTCTGGCAGGAGGGGTGTTACTCTGTACCAATGTACACAGCCCACACAGGTAAGTCACCTACACAGCCAACTGCATGTAGCTCTATTCCCCCTTATATCAGTTCAACCTGCAACTCCATCCCCTCACACCTGTGCCATCCAAGAGATTCAACCCCCTTAAACTGGCAGCTCTATCCCCCTTCTACCTGTGCAACCTGTAACGCCAACCCCTCAGACCTCCACCCACCTACAGCTTTACGCCACCCCCACCTCTGCCCCCTACAGCTTTCTCCCCCTTATACCTGTGTAACCTGTAACTTCATCCCCTCACACCTGTGCCCTCCAAGAGATTCACCCCCCGTAAACTGGCAGCTGTATCCCCCTTCTATCTGTGCAACCTGTAATGCCAACCCCTCAGACCTCCGCCCACCTACAGCTTTACGCCACCCCCACAGCTTTCTCCCCCTTATACCTGAGTAACCTGTAACTTCATCCCCTCACACCTCTGCCCACCTGCGCCTCTACCCCCATACACTTGTGCCCACCTGCAGATTTATCCCCCTCACACTGGCAGATCTATCCCCCCTATACCTCTGTCCACCTCATGCCTCTACCCACCTGCACCTCTACCCCCCTCATGCCTCTACCCTCCCCCCAACCTCTGCCCAACTGCACCTCTACCCCCTCATGCCTCTGCCCACCTGCACCTCTACCCTCCCCCCCCAACCTCTGCCCACCTACACCTCTACCCCCCCCCCCAACCTCTGCCCACCTACACCTCTACCCCCCCCCCCAACCTCTGCCCACCTACACTCTACCCTCACCCCCCCCCACCTCTGCCCACCTGCACCGCTACCCATACACATCTGTCCACCTGTACCCACCCTCCTCTGCACCTCTACCCCCCACATGTGCAACCAGCAACTTCATCCCTTCACACCTGTGTCCACCTGCAGATTTATCCCCCAAAACACCTGTGCCCACCCGTGTCTCCACCCCACCACCTGGATCTCTATCCCCCTCCTCGCACCTGGATCTCTATCCCCCTCCTCGCACCTGGATCTCTATCCCCCTCCTCGCACCTGGATCTCTATCCCCCTCCTCGCACCTGGATCGCTATCCCCCTCCTCGCACCTGGATCGCTATCCCCCTCCTCGCACCTGGATCGCTATCCCCCTCCTCGCACCTGGATCGCTATCCCCCTCCTCGCACCTGGATCTCTATCCCCCTCCTCGCACCTGGATCTCTATCCCCCTCCTCGCACCTGGATCGCTATCCCCCTCCTCGCACCTGGATCTCTATCCCCCTCCTCGCACCTGGATCTCTATCCCCCTCCTCGCACCTGGATCGCTATCCCCCTCCTCGCACCTGGATCTCTATCCCCCTCCTCACACCTGGATCTCTATCCCCCTCCTCACACCTGGATCTCTATCCCCCTCCTCACACCTGGATCTCTATCCCCCTCCTCACACCTGGATCTCTATCCCCCTCCTCACACCTGGATCTCTATCCCCCTCCTCACACCTGGATCTCTATCCCCCTCCTCACACCTGGATCTCTATCCCCCTCCTCACACCTGGATCTCTATTCCCCTCCTCACACCTGGATCTCTATTCCCCTCCTCACACCTGGATCTCTATTCCCCTCCTCACACCTGGATCTCTATTCCCCTCCTCACACCTGGATCTCTATTCCCCTCCTCACACCTGGATCTCTATCCCCCTCCTCACACCTGGATCTCTATCCCCCTCCTCACACCTGGATCTCTATCCCCCTCCTCGCACCTGGATCTCTATTCCCCTCCTCGCACCTGGATCTCTATCCCCCTCCTCGCACCTGGATCTCTATCCCCCTCCTCGCACCTGGATCGCTATCCCCCTCCTCGCACCTGGATCGCTATCCCCCTCCTCGCACCTGGATCGCTATCCCCCTCCTCGCACCTGGATCTCTATCCCCCTCCTCGCACCTGGATCTCTATCCCCCTCCTCGCACCTGGATCTCTATCTCCTCCTCACACCTGGATCTCTATCCCCCTCCTCACACCTGGATCTCTATCCCCCTCCTCACACCTGGATCTCTATCCCCCTCCTCACACCTGGATCTCTATCCCCCTCCTCACACCTGGATCTCTATCCCCCTCCTCACACCTGGATCTCTATCCCCCTCCTCACACCTGGATCTCTATCCCCCTCCTCACACCTGGATCTCTATCTCCTCCTCACACCTGGATCTCTATCTCCTCCTCACACCTGGATCTCTATCCCCCTCCTCACACCTGGATCTCTATCTCCTCCTCACACCTGGATCTCTATTCCCCTCCTCACACCTGGATCTCTATCTCCTCCTCACACCTGGATCTCTATTCCCCTCCTCACACCTGGATCTCTATTCCCCTCCTCACACCTGGATCTCTATCTCCTCCTCACACCTGGATCTCTATTCCCCTCCTCACACCTGGATCTCTATTCCCCTCCTCACACCTGGATCTCTATTCCCCTCCTCACACCTGGATCTCTATTCCCCTCCTCACACCTGGATCTCTATTCCCCTCCTCACACCTGGATCTCTATCCCCTCCTCACACCTGGATCTCTATTCCCCTCCTCACACCTGGATCTCTATTCCCCTCCTCACACCTGGATCTCTATCCCCCTCCTCACACCTGGATCTCTATTCCCCTCCTCACACCTGGATCTCTATTCCCCTCCTCACACCTGGATCTCTATTCCCCTCCTCACACCTGGATCTCTATCTCCTCCTCACACCTGGATCTCTATCTCCTCCTCACACCTGGATCTCTATCCCCCTCCTCACACCTGGATCTCTATCTCCTCCTCACACCTGGATCTCTATCTCCTCCTCACACCTGGATCTCTATCCCCCTCCTCACACCTGGATCTCTATTCCCCTCCTCACACCTGGATCTCTATTCCCCTCCTCACACCTGGATCTCTATTCCCCTCCTCACACCTGGATCTCTATCCCCTCCTCACACCTGGATCTCTATCTCCTCCTCACACCTGGATCTCTATCTCCTCCTCACACCTGGATCTCTATTCCCCTCCTCACACCTGGATCTCTATCTCCTCCTCACACCTGGATCTCTATCCCCCTCCTCACACCTGGATCTCTATCCCCCTCCTCACACCTGGATCTCTATCCCCCTCCTCACACCTGGATCTCTATCTCCTCCTCACACCTGGATCTCTATTCCCCTCCTCACACCTGGATCTCTATCCCCCTCCTCACACCTGGATCTCTATCTCCTCCTCACACCTGGATCTCTATTCCCCTCCTCACACCTGGATCTCTATTCCCCTCCTCACACCTGGATCTCTATCCCCCTCCTCACACCTGGATCTCTATCTCCTCCTCACACCTGGATCTCTATTCCCCTCCTCACACCTGGATCTCTATCCCCCTCCTCACACCTGGATCTCTATTCCCCTCCTCACACCTGGATCTCTATTCCCCTCCTCACACCTGGATCTCTATTCCCCTCCTCACACCTGGATCTCTATCTCCTCCTCACACCTGGATCTCTATCTCCTCCTCACACCTGGATCTCTATCCCCCTCCTCACACCTGGATCTCTATCTCCTCCTCACACCTGGATCTCTATTCCCCTCCTCACACCTGGCCCTGATGTGGGGTGTGCTGGCAGTACTCTTCCCTGGCGGACAGGCCCTATATCTCCAGGCCCCGCTCTCCCCGTGACTTCCCATTCCACCTGCCAGCTAGCATTAGGCCTCATCTCATCCCCGGCCTCTCGTAACTCCGCACACCGCAGAGTGGACTCCGCCCCGTCCCCTACCCCGGCTGTCCGTCCCCTGCAGCCCTCCCCCCGGATCCGGCTCCCAGGCCTCCCACACTTACCATGGTACAGATAGAAGCGATCCTGGAGACTGTCATTAGGATTTCCATCCGCCCGGCGCCATCTTCACCCTATCACCGCCAATAGACAGGCCGGAGCCGCGCGCTCCCGCCCATCGGACACTCCGTACTGAGTCAGTGCGCGCCCGAGACCCCCTGTGCGCGCTCCCGCCGGTGCTGGGGAAGGGGGAGGAGTTGGGGAGGGAGATGATGGAAGTTCAGTGATAGAGAGAGGAGGCGCGTGCCCGTCGCATGAGGGGGAGAGAGAGGAGGCGCGTGCTCGTCACATGAGGGTGACAACTCCTCCTGTCATCTTGTCCCCTCTCCTCCCACAATGCACCTCTCCATTACAAACATCAATGGAGACGCCTCACAGCAGGGGCACGTCTACATGGAGTTTGTATTTTGCTCCATGTTGTCATAGGTATCAAAACACAGAGCTATGAATCACAAAACGACATATTTCTCCTGTACATTCCCTTGCAGATTCTGTCATAGAGCCACCAGGTTCTGTCATAAGACATTTGTACGGAAAAATTGCTGTCCGGGCCCCATTACACGTGCAGCGGTCTGTGAAAAGCGTTCTGTGGTGTAAGGATGAGCCTCGGCGCGTTCGCACACTCCACGTGCAGAGCCCGCCAGGAAGTCGGCACGGCGCTGCGCTAATCACAGGCAGTCAGACATTTCCTGATCTCTGCAGCCGAACATCGGGACAATGTCTCCCTGCCTGTGATTAGCGCAGCGCCGTGCCGACTTCCTGGCGGGCTCTGCACGTGGAGTGTGCGAACGCGCCGGAGCTCATCCTTACTGTGGTGGATCACTTTTCAGAGAACGGTACAGGCGCGGCTGACACGCATTCAGAGGGAGATGTGAAATATTTCTTTGACAGCCAAACAATGGGAATAGCGAGCTGTAACCAAGAGCCTAGAGTTTGGCTTGGCCCTATGTACTTCAGGGGGTCTTGCTCAGCGGGTGAGAAGCAGGGCCAAAGCTCTTTTTCCCATACTTCCCCGGCGGGTCACAGGAGTGTACTTTGTTCTGCACTCATGTGACCCAGATTCAGCCGACAGCGAGCTAAAGTCCGTGTCAGCTGACGTCACAGAGCGGGACCAGGCTCTGCGGTGATCCCAACAAACAGCAGCCCAGGAAGCTCATTCATAGAGGAAACCAGGGCTGCTGTTAGAAACCACGGGGCCCCATACATCCTACCTGATATGGACCCCAGCCCACCAAATATCTAAAAAATACACTCAAATTATTATTAGCGGTCAGAAACATAAAATAACTGTACTGAGTTAATAAATAAAGCTTTGTGAGTAAATAAGTGTCTGGAGCTGTGCGTAGGCAAGCTAGGTTATGCCATGGGGACCTCTACGGACGTGTGGATGCAGGTGTATGGCCCCCAAATACAGTCAGTGTGCATTTGGGGCCACTCATTCACACCTGCACACCTGTCAAATTAGGACTTGCGGCTGTGTTGGTACAGCCACTGTGTCCTCATAGAGTAACAAACAGGTAGCTCAAGCTGCACAAACTGATCATTCATACTATATAGACCAGAGAACCCATGTGAATGAGTTCTTTTTACAAGTGTAGCATCCTCTATCATAGGTAGGTGCTAGAGTTAGATTTTTGGCCAGTGCAGGTAAATTTAGGCAGGCCTAGCTTAAAGCTAGGCCGTTTTGTTTTGATCTGTGGGGCTGGGAGTGGTTTAGAGCAGGCTGGTGACTCACAGGCAGTGTCACTTCTTGGTTACCTCCCTCTGGCTCTCAGAAGATTCTGGAGGCAGAGGAGGGGAAGAGAGGTGAAGCTGTCTGGGGTGTGGCAAGAAGCACTGACCTATCCCCAACTAGGATTGGCAGGGGGCAGGCCTCCTTAAATACCTTTTGTCAGCCCAGCTGGGGAGGAGTTGTTGGGGTGGAAGAATTGAGAGATGGAGTGATAGGCTGTCGGGGCCTAGAAGGGAGCCCCTCAGTCTGGGGGGGGTGACCTTGGGCCAGGGGCTTGGAGCTGGGAAGGAACCCCCACACAACCCAAGGGGTGTCCTGAACAGGAGCAGGAGAGGACAGCAGGGAACACTGCCGGGCAAGTCTTCAGGAGTTTGGCAGCCGGTGCTAAACTTGTATTGGGGGGGGCGGCAAACAAACCCCACCCAGGCCCGCACTCACCCCTCCACAGTCACTGCACCGCGGCTTCTCCGTTTGGCCAAACAAATCCGCCTCCTGTCCTGATTGGAGGAGAAGCCGGAAGACAATAGCGAATATTGATTAGCTAGTGTCACAAGTTGGTGGGTTCGGGGCGCAGTGCTCTGCACCCTGAGTCCAACCTTTTTCAAGCCAATTAGAGCCTCAGGCTCTAATGTGGCTTGAAAAAAAAACCCTCATAGAAATCTACGAGCCCGGTGCCGCACATGCAAACTAGGGAGGGCGGCGCCCCTGCGCCTCTTATGGACTGCCCGCTCCTGCATATACGCCAGGTGGTAAGTCATGTAGTGGCCAGGCAGTTAGTCTATCAAACAGAATTCACAGTGCAAGTCTTGGAGGGTTCTTATGGATCAATAGTAGTGACATACAAAATGAGAGAGTGTTCAATACTGCCAAGTAATATAAAGAATAAGAAAGCTTGGAGCAGTCTGCAAAGGAGTCCTGTGTCCAGGTATACAATATAGCTTGAGGCAGCTCTTTGCACTTGTGATATTATGTATATCCACAATTAAGGGTACTAAGAGTGTGATGGAGCACGATTCTGAAAAGGCTAAATGAGGTATTTAGTTCTGGGGGGAACACAATAAATCAAGGTAACAGAAGACACTGCTGGGAATTGTAGAGGATATGGCAGGCAGTCATATACTCATGGGTTCCCAAGGGAGCGGAGTCTCATCGGTCCAGATCCGCTTGATCTGCAGCCCTCCATTACAACAAGGCAATCACAATCTCACAAGTGGGTCGCGGTGCAGCGGCTTCCTCGGCTTCTTCTTCCGGCCAACCCCATCCTCCTCCTGTCCTGATTGGCAGGGAGGAGAAGCTGGAAGACAATAGTGAATATTGATTCGCTAGCGTCACAAGTGGGTGGGTTCACTGCACTTCAAGCCCAACCTTTTTCAAGCCAATTACAGTCACAGGCTTTAATCACGTGGCTTGAAAAAAAAACACGCATGCAAACTAGGGGCGGCCGTGCCCCTGCGCCCCTTATGGACTGGCCGCTCCTGCTTAATATACTTCAGTTATGAATGAACACAGTAAGTGAGTGGACAAAGGGGCTCCTTTCTCTGTTTTCCATCCTAAAGATCCCCCTGTGTGCCCGCAGCAGCAGGTGGAAGAGGAGGGAAGCTGGAGGCACTGCAGGACCGAGGGGGGCACACACACATAGGGGCCTGGGCAGCAGCAGGGGGAAGACAATGATTCAGAGGGAGGGTGATCAGTGCAGTGGGGGGACATTCACAGGAACCAACCCCTGTGTGTCTCTCCCTGCAGCAGCTGAAAGCCACCCAGCTGTTGCAGGGAAAGTCACACAGGGGATCGGTTCCTGTAATTGCCCCCCCCCCCCCCCTACTGATCACTCCTTTTCCTGCCCACATCCGATTCCCTTGCTGTATGAGCTCAGTACAGAAAGTCCGGTGCTACCCCCTTATCGGCAGCCCTGGGCTACTAGCTTCTTCTGCCTCGCTGGCACATTGTGTGTGAACAGCCACAACCAACAGCCACCTCGCCATATTTGTGCCTTTGTTTAAATCAGTGTTTCTCAATCTCTTTTCAGTCAAGGTACCCTTCAAAAGTATGGACAAACTCAAGGCACCCTTTAAATCTATGGATAGTCTCAAGGCACCCCATTCTAAAATGTAAAAAAATATTGTAATAATTTTACATAATGCGGCAGCATCAACACACGTAGGACACCCAACATTAGAGGTGATTTATTCTTCCAAAGCAAATACACTTTTGCACACTGGTACAGACTAGCAGGGCTCTTTTTTCAGCGGAAACGAGGGTAATGCAGTTTTGGCCCCTCTGAATGTATGTAATAGCAAGGGGTGCTAGGGTGTACTGCAGGGTCTATTGATGCTGGCTGCTGGGGGATTTATTGCAGCTAGAGGGGATCTCATTTTAAAGGGGGGTCTATTGTTGCTGAGCAGATTTGTTCTTGCTGGTGGGGGACCTATTGTTGCTGGAGGTGGGTCTTATATTCCTGGGGGTCAGTTGTTGCTGGGAAAGATCTACTGTTGAGGGAGGGGTCTATTGTTGCTGCCTGATGAAGAGTCTATTGATGCTGGCTGTGGGGAGATCTGTTGTTGCTGCCGGGAGTCTATTATTGCTAGGGGGAAATTTGTTAAGGGTGATCCCCTGTTACTGGCAGCAGGGGATATATTTTACTGCTTTTCTTGTTATCATTACCATATTCCATACAAATTACTTAGTACCATAAAATGGTACTTGGTTCTGTATTCTCAAAAAGGCAATACTGGGAGTTGGGTAGGGGTTGGAACCATAGAATGGTTCTTTGGAGGTCGGTAGGTGCAGAGAAAAGGGGTGACTTGGAAATGGAGAGTTCCTGCAACTATTCTTTGAGAAAAAAAACCCCGCCAACTAGTATTCCAATGTTTCTCCTCTCCCTTAGTTTCTCTCCATCACTTAGCTAAAGTGACCCCAGTGTTGAGGGAGAGGGGCAGGAGAGGATCAAACAAGGATGCTGTGCAGGCGATCAACACCCTTCTTATCAACACCGATGACATCAATGGTTGTTAGGACACCAGTGGCTGGAAGATTGAAATGGAGCACAATAAAAACCTGTGGCTTTGTGTAGGCTTAATACCTCTGCTGGCTTGTACACATTTTGAGAAATTTTTAGGCAATTTGCGAAGGCACCCCTGAAGAAACCTTGAGGCACCCTGGTTGGAAAAGGTTTAAATCAATAGCCGGCTCTGCCATTGTTCACATGTAACTGATAGAGTAGTAGCAGTTAATCGTCCAGTGTGTATGCGGCCAAAGCGCAGAGTGCATGTAATAATGGAAAAGGGTAGTCAGGTCTCACCTAATAATGAGAGTGTCAAAATCTGTGTGTAACCACACCTAAAGCTGGCAATCTGCTGGAAGACACTCACAGGCCTATTGTCTGTGTGCTGATTGTAGAAAGCTCAGCAGACAGACCAGTTCCTCTAAATCAAATATAACAATGTAACAAAAAAGACTAAAGGTCAAAAGAGATTTTTCAAAGAGGAACACTCAGGTTTTAAAAACATACAAATCGGTATGTTTTATTTAATTCTATAAATACCGAACAAGTGATACATGTAAGAATACATTTTCCTCCACCGGTATTAAAAAATGAAATTAATTGCCAAAACAGACACACCATCAAAGCGCTCCTCATTCACTCCAGTTTCCCCAAAAAGACGGCAAACAAGCCTAAATACTGTTCCCGGGCTAAATAATAATGATCTTCTCCTAAATAGGTCGAAAATGGAATGTGTGCCGGGCATAGGTGTGCGCAGCCTCTTGCATTAGGGTGTGCACCCCAAAGCTCAAACACATATGCATGTGTATATGTACTGATGGTGTCAGTAGGGCAGTGGACAGTGTCAGTAGTTTTATTTGATTTTTAAAAAAATTATTTTATTTTGTAACATTTTTTTTTGAGGATGAAATATCAATGGTCTAAACAGGGGGGAATATGCACCACACAAGGTGATTAGGGTGTGCCCAGGCACACCTGGCAGACCCTGTGCGCACGCCTATGGTGCCGGGCAATCTCTATATATAAAAAATAGATGTAATGAAAATGTAGCAGATTTCCCACGTTGCGGCTCTTTTGGTGATCAAGGAAAGCAGATGATTCTTGTGAAGAATCCTCTTTGAAGAATCTCTTTTGACCTTTAGTCTTTTTTGTTTTAAAGCGCAGAGTGCAGCTGAGTTGTGACCAGATGTGGAAGCAGTGGGCGACTCTAAAATTGTAGAATGTTTAGCCAGACAGTGAATATAAAATTTGCCATAAACTGATAGAGTCTATCCCATTCCTTAAAAATAAAGTAAACTCCGGACTAGTGGCCAGGCCAGAGTTCCCATCTTAACCTGGCCATATGTGGTTAGATTTTTTTTTATTCTTCCAGCAGGCTGAACGAAAAAAAAAAAAACTTATTCTGCCGTCAAACAGAAGTTGATCTACCGATCAACTTCTTTTTAACTGCCCTATCGGAACAACTGCTCAATTAGCGTCTGCAGCCAATGGTTGCAACGCTGATCTGTGTATTCTGAAATCAGGGGAGTCTCCTCGCTGTCAGAATACAATAGCGCAGTGAGGAGACTCCCCTGCTTTCAGAATACACAGATCAGTAGATCAACTTCTGTTCAACTGCAGTGGCTATGCAAGGATCAAAATTTGACTATTCCCTCATGAAGCGGCTGAATTTCAACCTATCTATGATCATCTTTAGGGCACTTTCACACTGAGCAGCGCCGGGAGTAAAGTGCTGCTATTTTTAACGGCGCTCTACCGTCGTTTTAGCGGCGCTTTTCGGCCGCTAGCGGGGCTTTTTCAACCCGCGCTAGCAGCCGAAAAAGGGTTAAAAGTGCTGCTGCAGCAGCACTTCGGCATTGCTGCCCATTGATTTCAATGGGCAGTGTTACTTTAGGAGTGGTGTATACACCACTCCTAAAGCGCCTCAAAGATGCTGCTTGCAGGACTTTTTTTAGTGTCTTGCTAGCGCACCGCTCCAGTGTGAAAGCACTCAGGCTTTCACACTGGTGTGAGAGGAGAGGCACTTTACAGGCGCCTTGCAGGCGCTATTTTTAGCGCTATAGCGCCTTAAAGTGTCTCAGTGTGAAAGTAGCCTTACTCTTGGAGGTTGTGTTATGTGTTACTCCTACTTGGAGATTGCGTTTGAGCAGAGTTTCCCTGCGGGTCATTTTACAGATAATGCGTCTCTGTTGTGACCAAGGGAACAGCTCTTCAATGGTTGATTAGCTACAACACACCCAAATAAAAGTATATGTAGCATCAGGTGCATTTGGAACAAGTTAAAGTGATTGTAAAGTCTCGTTTTTTTTTCTATAAAAATAGCAAACATGTTATACTTATCTGCTCTGTGGAGTGGTTTTGCACAGGGCAGCCCAAATCCGCCTCTTCTTGGGTCCCTCTTCGGTGCTCCTGCCCCCCCAAACATTATATATTTTTTTAAAGCAGAGGCCCTAGAGATGATGTTACGCTGAGTAAATAGATACCAAACATGTCATGCTTTAAAATTGCACACGCCCTTGCAATGGCGACAAATTACGTACATTTTACTATCCATAGGCGATGCCTAGTGCTAGAATCACTGCCCATGATTTGATGTTTGCGGAAATACCTCACATGTGTGGGATGATCGCTATTTGCGTGCGGGAACAACGTGCGCATTCGCCTTTGCACGCTGGCGCGGGGGGACAAGGGCATTTTTAAAAAAAAATTTAATTATGAATTTTCTTTATTTTTTTACTTTTTCTTTCAATTATTATTTTTTGGATCACTTTTATTGGTATCAGAAGAAATGTAAGCATCCTTTGTGACAGCAATAGCATGTGACAGGTACTCTTTATGAAGGTATCTAGGGTCTATAAGACCCCAAATCCCTCTTTTGCCCTTAAAAGCACTCCCTTAACACCAAGATCTGTGTTTTTTAATACTTTTGATATTTAAAAAATGGCACCGTTGGCATCCGGGTAAACCTGAAGTGATGTGATGTGATGTCATTGCTTCTAGGTTACTATAACGAACAGCCGATCAAAGCCGTTCCCGGTCGCTGGGGTCTCTCGGTGGGACAGGAGAGCATAACCAAGCTGGGGGAGGTGGGGCATCTTCTTCTGCTGCTTGAAAAAACAATCAAGCGCCTAGTTAGCTGCTCTGATTGCTATTACAAGAGAGCTGACCGTCAGCTCCAAAAAAGGATACCGGGGTGATGCCTGTGGCTGCAAGCATTATCCCGGTATAACTACCAAAAGTCCAGAGACATACAGGTACCTCACTGGTCTTAAGTAGTTAAATTAAAGTTTTAATGCCTGGAGTTCAGCTTTGAGTTTTTAAGTCAGGTTTTCATTGTTGAACCCATAAAAATACAGAAAGAAGCCCCAGATCAAAAGATGGAGGAATAAGGAGATTTTAATTGTTGGCAAGGAGTGGAGGCCATATACGTAAAAACAGCCAGCATGTTTCAGGGGCCAAACTCCTTTCATCAGGGCTATAAGAATATAATTATAACATTTATTATAATGCTGGAAAATTGTGTCCAATTATATATGCATATGTATACACCACAAAAGGAAACAATAATTAATTAAACAAAAACATACGTATAACTACTTGCCTACTGGGCACTTTCATCCCCTTCCTGCCCAGGTCAATTTTCAGCTTTTCAATTTTCAGCAATGACAATTGCATGGCCATGCAACACTGTACCCATATGAAAATGTTCTCATTTTTTTCACATAAATAGAGTTTTAGTTTTATTTAATCACCACTGTGTTTTTTATTTTTTTCTAAACAAATGAAAAAAGACCAAATATTTAGATTTTTTTAAATTACTTTCTGTTATAACATTTTGCAAACATAATTTTTCTCATTCACTGATGTGCTTTGATGGGGCTGCACTGATAGGCTGTAATGATGGGTACTGATAGACTGTACTGATGGGCACTGATAGGCTGTACTGATGGGCACTGATAGCTGGCACTGATAAGGCTGTACTGATAGGCACTGATGAGGTGGCACTGATGGGCGGCAGTGATGGGGGAGCACTGATAGGCACTGATGAGGCTGTACTGAAAGTCACTAATGAGTTGGTACTTATAGGGGGCACTGATGGGCACTGATAGGTAGCACTGATGGGAAGCAGTGATAAGGAGGCACTGATGGACACTTTTGTAGCTGCACTGATAATCAGGACACTGATAATTAGTGCCCTGATTATCAGTGTAGATGTCCCCTTTCACACTTGGCAGTTTCCAGCTCTCCTCTCCTCACGCTGTGACAGCACGAGGAGAGGAATGCCGATAACCATGTGTTTACATTGTAATCAGCTGTGATTGGACACAGCTGATCACATGGTAAAGGGCCACTGTGATTGGCTCTTTACCCTGATCTGTGGTGAGCTGTGTCTGGGTGTGGTTCTGAGAGGACATCAATAGACACCCTCCGGGAGCTGAACGACCGCACTGTAGCCATCATTCGGCTATAGCACAGTCAGCAAGTGGATAACCAACTGCAAAACTTTTTTTTGTTTTGGATAACAGACACTCCATGCAGGTCTATGGAGCTGCGGATGTCAGCGGTGACATGTCCACTGACATCCAATCTGCTCCGCTCCAATCCGCTAAATTCAGATAGATGGAAACCCTATTTTCCATCCATCTGGCAGATAGAAATGGATGAGAACGGACAGGCGGATCCGTTTTCATCCGATCTCCCATAGCGGAAGGCAGAGATCTGACAGGTCCGTCTCAGCACAGTGAGCAGAGACGGACCTGTCATCTGCTGGCTCAGCAGGGATCAACAGAGCAATCCCTGCTGAGCAAACAAAGTCCATCAAAAATGGACATTACTGTGTAAAAGGGGCCTTAGAATACCTGTCAGGTTTTTATTGCTGTCTGTGTCGCCATTAGGGTGCTTCACCCTCTCTATTTGTCATGTTTACCATTATTACCGAAAGTGACAGTAAAGGAAAATCACAAATTTTGGGTTGTCCTCAGAAAAGTAATAGAGGGGAAATCTTCCAATGGGGATACTAGTTCTGGTGACCTGGGGGTCCCAAGGTATTCTCTTATTTTTGTAGGGATTTTCTCTAACTTCCTGTTTGGCTATGGGACAGGAATTGAAGGTAAATATCCCCAATGGGACACAGATGGCAAAAATATTCAAAATGAAAAAAAAAGTTTTGTCTATAGTTCTACTTTAAGGCAAATAGACAGTGCACTATGCAAGTTGCTGCAGAGTTTAGTAAATGAGGTAAAACTTCACTTTACAAAGGATATCCAATCACATGGAAGGATTTTTTTTTTCTAAATGCATTTTTGCTTGTACATGATTGGATGATGGAAGTCAGCAGAGACCCCCCTCATTTACTAAGCTCTGCTGTAACTTCACTTGCAAAGTGCTCAGTCTATGTGCCTTTAGTAAATCCACCCATTACATTTAATAACTCCACCAAATTGCATTTAGTAAATCCACCCTATTACATGTACACTGAGCAAAATTATAAACGCAACACTTTTTTGTTTGCCCCCATTTATCATGAGCTGAACTTAAAGATCTACAACTTTTTCTATGTACACAAAAGGCCTATTTCTCTCAAATATTGTTCACAAATCTGTCTAAATCTTTGTTCGTGAGCACTTCTCCTTTGCCAAGATAATCCTTCCACATCACAGGTGTGGAATATCAAGATGCTGTTTAGACAGCATGATTATTTGCACAGGTGTGCCTTAGGCTGGCCACAATAAAAGGCCACTCTAAAATGTCCCCTGTCTCCTCCACTCACCCCTCCATCCAAGTCAGCCGACACTGGTGTCTCTTCAACCAGACTAGTTGGTTGGAGGCTAGACAGTGGGGACCTTGAGTGGAGAGTGTGGAACTGGACTAAGTGGTGAGTTAAAAACAAGAGTTGAAAACAGGAGGTTATAACAGGGGTCATAGTACCTGTGTATTGTGAGTACCTGAGTGTTGTCTGAGTAGTGTGTGTGGACTGCTAGTGCTTGTGTATTGTGTACTGTGTACTTGTTTATTGTGAGTGCACTTAGGTCTGCGAGTGCATGTTGGTCTGTGGGTGCACGTAGGTCTGCGGGTACACGTAGGTCTGCAAGTGCACGTTGGTCTGCGAGTGCACGTTGGTCTGCGAGTGCACGTAGGTCTGCGAGTGCACGTTGGTCTGCGAGTGCACGTTGGTCTGCGAGTGCACGTAGGTCTGCAAATGCACATAGGTCTGCGAGTGCACGTAGATCTGCGAGTACCTGTGGATTGTCTAGTTGAGTACCTGTGTATTGTCTTGTTGAGCACCTGTGTATTGTCTTGTTGAGTATTAGTGTCAGGAAGCTAGTTGTTAGGTAATTTGGACAGGGTATAATCCCCAATCCTCATTAAATGAATAGGTATGATGCCCGGCGGTTGTGGAGAGGAGACTTGGTGTACATCTTGCGGCATGTATGCGTTCCTTGACCATCAGATCGAGGGTAAATACTGCTGTGCAAAATGTAAGCACATTGTTTCCCTGGAAGCCCAGGTTCTGAATCTGGGGAAGCAACTGTCAGCACTGATAAGTCCCTCCATACTAAAGGAGAGCCAGGAACGTACACGGCAGGTGCCAGCAGGGGCCAGCACAGCGACAGGTGGAGACAAAGAGGCGCAGGCACTAGGTAAGAGAAAATGGGTGACAGTCAGGAAAGGTAGAGGGGGAAGTGCCAGGGAGGCCGATCCAGGGCTGGAGCATCCCAATAGGTACGCTCCATTGAGTGACATTGGTGAAACCAGTCAGGGACCAGCATTGCTGGAGCTGAGGGACTCTCCTAGCTGCCGCAGGAAGAACTCTTCGAGTGAGAGTGGGCAGGAGCGAAGGGAAAGGAAAGACCAAAGATTCTGATGGTAGGGGACTCAATTCTAAGAAGGACAGAGAGGGCAATCTGTAACAAAGACCTGAAGCGCCAAACTGTATGTTGTCTACTGGGTGCTCGGGTTCGGCACATCACGGATCTGGTGGACAGATTACTGGGAGGGGCTGGGGAAGACCCAGCTGTCATGGTGCACGTTGGCACCAATGACAAAGTCAGAGGCAGGTGTCCTAAAGAACGATTTTAGGGATCTTGGGAGCTAAATTGAGGAAAAGGACCTCCAAGGTAGTATAAAGTTAGAGGGGTTTTTAAACTAGGCGACAGGGGCGAAGTAGAGAATGTCAGTGCGGAACATATTCCAGAGGGTAGTATTGGGGGCATTAGTGGTAGGTTGAACAAAGCACATAAACCCAAGATAAGTATAGTAGCAAGTCCTAGTTGTAATCTCAGAACACCCAATAAGAGGATAATATGCGACCGGTCTAAACTACGTGAAATAGAGATACTGTTTTACGAGGATTTGGATTTTGTGGGAATTTCAGAGACCTGGTTCAACAGCTCTCATGATTGGCTGGCAACCATTCAAGGGTATACCCTTTATCACAAGGATAGAGAGGGTAAAAAAGGGGAGGGGTATGCCTATATATCAAGAATAATGTACAAGTGAATGAGAGAGATGACATCACTAAGGGAGCTAGGAAGGAGGTGGAATCCTTATGGGTAGAGCTCCAAAGGTATGAAGCTAAGGGGAAAATAATACTGGGAGTATGCTATAGGCCCACTAACCTGAGGGAGGAAGGGGAGACAGATCTATCACAATTTGGATTAGCAGCAAGGATGGGAAGTGTTATTATAATGGGGGATTTTAATCATCCAGACATAGACTGGGCGAAGGGAACCACGCATTCATCTAAGGCTCGCCAGTTCCTAAATGTCTTGCAGGACAATTTTATGGGTCAGATAGTAGACGCACCAACTAGAATTAAAGCGTTACTGGATCTACTGATTACCAACAATACAGAGCTGATCACGGATGTGGAAATACGGGGCAATTTAGGTAACAGCAATCACAGATCAAATGGCTTCAGTATAAACCACACAAATCGGAAACATAAGGGGAATACAAAGACACTGAATTTCAAAAGAGCCAATTTCCCTAAACTACGAACCTTGCTAGAAGGCATAAATTGGGATAAAATCTTAGGAACAAAGAACACGGAGGAGAGATGGGTTTGCTTTAAGAGCAATAATATTAAATAAGGGCATTAGCCAATGCATCCCATTGGGTAATAAATTTAAAAGAGCGAACAAAAGTCCTGGATGGCTTAACTCCAATGTAAAAATGCATATAAAAGCAAAGGAGAAGGCCTTCAAAAAATACAGGGTTGAGGGATCATCATCAGCATTCAGACTTTATAAAGAATGCAACAAGAAATGTAAGGGTGCAATAAGGACGACTAAGATAGAACATGAAAGACACATAGCGGAGGAGAGCAAATAAAATCCCAAGAAATTATTTAAGTATGTAAACAGTAAAAAAGGGAGGACAGACCATATTGGCCCTATAAAGAATGAGGAAGGACATCTGGTTACAAAGGATGGTGTCAGGAAAGGGTCTGTCCGCTGGTAAGATATATCATTTGGCGTGCAGTACTGGGGTCCACCAGCAAGTGTCTCCTGGCAGTTTGGAACTGTCAGGGGAATCTTTCCCTGCTGGTGTTATTTCATCTTTTGGCCGTAGTACCATTACTATTCACTTTTCATGCGTTTTTGGTTATCTCTGTGCAGTCCACATAGTCTGGTCTACTAACTCTCCTGACAGTATACCAAGGCCATCCCTGACCAGACATGGCTGCACTGAGAAACCATCCTGGTACGGTGGGCGTGCAAAAGATGGACTTTAATGAAATTGTCTATTATTCTCTGCTGGTGGCAGAGGATAATGAATATTGCCGCCAGACTCTTAAAGATTGGACCAGTGACCAACTGCTGGAAACGATCCGATCAGCCCATTTTCTAGTAGATCAGGGTCATATGTTATTTGAGGATGTTCAGCCTTTGATCCAATTATGTGCAAAGCCAGCCTTGTCATGCTTTCCCGAAGGAAGTGACGATTTCTCCCCTCGTTTCATTTGTGACCAGGTTGAATCCCTGGTATGGTTGTTAGAGGATGATCCGGCTTTTTTTGATGAACATTATTCCTCTTGTTCCCAGCAGGTGTTATCCGATTGCATTTGTTCAGTACAATCTCTGATTAGACAGGCTGTATGTGAACCAACTTTTGTTCAACCTGTGTTACAAGCATGGTCAGATCATCTCCTGCATTTAGCTAAGCCACAGCAATCCAGCCCCGCAATTAGTCACCTACCTTCCCAAGAATCTTTCTCCCAGTCACCCATGGCAACCTCAGCTACAGCCCAGTATACACAGCATCCCACTAAGTACTATTACCCAGTCTCTACTCACTGCACCTATCCTGCTTTCAATCCACCTGCCTCTTCTCTTCCACCTGTAACAATCCCACAAACCCCTCCTCCAGCCACTATTCCCTGGTCTTCCTTTTGCCCAGTTACATCCCTTTCTTACAGCCCTGCAATTACCTACAAGGCTGCGCTGGCTAAACCAAAAAAGAAAAGAAAGTTCTTCCCTACCCACACGATCCTGCCAGTAACCCAACTTGCTTCCACACCAACCAACCCACTCCAGTTTGCTTGCGTGCTAGCTAAACCTGATATCCCACCTGATTCTGCCAAACCTCTGCCTGCTATCCAGCCAGTGTCTCCGCCTGAAGTTCCTGTGCCCCAATCTGATGTTCCCGCTTTCCAGTCTGATGTGCCCACCTTCCAGCCCACCTTCCAGCCTGATGTCTCGGGCACTTGCCTCCCAGCTTGATGGCTCTGCTTCCCAGTCTGATGTGCCCGCTGTCCAGTCTGATGTGCCTGCTTTCCAGTCTGATGTGCTCGCTTTCCAGTCTGTCCTGATGCCTGCCTTCCAGCCCGAAGTCTCAATGCCCGCTTTCCAGTCTAATGTGCCTGCCTCCTACCTTCCAGCCTGATTTCCTGATGCCTACCTTCCAGCCTGATGTCTCGGTGCCCGCCTTCCAGCCGGATGTCTCGATGCTTGCCTTCCAGCCGGATGTCTCGGTGCCTCCCTTCCAGCTTGATGTGCCCGCTTTCCAGTCTGATGTGCCCGCTTTCCAGTCTGATGTGCCCACTTTCCAGTCTGATGTCCTGATGCCTGCCTTCATGCCTGAAGTCTCGGTGCCCGCTTTTCAGTCTGATGTGCCCGCTTCCCAGTCTGATGTCTTGATTTCTGCCTTCCAGCCTGATGTGCCAGCCTTCCAGCCTGATGTGCCTGCCTTCCAGCCTGATGTGCCCACTTTCCAGTCTGATGTGCCCGCTTTCCAGTCTGATGTGCCCACTTTCCAGCATGTTGTCTCAGTGCCCACTTTCCAGCATGTTGTCTCGGTGCCTGCTTTCCAGGCTGATGTGCCCGCTTTCCAGGCTGATGTGCTTGCTTTCCAGTCTGATGTGCTTGCTTTCCAGTCTGATGTGCCTGCTTTCCAGCCTGTTGTCTCGAAGCTTGCCTTTCAGCCTGATGTCTCGGTGCCAGCTTTCCAGCCTGATGTGCCAGCTTTCCTGCCTGATGTGCAAGCTTTCCAGCCTGATTTGCCAGCTTTCCAGCCTGTTGTCTCAATGTCTGATGTCTTGATTTCTGCCTTCCAGCCTGATGTGCCAGCCTTCCAGCCTGATGTGCCTGCCTTCCAGCCTGATGTGCCCATTTTCCAGTCTGATGTTCCCGCTTTCCAGTCTGATGTGCCCACTTTCCAGCATGTTGTCTCAGTGCCTGCTTTCCAGCCTGTTGTCTCAGTGCCTGCCTTCCAGCCCGAAGTCTCGGTGCCCGCTTTCCAGCCTGATGTGCCTGCTTTCCAGCCTGATGTGCTCGCTTTCCAGTCTGATGTGCTCGCTTTCCAGTCTGATGTGCTTGCTTTCCAGTCTGATGTGCCCGCTTTCCAGCCTGTTGTCTCGAAGCTTGCCTTTCAGCCTGATGTCTCGGTGCCAGCTTTCCAGCCTGATGTGCCAGCTTTCCTGCCTGATGTGCAAGCTTTCCAGCCTGATTTGCCAGCTTTCCAGCCTGTTGTCTCGATGCCTGCCTTCCAGCCTGTTGTCTCGATGCCTGCCTTTCAGCCTGATGTCTCGATGCCTGCCTTTCAGCCTGATGTCTCGATGCCTGCCTTTCAGCCTGATGTCTCGATGCCTGCCTTTCAGCCTGATGTCTTGATGCCCGCTGCCCAGCTCAATGACCCGGATGTGCCAGCTGTCTGCCTGGATGTGCCTGACAACCAGCCTGAAATACTCTCTCCCACCGTTCTGCCCGATGCCATAGACTATTGACAATTAAGACTAGTTGGAGCGTCCGGAAGCCACTCCTTTAGGGGGGGGGTACTGTCAGGAAAGGGTCCGTCCGCTGGTAAGATATATTATTTGGCGTGCAGTACTGGGGTCCACCAGCAGGTGTCTCCTGGCAGTTTGGAACTGTCAGGGAAATCTTTCTTTTATTTCATCTTTTGGCCACAGTACTGACGTCCACCAGCGGATGGATCGTGGCAGTATGGAGCAGACAACACTCCCTGCGCTCAGGTGTTACATGAAGACAATTATTGTCAGTCCCATAAATACCCAGCAAGCCCTCACATGCTTGCCTTGGTATCTCTCTCCTTGAGCCCTGACCTTATTCGCCTGTTACCCAATCCTGAGCCTGCATCTGACCTTGTTCCGTGCTTATCCTGACCCGGTCCCTCCTGTATTCCTGTACCCTTTCTTTTACCCTTCAGCCCAATCCAGTCCCTCATCTACTGATATCCCGTGTATGACCTTGGCCTGGCTAATGATTATGTTCCTGGAACATCCCTTGTCTTTCTGCTGATCTGCTGTGTAACGCCCTGGCCTGGCTGACATCTGTGATTCTGGTACTGCCCCTTGCTGTATATACTGTTGTTGTTGGTGGGTTTGTTGGGTTGGTTGTGCACTGTCTGTATTTTCTTATTTATCACCTATCTTAAAAAATATCATTACTATTCCCTTTTCATGTGTTTTTGGTTATCTCTGTGCAGTCCACATAGTCTAGTCTACTAACTCTCCTGACAGATGGGGAGATGGCGAAGGTATTGAATTTATTCTTCTCCTCAGTCTTCGCGAGGGAATCGGGGGGCTTCAGTAACGAAAACTGCAGTGTTTATCCTCATGACACATCACAGGAAGCACCTCCATGGTTAACAGAGGACAGAATTAAAATTAGACTTGGGAAACCGGGACCAGATGGCTTGCACCCGAGGGTACTTAGGGAACTCAGTCAAGTAATTGCCAGACCATTGTTCCTAATTTTTACTGACAGTCTACTGACTGCAATGGTACCAGCTGATTGGAGAAAAGCCAATGTAGCACCAATATTTTAAAAAAGTGCCCAAAATACATCCCTGGAAATTACAGACCAGTTGGCATAACATCAATAGTATGTAAACTCTTGGAGGGGATGATAAGAGACTATATACAAGATTTTAGTAATGAG
Organism: Lithobates septentrionalis; assembly: GCA_037952835.1. Classification (NCBI taxonomy): domain Eukaryota; kingdom Metazoa; phylum Chordata; class Amphibia; order Anura; family Ranidae; genus Lithobates; species Lithobates septentrionalis. The sequence goes on from JBBDGP010000485.1 coordinate 665,026, forward strand.
AACGGTATCATTAGTAGTAATTAGCATGGATTCATGAAGAATCGTTCTTGTCAAACCATTTATTACCCTTCTATGAGGAGGTGAGTTGCCATCTAGATAAAGGAATGTCAGGGAAATAGGCGCATCCCTATGCATAGTCCTGCTAGGCTAGCAAACCAGCACAGGCAAGGTCGCGCTAACGCGCATCAACACACATGGGTGTGCGTTGGGTTTCTACTAGGCGGACGCCTGGCGCCACGTTCGGACGAATGCACGTGCGTAACAACGTCGCGATGGTACGAACGCACGAATGGAACGGTGCACGCACGACGTGATACTGCGCCTTGTTTATTTAAACGTTCCACTGACAGTGCCACATTGCTGGATTATCATCAGCTCTTCCTGTGTTCCTGTGATTGTGATTCCTGTTGTCCTGACCTCCTGTGTACCGACCCGGCTTGTTATCTACTCCTCTGGACCTCCTGTGTACCGACCCAGCTTGTTATCTACTCCTCTGGACCTCCTGGGTACTGACCCGGCTTGTTATCTACTCCTCTGGACCTCCTGGCTTACCCACCGGCTTGCTTCTGACTCTTCCTGCCTGCTTCCTGCATCTGACCCCGGCTTGGCTAAACGGACTCCGCATTCCTTTGTCTCCTGTACCTGGACTTGTTGCTTAGATTCTCGGACTGCTTACTGTGTTTGGCCCCCTGGCCTGGCTTCTGATTTCCTATTGGACTTCCATTGATCCCCTCCTTGGACCTTAAGCACGTTGCCTCTAGTGACTTTGCTCTATCAAGCCACCAACACCGGCTCCTACTTCCAGGCAACCCGTGCTTCTGTGAGCACCGCATCCCTGTGTCATCTTCAGGGTTGTGCTGCACTCGGCCCCAAGGGGAGCCCTCTGAGCAACTTGGTCTCCTACCAAGATCCTGACAAGGAAGGCCCGTAGACGTGGTGTATCTGGATTTTGCAAAAGCATTTGACACAGTTCCCCATAAACGTTTACTGTACAAAATAAGGTCCATTGGCATGGACCATAGGGTGAATACATGGATTGAAAACTGGCTACAAGGGCGAGTTCAGAGGGTGGTGATAAATGGGGAGTATTTGGAATGGTCAGGGGTGGGTAGTGGGGTCCCCCAGGGTTCTGTGCTGGGACCAATCCTGTTTAATTTGTTCATAAAGGACCTGGAGGATGAGGTAAACAGTTCAATCTCTGTATTTGCAGACGATACTAAGCTAAGCAGGGCAATAACTTCTCCGCAGGATGTGGAAACCTTGCAAAAAGATCTCAACAATGTAATGGGGAGGGCAACTACATGGCAAATGAGGTTCAATGTAGAAAAATGTAAAATAAAGCATTGGGGTGGCTAAAATATGAATGCAATCTATACACTGAGGGAGAACCTCTGGGGGAATCTAGGATGGAAAAGGACCTGGGGGTCCTAGTAGATGATAGGCTCAGCAATGGCATGCAATGCCAAGCTGCTGCTAACAAAGCAAACAGAATATTGGCATGCACTAAAAAGGGGATTAATTCCAGCAATAAAACGATAATTCCCCACTCTACAAGACTCTGGTCCGGCCGTACCTGGAGTATGCTGTCCAGTTCTGGGCACCAATCCTCAGGAAGGATGTACTGGAAATGGAGCGAGTACAAAGAAGGGCAGCAAAGCTAATAAAGGGTCTGGAGGATATTAGTTATGAGGAAAGGTTGCGAGCACTGAACTTATTCTCTCTGGAGAAGAGACTCTTGAGAGGGGATATGATTTCAATTTACAAATACCGTACTGGTGACCCCACAATAGGGATAAAACTTTTTCACGGAAGGGAGCTTAAAAAAAAACGTGGCCACTCATTAAAATTAGAAGTAAAGAGGTTTAACCTTAAACTACGTAGAGGGTTCTTTACTGTAAGAGCGACAAGGATGTGGAATTCCCTTCCACAGGTGGTGGTCTCAGTGGGGGGCATCGATAGTTTCAAGAAACTATTAGATAAGCACCTGAACGACCACAACAAACAGGGATATACAAGGTAATACTGACATATAATCACACACATAGGTTGGACTTGTGTCTTTTCATACATCAGGGGACACAGAGCCATAGTAGTTACTATGTGGGTTATAGGCCACCTACAGGTGATGGACACTGGCACACCCTAAGACAAGAAGTGCGCTCCCTATATAACCCCCCTACTACTGGAAGTACCTCGTTTTTTCGCCAGTGTCTAAGGTGTAGGTCACGAGTAAAGATGTGCTATGCTGAGCTCCACTGGAGCAATCCTTGCTGGGGCTAGCCATGCTGACCGGATCCATTCAAAGTGTCTTATTTTTGGCCAGATTGAATGATACCCGGGCCTCTTATCCGAAGAAACAAGGTTTTGCCTGTGAATGCTTCTCTTTTTAGAGAGCTGGACCCTGGGATCCAGTACATTTTTGGTAGTGAGGCCATAAAGTTTTACTGGCAGGGTGCTGTTGCAGGTCCAGGATAGTGGGTTTCCTGAGGATCCCCAGCTCCTGAAGGTTTAACAGAACCCACGTGAAGGGTGAAGATTGGGTCTGTTGGTTTACCACAGAAAACCCTGTGGTGGGAAAGGTAAGTGGAGTTTTCTAAAAAATCCTTTGAATTTTCTTATGAATGTCTCCTTTAAAAATAATAATGTTGTCATGCCTATGTGTCACCAGGGCTGTATTGAGCACTCACTGCCTCATGCTGGAAACAGCGCTGTGTCAGGAGCCGAACACTCCAGCAGCACTAGACACTTCAGCCCCTATATATATCACTCAGGAGTTTTTTTCTTCTACAATTTTAAGTTTGGAACAGAAGATTGACGCTATGTTCGCTTCCCATAGTGGGTCCAAGCATAGCAGATCCCCATCCAGTGCTCAGGACCCTCATACTGAGGAGCAAGGGACAGGGGATCAGGAAATTCTTCCAAAAGATCGGGAAGACGCTGATATCTCCTCTTCCGAGGATCCTAATATGGAGGGAGTAGTCTCACAAGAAAGACTGTTGGTACACTCCCTTACTAAGTTCGTTCGCTCAACTTTTTTGCTGCCTGTAGAGCAGTCTATTGATGAACCCACCTCTGGTTTGGGATCACTAGAGCCTCCCCAATCTGGGGATGCCTTTCCTATCCATTCATGGCTAAAAAAGCTGATGTATTCTGAGTGGAAACACCCAGATAAACAGTTTTTTCCTCCAAAAAAGTTTTCTATGCTTTATCCTATGGAGGAGGAATTCTATAGGAAATGGGGAGTTCCAGCAATCAATGCTGCGATCTCCTCGGTAAATAAAAACCTCACTTGTCCTGTAGACAATGCGCAAATGTTGAAGGATCCAACAGATAAAAAGTTGGAATTTCTTTTTAAGAACAACATTTCTCTTGCAAGTTCAGTGGTGCAGCTGGCTCTTGCGGCTATTGGAGTATCTCAGTCCATAAAGGACCAGTTTGTAGAGACACTTAAGATTATTCCTGATCAGCAGGCCCAGCAATGGGCCGGAATATCAGAAGCACTATGTTTTACGGTGGATGCTATGAAAGATTCTATTATTCAAGCCTCACGGCTTATGCTAGGACTGGTACATACGCGCAGAGTCCTATGGTTGAAAAATTGGTCAGCCGAAGCTCCGTGTAAAAAGCTCTTGGCCAGTTTCCCATTTCATGGTGAACGGTTATTTGGAGATGATTTAGATAAATGTATCCAAAGGATTTCTAATGGGAAAAGTTCTCTTTTACCAGTGAAAAAGAAGTTTAAGCATTTTTCCTTTAAACGTGCATCTTCTCCAGTGCCAGGAGCATCTGCCTCCAGACAGTCTCGATGGCCTCCACCGCCGAGCTTAAGAGAAAGACCTCAGGGGCAGTCTCAGGGCCAAAAGAGGACTTGGGGCAGGAAGCCCGCAAAGCAAAATACTAAAGCCTCCTTATGAAGCTAGCTCGGGTGGGGGGAAGGCTTCTACAATTTTCAAAGATCTGCCAGGAACAATGTCAAGACAGATTGAGGCTTCCTCAATTTCTCTAGGTTACAAACTAGAGTTCCGAGAATTCCCGTCTCCCCGTTTTTTAAAATTGAACGTTCCCAGAAATCCAGGGAAAAGGAAGTCTCTCTTTCTAGCTCTGGATCATCTCTTGTCCCAGAAGGGGATATCAGAGGTTCCCACAGAAGAGCAGGGTTCAGGGTTTTATTCAAACCTCTTCATGGTTCCAAAACCGAACGGGGAGGTAAGACCCATTCTAGATCTCAAGGATCTGAACCGGCACTTGAATATCCATTACTTTCGCATGGAGTCAATCTGAGAATTTTTGGCATCAATCGATATCCACGTGCCGATATTTCCCGCTCATCAGAAATTTCCACGCTTCGAGGTAGAAAATCATCATTTTCAGTTTGTGGCTCTGCCGTTCGGTCTAGCCACTGCACTGCGTGTGTTCACAAAAATCCTGGTGCCTCCTTTAGCCAGGTTAAGGGCTCAGGATATAACTATCCTAGGCTATCTAGATGATCTGCTTTTAGTATATCAATCAGTCACCGGTCTAAACCAAAGTTTAATCTCAGCTGTAAGCTACCTGGAATTCCTAGGCTGGGTTCTCAACCTAGAAAAATCCTCCTTAAAACCGTCAAGGAGATTACAGTACTTGGGGCTGATCATAGATACCATTCAAAAGAAGGTATTCTTACCCCAGGCAACAATCAGCTCCATATAAAAAAAATGTAGCGCTAACAACTATAAACATAATCAATAACCATATTCATGGTCTAACCCAATGTATAAAATGCATAAATGCGTATAATAATCCTTTAGAGTAATATACATTAAATCCGTAGTATAAAAAAGTGCTGGTGATACACTTATCATAAAATATCCTTGAAAAGTGAGAGTCTTTAGAAGGTATATAACACCAAAAAAGTGAAGAAACTTGTGAATGTGTTGATAGAAGATCCACCACCACTTAGATTGGGGGCTTACCGGAAAGATTGGACACAGATGGGTGTACACCCATTGAGTCAATTTAGCTTGTAACTGTGGGGATCCACGGTGGTGTCTGTATAGCGTGAGCGTTAATCGAGGTGACCCAGGTACTTGCAAGTATTATATATGGCAAAGGGAATAAATCCACTCAGGCATCCAGAGTATATATGGAAAAAACGTGAGAGTACATAGCGTGATACATTCAAGTGGTTAATTCAGCCTCTACTCCGTTGTGTCCCTCCAATACAGCCAGTGTGCTCCGCCGACCACTCGGTATGTAAGGGACTGATTCGACTTGTCAAAACAAAGAGAAATCCTTCCATTCAGCTGTGCATGAAATTGTTAGGAAAAATGGTGGCCTCCTTCGTTCCTTATGCGCAGTTTCATTCAAGACTGCTACAAAACACCATTCTGTCGGCCTGGAACAAGAAGGTCCAGGCTTTGGACTTACCAAGAAGGTCTGTGGCCAGACCTCGCACAAGGTCCGGTATTCCATACTAACTTACAAACGCTAAATTGAATGGTTTGGCTATTGAAACTCGCATTCTAAAGGACCGTGGGTTATCTCCTTCAGTAATGTCTACTTTGGTTACATAGTTACATAGTTACATAGTAGGTGAGGTTGAAAAAAGACACAAGTCCATCAAGTCCAACCTATGTGTGTGATTATGTGTCAGTATTACATTACATATCCCTGTATATTGCGGTCATTCAGGTGATTATCTAATAGTTTCTTGAAGCTATCAATGCTCCCCGCTGAGACCACCGCCTGTGGAAGGGAATTCCACATCCTTGCCGCTCTTACAGTAAAGAACCCTCTACGTAGTTTAAGGTTAAACCTCTTTTCCTCTAATTGCAATGAGTGGCCACGAGTCTTATTAAACTCTCTTCTGCGAAAAAGTTTTATCCCTATTGTGGGGTCACCAGTACAGTATTTGTAAATTGAAATCATATCCCCTCTCAAGCGTCTCTTCTCCAGAGAGAATAAGTTCAGTGCTCGCAACCTTTCCTCATAACTAAGATCCTCCAGACCCTTTATTAGCTTTGTTGCCCTTCTTTGTACTCGCTCCATTTCCAGTACGTCCCTCCTGAGGACTGGTGCCCAGAACTGGACAGCATACTCCAGGTGCGGGCGGACCAGAGTCTTGTAGAGCGGGAGAATTATCGTTTTATCTCTGCAGTTGATCCCCCTTTTAATGCATGCCAATATTCTGTTTGCTTTATTAGCAGCAGCTTGGCATTGCATGCCGTTGCTGAGCCTATCATCCACTAGGACCCCCAAGTCCTTTTCCATCCTAGATTCCCCCAGAGGTTCTCCCCCCAGTGTATAGATTGCATTCATATTTTTGACACCCAAATGCATTATTTTACATTTTTCTACATTGAACCTCATTTGCCATGTAGTCGCCCACCCCATTAATTTGTTCAGGTCTTTTTGCAAGATTTCCACATCCTGCGGAGAAGTTATTGCCCTGCTTAGCTTAGTATCGTCTGCAAATACAGAGATGGAACTGTTTATCCCATCCTCCAGGTCATTTATGAACAAATTAAATAGGATTGGTCCCAGCACAGAACCCTGGGGGACCCCACTACCCACCCCTGACCATTCTGAGTACTCCCCATTTATCACCACCCTCTGAACACGCCCTTGTAGCCAGTTTTCAATCCATGTACTCACCCTATGGTCCATGCCAACGCACCTTATTTTGTACAGTAAACGTTTATGGGGAACTGTGTCAAATGCTTTTGCAAAATCCAGATACACCACGTCTACGGGCCTTCCTTTATCTAGATGGCAACTCACCTCCTCATAGAAGGTTAATAGATTGGTTTGGCAAGAACGATTCTTCATGAATCCATGCTGATTACTGCTAATGATATCATTCTTATTACTAAAATCTTGTATATAGTCCCTTATCATCCCCTCCAAGAGTTTACATACTATTGATGTTAGGCTAACTGGTCTGTAATTCCCAGGGATGTTTTTTGGGCCCTTTTTAAATATTGGTGCTACATTGGCTTTTCTCCAATCAGCTGGCACCATTCCAGTCAATAGACTGTCTGTAAAAATTAGGAACAACGGTCTGGCAATCACCTGACTGAGTTCCCTAAGTACCCTCGGATGCAAGCCATCTGGTCCCGGTGATTTATTAATGTTAAGTTTCTCAAGTCTAATTTTAATTCCGTCCTCTGTTAACCATGTAGGTGCTTCCTGTGTTGTGTCATGAGGATAAACACTGCAGTTTTGGTTACTGAAGCCCCCCGATTCACTCGTGAATACTGAGGAGAAGAATAAATTCAATACCTCTGCCATCTCCCCATCCTTTGTAACCAGATGTCCTTCCTCATTCTTTATGGGGCCAATATGGTCTGTCCTCCCTTTTTTACTGTTTACATACTTAAAGAATTTCTTGGGATTTTTTTTGCTCTCCTCCGCTATGTGTCTTTCATGTTCTATCTTAGCCATCCTAATTGCACCCTTACATTTCTTATTGCATTCTTTATAAATTCTGAATGCTGGGGATGATCCCTCAACCTTGTATTTTTTGAAGGCCTTCTCCTTTGCTTTTATATGCATTTTTACATTGGAGTTAAGCCATCCAGGATGTTTGTTCGCTCTTTTAAATTTATTACCCAATGGGATACATTGGCTAATGCCCTTATTTAATATGCTCTTAAAGCAAACCCATCTCTCCTCTGTATTCTTTGTTCCTAATATTTTATCCCAATTTATGCCTTTTAGCAAGGTTTGTAGTTTAGGGAAGTTGGCTCTTTTGAAATTCAGTGTCTTTGTGTTCCCTTCATGTCTCCTATTTGTGTGATTTATACTGAAACTAATTGACCTGTGATCGCTGTTACCTAAATTGCCCCGTATTTCCACATCTGTTATCAGGTCTGTATTGTTGGTAATCAGTAGATCTAGTAATGTTTTATTTCTAGTTGGTGCGTCTACCATCTGACCCATAAAATTGTCCTGCAAGACATTAAGGAACTAGCCTTAAATGAATGCGCGGTTCCCTCCGCCCAGTCTATGTCTGGATAATTAAAATCCCCCATTATGATAACACTTCCCATCCTTGCTGCTAATCCAATTTGTGATAGGAGATCCGTCTCCACTTCCTCCCTCAGGTTAGGGGGCCTATAGCATACTCCCAGTATTATTTTCCCCTTAGCTTCATCCCTTTGGAGCTCTACCCATAAAGATTCCACCTCCTCCCTAGCCCCCTCAGTGATGTCATCTCTCACATTCACTTGTACATTATTCTTGATATATAGGCATACCCCTCCCCCTTTTTTACCCTCTCTATCCTTGCGGTATAGGGTATACCCTTGAATGTTTGCCAGCCAATCATGAGAGCTGTTGAACCAGGTCTCTGAAATTCCCACAAAATCCAAATCCTCCTTGTACAACAGTATCTCTAGTTCACCCATCTTGTCCGCCAGGCTCCTGGCATTGGTGAACATGCCACATAGTTTAGACCGGTCGCATATTGTCCTCGTATTGGGTGTTTCAAGATTGCAACTTGGACTTGCTACTATACTCACCTTGTGTTTTTGTGCTTTGGTTAACCTACCACTAATGCCCCCAATACTACCCTCTGGAATATCTTCCGCGCTGGCTATCACTGTCTCTGGACCCTCCCCCCCATCGCCTAGTTTAAAAACCCCTCTAACTTTTTGGCCATCTTCATTCCCAGCAGATCTGCACCCTCCTCATTTAGGTGCAGTCCGTCCCTTCTATAGTACCGGTTACCGACTGAGAAGTCGGCCCAGTCCTCCAGGAACCCAAACCCCTCCTTACTACACCAGCTCTTCAGCCACTTGTTTACTTCCCTAATCTCCCTCTGCCTCTCTGGTGTGGCTCGATGTACCGGTAGTATTCCTGAGAACACTACCTTGGAGGTCCTTTTCCTCAATTTAGCTCCTAAGTCCCTAAAATCGTTCTTTAGGACACTCCATCTGCCTCTGACTTTGTCATTGGTGCCAACGTGCACCATGACAGCCGGGTCTTCCCCAGCCCCTCCCAGTAATCTGTCCACAAGATCCGTGATGTGCCGAACCCGAGCGCCCGGTAGACAACATACTGTTCGGCGCTTCAGGTTAATGCTAGGAAGCCGGCCTCCAGAGTCATAAACTATAGAGTCTGGAAGGCATATGTCTCCTGGTGTGGATCCAGGGGTTGGCACCCCAGGAAGTATGTCATAGGTAGGATCCTTGAATTCCTGCAAATAGGATTGGAAATGAAGCTGGCCTTGAGTACTATCAAGGGCCAGGTCTCGGCCTTATCAGTATTCTTTCAACGGCCTCTTGCTTCTCACTCTCTGGTACGTAGCTTTATTCAGGGGGTAACGCGGATTAATCCTCCCGTCAGGGCACCCCTGAATCCTTGGGATTTGAATTTAGTCTTGTCGGCGTTACAGAAACAGCCTTTTGAGCCTATATGGGAAATTCCCTTGGTTCTTTTGACGAGAAAAATAATCTTTTTGGTTGCCATATCCTCTGCCAGGAGGGTATCGGAATTGGCGGCTCTAGCCATATTTGATTATGCATAAGGATAAGGTGGTATTGCGGCCTCATCCTGATTTCGTACCAAAGGTAGTGACAGGTTTTCATTTAAACCAGTATATTGTTCTGCCTTCTTTTTTCCCAGAGCCTCGATCTAGGGAAGAGAAGTCACTGCATTCCCTTGATGTAGTGAGAGCGGTCAAGGTCTATTTAAAGGAAATCACTCAGATTCGCAAAACAGATGTTTTGTTTGTACTGCAAGAAGGTCCTAAAAGAGGACAGGCTGCCTCAAAATCTACTATTTCCAAATGGATTCGTCAAGTGATTGTTCAACCTTATGATCTAAAGAAGAAAATTCCTCCTTTTCATATTAAAGCGCACTCCACCAGGGCTGTTAGTGCCTCTTGGGCAGTGCATCACCAGGCCTCCATGGCTTAGATCTGCAAGGACGCATCTTGGTCTTCATTCCATACATTTACTAGATTCTATCAAATCAATGTAAAAGGTCATAAGGATATTGCCTTTGGGCGTAGTGTACTGCAGGCTGCAGTATAAGGTCCTCTAGTCTCTTAATGCCCTAGCTTTTTTGTTGTGTCTCCCTCCCTTCAGTTGCCATTGCTATGGGACATCGCACATAGTAACTACTATGGCTCTGTGTCCCCTGATGTATGAAAAGAAAACAGGATTTTTAAAAACAGTTTACCTGTAAAATCCTTTTCTTTGAAGTACATCAGGGGACACAGAGTACCCTCCCTTCTTTGGTATATATGTATATTGTTTGGCTACAAAACTGAGGTACTCCCAGTAGTGGGAGGGGTTATATAGGGAGTGCACTTCTTGTCTTAGGGCATGCCAGTGTCCATCACCTGAAGGTGGCCTATAATCCACATAGTAACTACTATGGCTCTGTGTCCCCTGATGTGCTTCAAACAAAAGGATTTTACAGGTAAGCTGTTTTTAAAAATCCTGTTTTTTCGACCTCACCTACTATGTAACTATGTAACTCCCGCTTCGCTTACATCTGCCCCTTCCACCACCTGTCCTCAGTCATGGCGGGGCCCGCTGAGGGATAAATACGCTCTCTAGCTGGAGCCGAAGAAGTGGGACTTGGTAAGAGTGGAGCGGGGGGGAGCGGGAATGTTAGAACATTCTGCAGTGCGGAACACAGGGCTGGTTGGTCTTCTACACACTGAGGGAGACTGCGACTTCTTCTGACTTCCCCTGTACTGGGAACATCCCATATGTGGGGGAGTGACAGGAGCCAGTATAGGGGAGGGGTGAGTCCTGGACATGCTGGGTCTTGTAGTGTACAGGCAGTAGGTGGGCCCCTGTGTTCATTCAGAGATGGAGGTTGAGGACATACTGACATTGTCCTCTGCTCTACTGGCCATGTCCTCTCCTCTGCTCTACTGACACCGTCCTCTCCTCTGCTCTACTGACACAGTCCTCAATCTCCTATCTCTGTCCCATAAGTGAGACATCGGGGGTTTGTTAAGACCTCAAACCAAAGCCTCCCCAACAGGGCTAATAAAAAAAATGATAAAAATAAAATGGTAAAAAAAAAAAAACTGACGCCGTCCTCTGCCCTACTGATACCATCCACTGCCCTACTAACACCATCCACTGCCCTACTGACACCATCCACTGCCCTACTGACACCATCCACTGCCCTACTGACACCATCCACTGCTCTACTGACACCATCTACTGCTCTACTGACACCGTCCACTGCCCAACTGACACCATCCATTGCTCTACTGACACCGTCCACTGCTCTACTGACACCGTCCTCTGCTCTACTGACACCGTTCTCTACCCTACTTAACACCGTCCACTGCCCTACTGACACCATCCTCTGTCCTACTGATATCATCCACTGCACTTCTGACACCATCCACTGCCCTACTGACACCATCCACTTACCCACTGACACCATTCACTGCCCTACAGACACCATCCACTGTTCTACTGACACCATCCACTGCTCTACTGACAGTGTCCTTGGCCCCACCTACACCATCCACTGCTCTACTGACGCCATCCTCTGCCCTACTGACGCCATCCTCTACCCTTCTGACACCGTCCACTGCTCTACTGACACCATCCACTGCTTTACTGACAACATCCTCTGCTCTACTAACACTGTCCTCTGCTCTACTGTCACCTTCCTCTGCTCTACTGTCACCTTCCTCTGCTCTACTGTCACCGTCCACTGCCCTACTGACACCATCTCCTGCCCTATGCTCTACTGACACCATCCACTGCCCTATTGAAACCAATCTCTGCTCTACTGACACCGTCCACTGCCCTACTAACACTGTCCTCTGCTTTACTGACATTGTCCTCTGCTCTACTGACACTGTCCTGTCCTCTGCTCTACTGACACTGTCCTCTTCTCTGCTCTACTGACACCGTCCACTGCTCTACTGACACCATCCACTGCCCTATGCTCTACTGACACCATCCACTGCCCTACGGAAACCAATCTCTGCATCCTCCGCCCTGACTGACCCTATCCACTGTTCAGATAGGCTAAGTTTATATTTTTGCAGTGACATTTGTTTTATTATATTTTTCCCAGGTTTTCCTTACTATTTAGTTAGCCTTGCTATGTAATTTCTTTAAAAAAAGGTGCTGAACGTCGGTGATCTTTGATCTCTTTCATATTGTTCAGGTAGATTTCCACCTCTCAAAAGGTGCCTACCCCTGTTTCAGGGTATTCAAAAGAATTGGAGAGGTATGACAAAATGTGGACAATTTCTTTTGAATTACTTTCTCAGCATGTAAATAAAGATCTGAAATAACTCTTTAGCCACTTGGAATATCTTGGAAAGTGTTGGGAGTTACTTGGTGCGCAGTGGAAGCGGCAGGTCGTAGTCGGGGGGGCAGGTCACCTTTTGCACCAGGGCCCAAAAGCTTCAAGCTATGCCTCTGCCTGTACCTTAGTAGCCGCCCGGCCGTACCCTACCTGTCAGGAGGAGGTCAAATGAGTCAGCAAGAGCAGGGCTGATCCTGGTCGGCTGTGCGCTGCACTGGTTGCTAGAATCACCCGGCGTCTAGCAACCAGTGACATCAGAGGCCGCGGCCGCCCCAGCATTCAGAGCGCTCAGCCTCTGCGCCTAGTCAATTAGCTCCGCCTCCACCCACCCACCTCTTGCATCCTCTTCAGTGTGGCTCAGAGCCTGAGGGAAGGGAGCACGTCTGAAGAGAGCTACCTGTGCCTGAGCGTGAGCTGAGCAGCTGTTCACAGTCCACCTGCCGCTTCCTGAGGTGTTGCAGCCTGCCTCTCACTGTGTCCATGTTCTGGAGGCTCGGCATTGACCCTCACCCTGTCCATTCTGCCCCCAGTGAGTTCCCCATAGCAGCATTGTCTGCAGGAGTCCGAATCCGAGTACTGTAAGTACACTGTCACACATCACAAGTTGTATGAGACATGAGAGCCTGAGAGGGACTTGCCTTGCCCAGCCCTGATTAACCACTTCAGCCCCAGAAGATTTGCCCCTTAATGACCAGGCCATTTTTTGCGATACAGCACTGTTAATTTAACTGACAACTATGCGGTCATGCGATGCTGTACCCAAACAAAATTGATGTCCTTTTTTTTCAGACAAATAGAGCTTTCTTTTGGTGATATTTGATCATCTCTGTGATTTTTATTTTTTGCGCTATAAACAAAAAAAGAGCGACAATTTTGGAAAAAAAAACCAATATTTTTTACTTTTTACAATATCCCAAAAAAAAAAATGTCTTCATCAGTTTAGGCCAATATGTATTCTGCTACATATTTTTGGTTAAAAAAAATCGCAATAAGTCAGGCAGCACAAAGTCTTGGGCCAGCCCTGGCTCTACTTTATTGACAACAAAACTATCACATACAATTCTACTACCTTCTAAATTTAGATGCATATGTATAGAAAGACAAATGTGATGTACAGCATAAAATAAAATTGCAAATTAATATATATAAAAATATATAAAATCAAAAACAAAATGTACATAACAGTAATGCCCTAAATATGTTGAAAACACTACAAAACCAAACAGCTGAAATAAGACTTATGCCGCATACACACGGTCGGACTTTTCGGCTACAAAAGTCCGACAGCCTGTCCGACAGACTTTCGACGGACTTTTGGCAGACTTTCAACGGACTTTCTAACGACCGGACTTGCCTACACACGATCACACCAAAGTCCGACGGATTCGTACGTGATGACATACACCAGACTAAAATAAGGAAGTTGATAGCCAGTAGCCAATAGCTGCCCTAGCGTCGGTTTTTGTCCATCGGACTAGCATACACACGAGCGGATTTCTGGGTCCGGCGGAGTTACGACGTAAAGATTTGAAGCAAGTTCCAAATCTAAAGTCTGTCAGATTTGCGACTGGAAAAGTCTGCTAAAGGTCCGGTGGAGCCCACACACGATTGGATTGTCCACCGAATTTGGTCCGTTGGCGTCCGTCGGACCAGTCCGGTCGAAAAGTCCGACCGTGTGTACGCGGCATAACAAGCTGCTATCTAGCTAATCAGAGCTGGTTTTGCATTATTGCTATGTATATATTCGTTGTTGATTTGAGATATTTTTTTATTGTTTTAACTTCCATGTTCATTAGCAGTTTTATTACATACATCATAAAATAACGATATGGTTGCGCTACTGAAAAAAAGGGTGTATAGCAGCCAGCATCAACAAAGTAGTGACAATGTGAACAGTGAGAAGAAAAAACAATGCAGCGCTATACATAAAAATCAACACAAATGTGACTATCAGCTGTGCAGCATGATAGTATATAACCAAATATAAAAAATGCAGGAAGCCAAATACAATATTGTATTATTATAGTGAGTCCATGATCATATCAATGACCAATAACATGAACATTATGGTCATGTGAATGTTCAACAAAGGTGAGCAGTATAAATGTAAGATGAGTGAGAGGTATCTCAAGGGTGCTACGTGGTTTCACAGAGGTGGTGTTCCAATACTCAGTATCCACAGCAAAGAATGAATGGAGCAAATACGCTTACCGGAACAGGTGGACACGTTTGTCGTACGGCTAGGTGTCATACAGGCTTAAGGATCGATCGATCCAAATAGATGTTTGTTGTAGAGGCGTATACGGCAGGTTCCACTGGTTCCTTTGTAGCAATGGTAAACGACCTAAAGACATCAGATGTTTCAAGTCTGGTTTTACGCACTTCTCCGACAGGTGTATATAGGAGGAATGCACCTTTCACAAAGCCATCATGGGGACATGGAAAAGGAAAAAAAGGCTCCACATAGTGCTTAAATCCAAAGAAGCAGGTTTATTTTAAACCAAATAGGGTAAAAATCCAGATAACAGCAGCCAGGATAAAAGTGATTACAATAAAAAGTAGCGTGGTACCAGGAACAAAAAATCAATCGCAACCCGACATGTTTCGGACTAGAGGTCCTTCTACTGGGGCATATTGTCTATATGCCCCAGTAGAAGGACCTCTAGTCCGAAACATGTCGGGTTGCGATTAATTTTTTGTTCCTGGTACCACACTACTTTTTATTGTGATCACTTTTATCCTGGCTGCTGTTATCTGGATTTTTACCCTATTTGGTTTAAAATAAACCTGCTTCTTTGGATTTAAGCACTATGTGGAGCCTTTTTTTCCATTTCCATGTCCCCATGATGGCTTTGTGAAAGGTGCATTCCTCCTATATACACCTGTCGGAGAAGTGCGTACAACCAGACTTGGAACATCTCATGTCTTTAGGTCGTTTACCATTGCTACAAAGGAACCAGTGGAACCTGCCGTATACGCCTCTACAACAAACATCCATTTGGATCGATCGATCCTTAAGCCTGTATGACACCTAGCTGTACGGCAAATGTGTCCACCTGTTCCGGTAAGCGTATTTGCTCCATTCATTCTTTGCTGTGGATACTGAGTATTGGAACACCACCTCTGTAAAACCACGTAGCACCCTTGAGATACCTCTCACTCATCTTACATTTATACTGCTCACCTTTGTTGAACATTCACATGACCATAATGTTCACGTTATTGGTCGTTGATATGATCATGGACTCACTATAATAATACAATATTGTATTTGGCTTCCTGCATTTTTTATATTTGGTTACATACTATCATGCTGCACAGCTGATAGTCACATTTGTGTTGATTTTTATGTATAGCGCTGCATTGTTTTTTCTTATTACATACATCATTTTAGTCCTTCTATACATATGCATCTACTATTAGAAGATAACGGAAAATTCCTATCAAAATACTTACCGTAATTTTCCTTTCCTGATGGACTCCATGGCAGCAACGTATGGGTTAAGTCCCGCCTCTACTACCCTATAGGACACTACTCCCATAAATCTTTGCTCCCTGCCCCCGGCCGTGTTCGGTAACTAGCCTACTTCAGCCATTCGGGAGGGAACTCCTGCTGCCATGGAGTCCATCAGGAAAGGAAAATTACGGTAAGTATTTTGATAGGAATTTTCCGTTTTCCTGACAGACTCCATGGCAGCAACGTGTGGGAAATAACTCGCCGTACACACCCGGGTGGGCTAAATGCTGAACAAAAGATTTATTTAACACTGTCGGCCGACAGCACTTTCAAACCAAAATTGACAGAGGATAAGGTTGCTGGTTCAACACAATAATGGGTCATGAAAGTATGAATCGAGGACCAAGAAGCTGCTCTGCAGATCACTTCAGGTGCAACATGATGTGAGACCACCCAGGAAGTTGAAAGACTTCTAGTAGAGTGCGCTGTAACCGCCTCAGGAGGAGCCAAGCCCTTCTCTCTGTAAGCCCATTGGGTGGCTTGGACCACCCAAGCCGCGATGGTTCTGACAGAAGCCCTAGAGCCTCTATTTTTCCCATGGAAAAGAACAAAGAGAGAGTCAGATTGACGAAAAGAGGCCGTAACTTCCAGGTATTGTTTGAGAGTAGCTCCCATATTAAAAGGGTGTGGATCCGGACTTCCAGCAGACTTGAAGGTAGGGAGTGTGATTTCCTGGTTTTCGTGAAAGACCGAGGTAACTTTGGGATTCGTCCCAAGCATTGGTATTAGGACCACTCTGTCTGGAAAAAAGGTAATGAAAGGTTCCTTAGACCCCAGAGATTGAATTTCCGAAACCCTCTTCGCTGAGGTTATGGCTATCAGAAACGAAGTCTTGAGGGATAATTCTCTGACCGAGAGTGAATTATTAAGTTGTGAAAAGAAATCCAGAACTAACGGAAGATCCCATTTGGGGAATCTGGGTTTCCTCTGTGGCCTAAGCCTGACTGCTCCTTTAAAAAACTGTTGGACCAGAGGATGTTTGGCCCATGTGACTCCGGAGAAGGCTGAGATTGCAGAAACCTGGACACGAAGAGAACTGACGGACAGTGAGATATCCAGACCCGTTTGTAGAAAACTTAGAATGTCCTGAACCGCGAGATTATTACAGGAGTTGGACCTGGAAGACATATGGCTGGTGAATTTCGACCAAATCCTCTCATATACCCGATTGGTACTGTTCCTTCTTGCACTAAGGAGAGTGGGAATGACCTCATCCGGGCAGCCTAGCGCCTCCAACTTTCCCCTTTCAAAAGCCAAGCCCTTAAGCGCAGGTGATCCGGGCAAGGATGTAGTCTCGATCCCTGAGACAGAAGGTCTAGTCTGGATGGTAAAGGAATCGGATCCCGGACACTGAGGAGCGTTAGGAGAGGAAACCAAGGCCTGTTGGGCCAGTAGGGAATTATAGCTAACACTTCTGCTGTCTCCGCCCTGAGTCTCTTCAGGAATTGAAGAATGATCGGAGTTGGCGGAAAGGCATAGGCTCTGTTGAACCACCATTTCTCCGTCAGGGCGTCCACCCCATACGCTTGAGGGTCCCTGTACCTCGAATAGTATCTTACCATTTTCTTGTTGCAGGGGGAGGCGAACAGATTGACTGCCGGGGACAACCCCAACGTTAGAATCCACTTGAATACCTCTTCGTGGAGAGACCACTCGTTGTTGTCTAGGAGTATCCGGGAAAGGAAGTCTGCCTGAACGTTCTGAACCCCCGCTGTTAAATCCTTCAGGTTTTTCTGAGCCTAGGACATAATTGGCTCTACCTCTTGTAATAGGGATAGACTTCGAGTACCCCCTTGCTTCCTTATGTATGCCACTGCTGTGGTATTGTCTAGTCTGGGTAGGACCGAGGTTCCCTGAATGAGATGACGAAACGCCAGCAGGGCCTGGAAGGCTGTTCTCAACTCCAGGATGTATGACACTATTCTTCTGGAGGGAAATTCCCATGTGCCCTGAGCTACTTCCGCCAGACAGTGGGCACCCCAGCCCCTGTTGCTGGCATCCGTTGTTATAGTTACCCATGAGATGGGAAGGATGGAATGGCAGTTGGAGAGGTTCTCCCGCTGGAGCCACCACAGGAGAGAGTTCCTCATGGACGCAGTAATTCGAATCAGCTGGGCCTTGTGGCCCTTCCACTGAAGAAGAAAACCCTTCTGAAAAGGCCTCATCCTCCATTGGGCCCATCTCACTATCGGAATCGTCGCCACCATAGTGCCACTGGAGGGCATGAAGATGAGAAACAGAAAGAGGCGGGTGAATTCTGTCTCTGATTGTCGAGATCTTCTCTTCTGGTAACATAGTTACATAGTTACATAGATAGTCAGGTTGAAAAAAGACACAAGTCCATCCAGTTCAACCATAAAAAAAACAAAAAACAAAACAAAAACAAAAACAAAAAAAATATCGTACAATCCAATATACCCAATACTTTACCCACAGTTGATCCAGAGGAAGGCAAAAAACCCCAGCAGAGCATGCTCCAATTTGCTACAGCAGGGGAAAAAATTCCTTCCTGATCCCCCAAGAGGCAATCGGATTTTCCCTGGATCAACTTTACCTATAAATGTCAGTACCCAGTTATATTATGTACATTTAGGAAAGTATCCAGGCCTTTCTTAAAGCAATCTACTGAGCTGGCCAGAACCACCTCTGGAGGGAGTCTATTCCACATTTTCACAGCTCTTACTGTGAAGAAACCTTTCCGTATTTGGAGATGAAATCTCTTTTCCTCCAGTCGTAAAGAGTGCCCCCTTGTCCTCTGTGTTGACCGTAAAGTGAATAACTCAACACCAAGTTCACTATATGGACCCCTTATATATTTGAACATGTTGATCATATCCCCCTTATTCTCCTCTTCTCAAGAGTGAACAAATTCAGTTCCTCCAATCTTTCCTCATAGCTGAGCTCCCCCATGCCTCTTATCAGTTTGGTTGCCCTTCTCTGCACTTTCTCCAGTTTCCCGATATCCTTTTTGAGAACTGGTGCCCAAAACTGAACTGCATATTCCAGATGAGGTCTTACTAATGATTTGAACAGGGGCAAAATGATATCTCTCTCTCTGGAGTCCATACCTCTCTTAATACAAGAAAGGACTTTGCTCGCTTTGGAAACCGCAGCTTGGCATTGCATGCTATTATTGAGCTTATGATCTATCAAAACCCCCAGATCCTTCTCCACTACGGATTCCCCCAGTTGTACTCCCTCTAGCATGTATGATGCATGCATATTCTTAGCCCCCAAGTGCATAACTTTACATTTATCAACATTAAACCTCATCTGCCACATAGACGCCCAATTAGACAGAGCATTGAGGTCAGCTTGTAAATTGGAGACATCCTGTAAGAACGTTATTCCACTGCATAGCTTGGTGTCATCTGCAAAGACAGAAATGTTACATTTGATCCCAGACCCAATATCATTTATAAAGATATTAAAGAGTAAGGGTCCCAGCACTAAACCTTGGGGTACACCACTGATAACCTTAGACCATTCAGAGTAAGAATCATTAACCACTACTAACGAAATGGTGCCTTTGACTGTGTTGAACAGGGCTCCTAAAAACACCAGAGACTGAGATGGGTCTAACTGACTCTTCTCCAGGTTCAGAATCCACCCGAATTCCTGTAATGTGGAGATCACCTGCCCTCTGTGTGTTATGAGTTGATCCTTGTCCTGCGCCAAGAGAAGAAGATCGTCTAGGTAGTGATGTAGACGAATCCCCCTGGTTCTCAGGAGAGTTACTACTGCCAACAGCACCTTTGAGAAAACACGTGGAGAAGTTGATAGCCCGAAGGGAAGGCATGTAAACTGTAAGTGAAGCTTGCCCACGGAGAAGCGGAGAAATTGTTGAAAGTCTTCCGCGATGGGGACATGAAAATAGGCGTCCTTGAGGTCTATGGACACCATCCAGTCCCCTGGTTGCACCGACTGTTGAATTGTGGAAAGTGTTTCCATTTTGAACCTCTCCTTTTTGATGAAGCGATTTAGATGAGTTAGGTCTATGACAGGCCTCCAGGCCCCACTCTTCTTCTGGACCAAAAAGTGGGGGGAATACATTCCCATGCCTCGTTGATTGACTGGAACGGGGCTGACAGCGCCTTGAGCCAACAAAGATTCCACGTAGGCTAAAAGTATTGTCCTTTTTTCTTCTGATGCCGGAAGAGAAGTGGGAACCCACCTGAGTCTGGGGGCGCCGATGAAGGTTCAAGCATGACCGAAGAAGACCGTCTTGATGGTCCAGAAGTCGTGAATCGAGGCCGCCCAGACATGCCGAAAGTGGAAAACACAAGCCCCCACACGGCCTGTCTGAGCGGGCCCAATCTCAAAAAGATTTGGAAGGTTGTCTATCCCCTTTCGACTCAGGACCTGCGGACTTCTTGAAGGACGATTGCCTTGATTTCCAGGATCTGGGAAATTCTCGGTCTGGCTTGTAGGTGCGAGCCTCTCTGGCTCGATCCTGGTATTGCCTCTTCGGGAAGGATTTTCTCTGACCTTGCAAATGCCGGTCCTGAGGCAGGAACCCCGACTTCCCGCCAGTAGCCCGCGTAATAGCCTCGTCTAATTTGTTGCCGAAAAGATAAGACCCCCCATAGGGAATACGGCACCATACCTGCTTAGATGCTGGGTCAGCCAGCCAGGGACGGAGCCATAAAGCCCGCTTGGCAGTGACCGACGAAAGCATTACCCGGGCTGCAAGGTGTATGATGTCAATCGAGGCCTCCCCCAGAAAGGCTGACGCTAGCCTCAACTCCTGAATAGGTGAGCTCTTCGCCGTGTCATCCGAGATATTCCTCAGCGTATCATGAACGTTATCCGTCCACACTTCCATGGCTTTGGACAAAGCTGCCAGAGCCAAGGCTGGTTTACAAGCCATGCCTGCCGTAAGATACACTCTCCTTAGATCAGCATCAATTTGTCTGTCCAAGACGTCTTTAAAGGTCACTGTGTCTTCTAGGGGAAGTGTCACATGTTTCACCAGCCTCATCACGGCTGCATCCACCAATGGAGCTGAATCCAAATGCTTCACTTCTTCCTCCTTGAAGGGGTAGAGTTTTGAAATTTTAGCAAGCATGGAGTTCTTCTTCTCCACCTTGCTCCATTCATCTGTGATGACCTCGCCCAATTCAGTAAAGAATGGAAAGTTAACCCATTCCTTCTTTAACTGTTTGAAGAATTTCCTCTGTTTGGGAGGAACAGCCACCGGATCCTCCCAATTTAGGGTTTCTCTAATGGCCTTGACCAAGGGAGGAAGCAGAGCGAAGTCAAATCCCACGCAGGGGTTATCTTTATCTGAGTCACTATCAGAGATGGCAATTGAAGGATGGCTAGGTAGAGAGGACTCCTATGCATGAGCTCCTGTACCCGAAGCCCAGGCCCAAGGTCACCCTCCCCAGAATTGGGAGTGCCCTCAAAGGCCCCCTCCATCTCCAGTTCTTCCACCCAACAACTCCTCCCCAGCTGGGCTGACTCTAGGTATTTAAGGAGGCCTGCCCCCCTGCCAATCCAGTTTGGGGATCGGTCAGGGCTCCTTAGAACACCTCAGGCAGCTCCACCTCTCCTCCCCTCCTCTCTTCTAGAATCCTCTAGAAGCCAGAGGGAGGTAACCATGGATTGATGCTATCTGTGAGTCACCAGCCTACTCTGGCCACTCCCAGCCCACACAGATCAAAACCAACAGGCCTAGCTTCCAGTTAGGCCTGCTTAAATTTACCTGCTGTCACAAAAATCCTAACTCTAGAACCTACCTATGTAGAGTGTGCTACAAAAGTAAAGGAAAAAAAAATACTAAGCAAAAAAAGAAACCAAATGCAGCCACCACATTCAAGGATTGGTAAACTGTAGTATATATATATATTTTGTTTTTTGGGTTAATACCACTTTAAATCCTGTCTAGGGCTGAGAAAATTGGATTTGCGTGATTCTGAACTGAAGGTGAATCCAGCTTTTTTTGCTTCACAAGACAATCTTAACAAGAAATCTGTGGTTTTCGAGTAATTTTTGAAGAGAACGATCTCCCTACCTTCTGTAGCAGCCAGTGAGCAGAGCTGATGTATATTTGGCCTACATATAAAAACCACAGCACACAGCCTGCCATTTCATGTGTTGTGGGTGCGGGTAGTGTGCGTTAGGCATACTTACTCTTACACACTACTTTTTAATATATATATTTTTTTAATTTTTAATATTACTTTAAAGCTGAGTAATTGGGGCTAAAAATAGATAGATTTGTTTTCACAAAATACATTTTTGTTGTAGTCCCAGGAGCTGACTATTTCCAAACTCAGTTTGCTAAAAGATGCATTTTTTTTTTTTTAGAAAAAAGCTAAAACATATGTTAAAACAATCATATATTCAGGAAGTGTAGTATGATCTGCATTTTTCCGTTTGTAAAAAAAAATAAAAAATTAGGCATATTGTTGCCTCTTCCGGTAAGGAGCAATTTATTTGGAAATAATTTTTGCACTTATTTTGGAATAAATAAAGGTATATATAACCAAATTGCTGTTTCAAGCCTGTTTTTAGAGCTGGCTAAATATATCCCAATCAGCATACTAAAAAGAGGTATTTTTTTGTGAAAAATAGAGATCTGCTATTTTTGGTAGACAATTTATTTCCCGAATATAGTAAAAGCTGCAGCTATTTAGAAAATGAAAAGGCTTGTGTTTAGAAAATAGGTTGCTATTTTTGACCGATTTATTGTTTTCAATAGACAGTTTAAAAAAAGCTGCAATGAAATAGGAAAAACAGATGTTTTTCTGTACACCAAAACTTGTTTACTAATCAGAAAAAGTAGAAGACTGGTTTGACATAATAAATTGAGGGAAATTCATCAAAACTGGAGCAAACCGAATTTGAAGCAGCTGTGTATGACTTTCATTTTTAAAGCTAAGGCCCGCTTTCACACTGGGCCACTTTTACCACGCATTTCCAAGACAACAAAAGCACATGAAAACTATTCCCCATTATGTAACTGTTCACACTGCAAATATGCTGCGCTCAGGGCCGGCACCAGCAATAGGCAGGTCAGGCAGCTGCCTAGGGCACCAGGGTAGGGGGCTTCAATACCTGGATCCCCAGCCACTTGCTGGGGATTCAGATTTTAAAAATACCTGTCTGTCCCTCCAGCAGGCAAACTAAAACTTTTGCCCTTAGCTTTAGTTTTTCTGCTGGGATGGGGGGGGGGGGGGTCAGGGAAGGGATCCCGGTGGCCAGGCTGCAGAGGAGGGGCAGGGCTTGCCACCCATGGCTCTCCCAGAGGGGGTTTTCCCTGTACCACGGCTGGACACCAGGCTCTCCTCTCTGCCTGCTCTCTGCTGTCTCCATCCTGTCCTCGGGTAAGGGCGGGGGGAGGCGTGTGTGTGTGTGCAGAGACCGATTACATTACATGTCACCGATCTACTAAGAGGATACTGGACTGCTCTGGAGAGCACCTGTCTATTTACCTATCCATATATTACCCTGGCCTGTCTATTTAATACCCTAGCCTGTCTATACACTATCCTAGCCTGTCTATATACTATCCTAACCTGTCTATTTACTACCCTATCCTGTCTATATACTTCCCTAGCCTGTCCATACACTAACCTAGCCTGTCTATATACTATCCTAGCCTTTCCTTATACTACTTTAGCCTGTCTATTTACTACCCTAGTCTGTCTATATACTACTCTAGCCTGTCCAAATACTATCCTAGCATGTCCATATACTACCCTAGCATGTCTATTTACTACCCTAGCCTGTCTAATTACTATCCTAGTCTGTCTATATACTACTCTAGCCTGTCTATTTACTACCCTAGCCTGTCCATATACTACCCTAGCCTGTCCATATACTACCCTAGCCTGTCCATATACTACCTTAGCCTGTCTATTTTCTACCCTAGGCTGTCTATATACTACCCTAACCTGACCATATACTACCCTAGTCTGTCTATAAACTACCCTAGCCTGTCCATATACCTGCGGTCTACGCCTGGCATGAGGAAGAGAGCCAGTGCCACCACTATTTGTCTTTAGCCTGGGTCCAGAGGTGCAGGTGCGGGCCTGCGAACCACGGCTGAAGAAAAATCTCCATCCCCACCACTTTCACCGTATACATGGGCAGAGCAAAGGGGGTGAAGTCAGGGGAGGAGACAAGGGGGGTGTCAAAATGAGGTTTCGCCTAGGATGTCAAAAATCCTTGCACTAGACCTGGCTGCACTTTGAAAAGTCCTGCATGCTGTATTTTTGCTGCAGTTTTTCAAAAGTGCCAATTTGTGTCCCATTCGGGAGATTTCCCTTCACTTCCTGTCTCATAGTCTAAAGAAGAAGAGAGAAGAAATTCTTCCAGAATGAGAGAATCCAAGGTTGTCATCAGTGTCCCATTGGAAGATTTCTCCTCTATTCCTGTTCTGGTCACAGCCCAAAAATTGGAATTTTCTTTCACTTTAAAGCGTTTGTTACCCTAAAAAAAAAAAAAAAAGGACCCTGTTCCTTTACAGCATGTTATACAGCACAGTGGTTGTGCTGTGTAAATTGGCCCCCTGTATCACCTGAAATACCTGGTTGATCCTGCCTGGTGCTGCCCTCCCCCCTGTAAACTGACCGACCACGGTTTATCATAGCTGCTGAGCCTTGACACCGTAGTCAGTTTACGTGCCTCCTTCATCCGCAACTCTCCTCTGTCCTCCCCCATCTGTCAACTAGTGACAGTGCCCGTCCCTCCCCTTCTGCTGATGAAATTACTTTGTCATTTTCATACAATCCTCTGTGTTTAATAATGTTAGGTGCCCAGTGTCTGTGCTTTATTAAAAAAAAAAATGCCGTTCTATATTATATCTCAGGGCGGCGCTCAGTGCTCACGTGACTGCCTGTGTATCTCCTCCTCTCCTTCTGGCTGATGTCTCTCCCCCTCCTGCTGTAGCTGTCAGATCAAGAGAGGGGAAAGGCGGCCGGTCATGTAAGCGCCGAGAGTCACACTGAAATAAAGTAAAGTAAAGTAAATTTTTTAAAAACAGTTTTGGCTTTAGTTACACTTTAACTGAACAACTTTTTATTGCTGTCTGCACCCCTGTTTGGGAAATTTACCTTCTCTACTTGTCTTGTTTACTGTTATCACTAAGAGATCCCAAATTTGGGTTTTCACTAGAACAGAAAAAGAGAGGTAATCTTTCAATGAAGGTACTAGTTCTGGTGACACTGGGAAGAACAATGGATTCAAACACTTTCCTGTTTTTGCTATGGGATTGGATGTGAAGGGAAACCTCAGTTTGACAATGGTGGCAAAAAACCTGGCAGGGGTTATAATCCTCCCTTACTCTATCCAAAAAGAGAAAAGGTTCTGCCTATAGTTCCACTTTAAAGCAGTATTAACCACAAAACCAAAAATGTAATATAGTGCAGCTTTCCAATCCTGGTGATCTGGCCAGTAACACACCTCCTGTATTAGAGTGCCTATACTCTGGATGAAGGAGCAACATGTGGGTGGGTGCAACATCAATAATTCATACAGTCGCAGTGTGGTTGGAAGAACTTGTTTTGTAGTAAAGCCAAAAACAGTTCACAGCAAACGCATTAGTACAGTCTGTGGTACTGAATGTTGTTGGGCCTCCGAGGCCCCTGACACCAGAGCCATCAGTCCCTGAGTTAGTGGAGGCCGGAGACTCGATGCACAAGAGGCTGCAGGAACGATTTATGAGAGGTTTTATGCAATGGGGGAAGATCTGGGGAGTCAAACGCCAAATCAAAAAGTTCAGAGGTGGTGATTGTCATGGTAGTTGTCTTCTCAGGAGGAGCCTTGTGTACAGTGCAACATTTGCACTCCTGGCAAGCTTTGTGCACCCAGTTTAACAAGTAAGGGCAGAAGAATTATCTCCAGACTAGTGACTGTCCCAAACTTGTCCCAAAAATGGCCGCCTGCTGAGTGGAGCACCTGACAGATTTGCAGGATATGCGAGTGGGGGACCACAACTTGAAGGCTATCCTGCTGCTCGGTGGGGATGTGTGCCTGACAATAAAGTATCTCGTCCCTCAATTCCAGTCAGTCCCATCATCTTGTATGGCTCAAGCAATAGAAGACATTTTCTGGCACTCTCGGGAGGTCGGTTTTTTGATTTAGTCAGAGGTAGCGCTGTACCTGCATCAGGTCTTTTCCTAAATCAGCGCCCAGTTCTTTGGACTGTAAAGTTCGGTCTGTGGGTCTGGCTCCTGTTCCTCGATAGAGCGTAAAGTGGCTGGTATGGGCAGAACAGGAGTAACTTCCAGGTAAATCCCCCCCGTAAAAGTCCATATCCTCCCCTGGGCGTTCCACCAGAAATCTGGATAGAGCGTCGGCATGCCCATTAAGCTTCCCTGGCCAATAGTGAATTTTGAGCTTGGACCGTAGCAGGCAGGCATCCCACATCTGTTCCAGTGCCCCCAACTTTGCGGTTTCCAGATAGGCCAGGAGGTTGTTTTCCGTTTAAAACTTCTGTCAGTCCTGTGAAACATTCCAAAAATTTCTCAGTGATAGCCCAAACCAGGGCAAGTAACTAAAACTTAAAAGAGTTGTAGTTTTGAGGGTTCTTTTTAGTGGGCCGTAGACTCATGCTGCCGTAAGCGATCACCCTCTCTTGGCCATCCTGCACTTGGGCTAGGATTGCCCCTAGATCCTGGAGGCTCCCATCCACTCACACCCAGAAGGGCAGGGCATAGTCTGCATAGGCCAGCAATGGGGCGGAGGTCAGTCTCGGTTTTAGCATTTTAAAGGCCTGCTGTTCGTGGGCCATGCCATTGGGCCTGGATAGAAGGTGAAGGTCGGCTCTTTTATGGGTGCTGTGCCCACTCAGCAACTGGGTAAGCAGGGCAGCTATCTGGGTGAACTTTGGGATGAACCGCCAGTAGTGCCCCACCAGGCCCGGACTGGCACAAACAATAGGCCTGGGCATTTTCGGACTGAGCGGCCCATTTTTTTTTTAAACCAAATTACAAATAATAACAACTACTGTTTTCTTGATGTATTTTAGTTATCTGGATATGCACATTGTGTAAGATTATCTCCTGAAGAAGCTTGTCTGATGCCCAAAACTAGTCAAATGAGCATAGATCAAACCACTACTGAGCAGCTATTTCATACCCTGAGCTGACCGTATTGAACCCCATAGCAATTGTGTTAGGATAACATCCATCCAGGTTGTTTATTGTGTTATTGTACTGTATGATGCTACTGGGGTACCAAGCAGTTTTAGGGATTCTATAAATATATATTTATAGCTCAGCTCTTTGTGCATTTAGGATCCACTACTCTCTAGGTGGTCAGTGGAATTTTAATTCACAACTCAAGGTATGTGTGCTTTTATACTTGTCTGTTATTTCATATGTTTTGTTGAAATAAAATTCTATGTAAAAGGTTTAATTATGCCTATAAAGTCCATTCTTTCTTCACGCTGTGAGTTCCCTTGATCACCAGGACGTGGCATAGTATACCTGTCTGTTATCTAAAGGTCCACCCCTGTGAAGACATCTTTTTCCTGTTTCTACTGATGTAGACAGAGGAGGGAGGGGATGCCGCCAGGTGGAGGCGAGAACGGAGCCAGGTGAACAGAGGAGAGGGGGGATGCCACCAGCTGAATGCGGGGATAAAGCCAGGTGGACACAGGAGAGGAGGGGATGCAGCCAGGTGGAGGAGAGGATGGAGCCAGGTGGACAAATGAGAGGAGGGGATTCAGCTAGGTGGAGGGGAGGTTGGAGCAAGGTGGACAGAGGAAAGGGGGGATGCAGCCAGGCGGAGGCAAGGACAGACCCAAGTGGACAGAAGAGAGCAGAGGCTTCAGCCAGGTGGAAGGGGGGACAGAGCCAGGTGGATATAGGAGAGGGGGGATACAGCCAGGTGGAGGGTGGGACAGAGGAGAGGATGCAGCCAGATGGAGGGGAGGACAGAGCCAGGTGGACAGAGGAGAGAAAGGGATGCAGGCAGGTGGAGGGGTGGACAGAGTGGATGCACCCAGTTGGAGGGGAGGACAGAGTGGATGCAGCCAGGTGGAGGGGAGGACAGAGTGGATGCAGCCAGGTGGAGGGGTGGACAGAGTGGATGCAGCCAGGTGGAGGAGAGGACAGAGTGGATGCAGCCAGGTGGAGGGGTGGACAGAGTGGATGCAGCCATTAAACTTCGGTATTAGGGCTAAGGCTGATCCTAATGGAGCCATGCAGAAGCCCAGTCCCCCTTCCTCACCTGCTGCAATGGACATATCCTGCCAAATGCCAACAAGGGTGAGTGGGTGCAGTGTGGTGCGGCAGCAACAATTCACGCAGTCCAAGTGCAGTTGGAAGAACTTGTATTTTAGTAAAGTCAAAAACAGAAGGCCCAGTGGGGAACACTCATGATTGCCAACAGTGTGTAGCACAGCAGGTATCAGCCAAACTGACAGCATCTGCCTGGAGCGGCAGAATGCGACCTGGCCGTCTTGTACCCAAACGGCAAGATGTTCAAGGAGATTGCCAGCCCCAATCGCTTCAGACTCATCTGGAACCTTTCCCCGCCACTAATACTGTCCCAGACAAACAGGTGACCTGTCCCTATACTGCCCATGTGCTAATGAGTGCCAAACCAGGGAGCCAGGGCCTTAAATACTGTAGGCTCTGTCTGACCCAAGATGGCTGCTAGAGTCACATGGGGTGACAGCATCCATTCAGATAGCTGTCCCAGTGACCCTGGAAACCATAAAGGAACCATGTTCCTCTCAACTTCCTCTCCCCCCCTGCTGTGATTTTACATTAAAAAAAAAGCTGATCATTGTAAGCACCCCGGTCAGCGAATAATGATTTTTCTCAACCCTCGAACTGCTACATCTGCAGGACAGCTTGTTCTGTTAAAAAACAAGATTTATTGGCAGGATCACCAGGTGAAACTAAAGGACACAAAGCCTAAAAAAAAAGAAAAACGAATGCAGCTATCACATCTAAGAAATGGTAAGCTGCAATATACAAATCTTTGCTTTTGGGTTTAACCGCTTGCCAACCATATAACTTACATATATGGTGGCAAGGCGGCTCTACGTACCTAGTACACGTGATCCTGCAGTCCTGGGTCTGGGGCACGCATGCACACTGCTGGCAACCCCCTGCCGCTGTGATTATACACAGCAGTAGCTCATCTGCGGATACTGCGGACTCGATGTCTGCCAGCATCCGCCAATCATTAGGCAGAGAGGCAGAACGGCGATCTGCCTATGTAAACAGGGCAGATCACCGTTCTGTCAGTAGGGAAGGCATTGATCCTGTGTTCCTGCAAAGCAGGGACATGGATCAATGCCCTCCCCTAGTAAAAGCACCTCCCACACTGTATACGAGCACTGGCTAGGCACACATTTAACCCTTTCATCGCCACCCTGATGTTAACCCCTTCCCAGCCAGTGTTATTAGTACAGTGACAGTGCACTGATCACTGTATGTGTCACTGGTCATCAAAACTGTTAGTTAGTGTCCGATTCGTCTATTGCAGTCCCCCAATAAACCACTGATCACCGCCATTACTAGTAAGAAATAAATAAATAAAAAGAAATTCCATAAATATATCACCTATTTTGTAGACGCTATAACTTTTGTGCAAACCAACCAATATACGCTTATTGCGTTTTTTTTTTACTAAAAATATGTAGCAGAATACATATCAGCCTAAACTGATGAATAAATTATTTTTTTTATAGTTTTTTTTGTTGAATATGTATTATAGCAGAAAGTAACTTTGTGAAAAAAATTTGTGAATCAGTACTGCTTGGACCTTAAAGAAGGGGACATACCCCGGAAGCTTGTCCTGAAAAATTGTATTTTAGTGCAAATAAAAAAAGTATCACGGACAGTACTCAATTTTCTCCAGCAGAAAGTAAAAAATGCTTTGGTTTTTTTCAATATAGTTTTTTTGTTTATAGCGCAAAAAATAAAAACCGCAGAGGTGATCAAATACCACCAAAAGAAAGGACAAACATTTTATTTGGATACAGCATCGTACGACATCACAATTGTCAGTTAAAGTAACGCAGCGCCTTATTGCAAAAAATGGCCTGGTCATGAAGGGGGGGGGGGGGTCAGACTGGGTTCACACTGATGCGAATTGGATGCAGGTTTATCACATCCAATTTGCATGACAGGAGAGTGTGACCGGCTCTCAATAGAGCCGATTCACACAGCTTCAGGGCGGCCGAAGTCCGCATTGCAAAATGGTCCAGTGTAGGGTCGCCACCTGTCCAGGATTCACTAGGACAGTCCAGGTTTTGAATCATGTGTCTGGGTTTCAGGCGGGCTGAAACCAGGACACATTATTTAGACCGGGCTGTGGATCCCCAAATACCAAAGATAGTCACACACAAATCTGTTGGCATCTGGAAGCTGCGGGCGGCTGTCTGGGGGCAGGTTCGGCATCACTGGGATGCAGGGTGATGTCAACAATTTGGCCACCAACACTGTTCGCTGTGGCACACTATGTGCACCACGTAGGGACTCTCCTTGGGGCACCCAAAGGTGTCCCAGGCTGCTAAAGTGTGTTCGGGTTTGGCTTGAAGAAAAGGTGGCGACCCTAGTCCTGTGCGTCTTTGGCTCTGTTTAGGTGCAAATTCAGGCAAAAATTCAGACCTGATTCGCACCTGAATCGGTGTACAGGGACGCACAGGACCCCCTGCTGTGACCCACGGCTGCATCAGTGTGAACCCAGCCTAAATCTTCTGGAGGTCAAGTGGTTAATATTACTTTAATGCCGCGTACACACGAGCGGACTTTACGGCAGCCTTTGCCCGGCAGACAATTCGATCGTGTGTGGGCTCCAGCAGACTTTGTTTTCTCAAAAGTTGGACGGACTTAGATTTGAAACATGTTTCAAATCTATCCGACAGACTCGAGTCCGGTTGAAAAGTCCGCTCGTCTGTATGCTAGTTTGACGGACAAAAAGCCACGCTAGGGCAGCTATTGGCTACTGGCTATGAACTTGTTTTAGTCCGGTGGTACGTCATCACGTACGAATTCGACGGGCTTTGGTTGATTGTGTGTAGGCAAGTCCGTTCATTCAGAAAGTCCGTCGTAAAGTCCGCTGAAAAGTCCGCCGGGCAAAGTCTGCCGCAAAGTCCGCTCGTGTGAATGCGGCATTAGCTTTAAAAATGAACGATAGAAGCTGATTGGCTACCATACACAGTTGCCCCAGTTTTGATAAATCCTGTCCATTTTTTTTGTCTTCTATTATGAAATTACAAAGTCTTATTACTCCCTTTGCATTCTCTCAGGTTGCAGCGAGGTCGAGAAAATTTCCCATTACTCATCCCTACCTCCAATGCCCATGCTCACCTTCAGACCATCATTCGCATATTTTTCATAAGATAGATGGTTCAATAGATTAATCAATCAGATACCCAAAATGACTGAACAGAACCCATAAAAATACTCAATACTATCAATCTGTGTGGTTTTAGTAACCTAAATCATTCGGGATCCCTCATATTACTGTAGACATGATCCTTTTGTCATTTGGTTTATTAAGATGACACCAATATCTCTTCCTTTCAGTTTAAATTCATCAAAAAGATGCCTGGACAAAAGATCTTTTTTTGACTATTTGTTCAATTAAACAATAAATGGCTAGCCAAATCAGATTATATGACAGGGCAGGGCTGACACCACTGATTGGAATTTTATTACAAACTGGCAGCGTTATCAGCTAACACAAAAAAATTAGGTGTTTAGTGAATTTCTGGCAGGATCACCTAGTATTTTTCTGTATTTGCTGCTTTTTCAACCACTTAAGGCCCGCAAGGATTTACCCCCTTAATGACCAGGCCATTTATTTGCGATACGGCACTGCGTCGTTTTAACTGACAATGCAATGTGCAATGCTGTACCCAAACAAAATGTATGTCCTTTTTTTCCCACAAATAGAGCTTTCTTTTGGTGGTATTTGATCACCTCTTCTTCATCAGTTTCGGCCGATATGCATTCTAGTTCTACATATTTTTGGTAAAAAAAAAAAAAATCGCAATAAGCCTATATTGATTGGTTTGCGCAAAAGTTATAGCGTCTACAAAATAGTGGATAGATTAATGGCATTTTTATTATTATTTTTAACTAGTAATGGCGGTGATAAGCGATTTTTTGCGGGATTGCGGCAGACAGATCGGACACTTTTTTGGGACCGATCAGACACTTTTTTGGGACCGATCTGTGATATACAGTGATCAGAGCTAAAAATAGCCACTAATTACTGTATAAATGTCACTGGCAGGAAAAGGAGTTAACACTAGGGAACGATCAAGGGGTTAAGTGTTCCCTAGGGAGGTGTTTCTAACTGTGGGGGCAGTGTAATGACTGAAGGATGAGACAGATCACTGTTCCTAATCACTAGGAACAGCAGATCTGTCTATCCTCCCCTGACAGAACAGGGATCTGTGTGTTTACATTGACGGATCCCCGTTTTGTCTCTCTGGGCGTGTGCCCCCTCGTGGTCTTAAAGCGGCCGACGTACAATGATGGCGATTCACTCAGGAGAGCCGTTAAGGCGGTCCTTAACTGGTTAAAGAGTATAACTGGAGAAACCGTACATATATTAGATCGGTGCGATTAATTGTTAAAAAATTGCGATCTCGATTCAACCCCCCTCACAATCTTAATCCACAATTCATTCATGAAGATGTGAGAAAAGGAAACATTGTCACATTTGGTTCTTTTAGATCAAAGGGGTGAACTTTGGTCTGTAAATGAGGTCAGTTTAACCACTTAAAGACTAAACCTCTTTCTGGCACTTGTTGCGTACAAGTTAAAATCAGTATTTTCTGCTAGAAAATTACTTAGGACCACCATAAATTCTATATATTTTTTTTAGCAGAGACCCTATAGACTAAAATGGCGGTCATTGAAGTATTTTATGTTACACTGTATTTGCACAGTGGTCTTTCAAACGCAATTTTTTTGAAAAAAATAAACTTCCATGAATTAAAAAAAACAAAAAACAGTAAAATTAGCCCAATTTTGTTGTATAATGTGAAAGATGATGTTACATCGAGATCTTTATTCTAAGCAAAAAAAACCCCGTGATTTTCATTTTTCGCTGAATTGTGCAGCTCTAACATATATTTGAAACATACCCCAAACACTGTTTAAACCGGATATGCACCCCTGTCCTGAATATGCAAGCGGCCCCTGAGGACGTCCTGTGATGACGAAACACATTCTTTTTGCCCTACGGCGGGTTTTATTCTGGTGACATTTTTATATGTAACTTTTTGTTATTTGCCTGTTTTTAACCAATAAGTTACCTGGATTACCTGCACTATATGAAGCCTTCCTCTTCTTCCAGGGTTACTGGAGCTTTGAGCAGTTTGAATGGGAGCATGACAGATGCCGTCTTTTATCCTAGATGGGGTTAGTTCCATACAGAAGCAAGTCTTGACCTCCTTCATCTTGAGGTCCATCTATCTGGTAGGAGGCTTTGATGCTTTTGGTGGTGGAGGAATCTCACAACTTGCACTGAAGCATAAAACCTAGAAGGCAAGGGATCACCTTGAAAAATTTAAGACCGTATTCAGAAAAAGTCCTACGGGTCCCCAATTGCAGACAGTGTGAGTTCAGGAACATCCACGCATGTACACACACAGATGTCATATTGGAAAACAGTGGCTGTGTCTGTGCAGCCTCTGTGTCCCAATTCACATGAATGAGGTGCATGGGCGCACAGTATGGTACACCGGCCAGCTTCTGTCAAAGGGGCATGACCAAAAAAGGTCTGCCTATCAGCATCCGATCAAGCTCTCTCAAATTCTGACGGGGGGCTGTCCCTGTCAGAACACATTAGCTCAGCAGGGGAGATCATTGTACTAACATTGCATAGTTAGTACAGCGGCTCCTCCTAAGCTCTTCAGTTTTTTGTTTTGTTCAGCCCGCTGGGTTGAAGGAAAAAGACTAATAGTGTGTACTAGGCTTTACCGGTTCCTCTGCTCCCCTGACGTATTGCACTCCCCTATGCTCTGGCAGTGGCCTGTCCCTCGGTGTCTTCATGTCCAATACAGGGCTGTGGTCCCTACATCAGTCTGGATGATGTCAGGGGCATCTGATCAAAGAAGATCAAGGATGAGAAGGCTGCAGGAACTGGTCCAGCAGGGTGGAGGGGCCTGTGAGGCTGGGTTCTCATATGTTCGGCCTCGGTTCCCAGTATGGGGTCCGGTGTGTGTTCCTGTTCAATGATTCAATTTGCGAATCAAGTCAGAACTTTTGCCTGAATTTGCACCTGAACCAGACCCAAAGATGCAGAGGACCCTTTAGGAATGCGGTCCACGGCCATCTCAGACGTGTGAACGAGCTGGGCACACTTGCATGTTATGCAAGATGGATGCGGAAAAAACCCTCATCCAATTCACACATATGTGAACCCAGCCTGTGAGCGAGGGATCAAGTAAGTGCTTGGCCCAGTTCTCCTAGACATAAACGAGCCCATAACCCTTGCAGTGTGGGTTCATCTCCACTACAAAGGTGAACTTTTAACTTTTCAGTGTTGTAGTCCGCATTCTATTAAAACGACCTAAAAGGGCCTTCTATAATATTCTTTCGCTACAACTAGAGCAATCATCCCCTACCACTCACAATGTGGTGTATACAGGAACTGGAACACATTATGCAAATGGGGCAGTCGGTGGTGGATGGTGATGGCCAACCTGACCAATTCACACACGCGGTCCACATGGATCACATGGTTCCTCTCCGTGTATCAGATCCCTTCTTCTATCTGTACTAGGTTTGTCAAAAACGTAAAAAAAAGCTAGATAACGCAAAAAAAAAAAAAAAGGAACATGGAAAGTGCTCAAGTGAGCATTATAATAGGCAAGTAATGTCATATTAAAATTTGATAACATTAACAGACCTGTTGTTGCGACCCTGCAATTTTTTTCAAGTCCTTGCTTTTCCTTAGTATGTATTACAATCAGTTGAAAAGGACAATGATGTTTCCAAATTGCTATTTTACTAGAGAAATGTTAGCTAGCAGCCATTTGTCTAACCACTTAAAGAGGTTGTAAAGGTAGAAGGTAGTTTTACCTTAAAGTGGTTGTAAGCCTCAGACATGAGATATGAACAAAGCATATCCCTCTATAGTGTGTCTCCAGACCCCTTTCACACTGAGGCGCTTTACAGGCGCTATAGTGCTAAAAATAGCACCTGTAAAGAGCCTCTTCTGTCTCTCCAATGTGAAAGCCTGAGGGCTTTCACACTGGAGCGGTGCGCTGGCAGGACGTCAAAAAAAGTCCTGCATACAGTTTCTTTGATACACCGCTCCAAAAGCACCCCTGCCCATTAAAATTAATGGGCAGCGGCTCTTTGAACTCTTTTTCGTCCGCTAGCAGGGTTTGAAAGCGCCCCGCTAGCGGCGCGAAAAGCACTGCTAAAAATAGCGACGCCCGGGCCCTGCGAGTGTGAAAGGGCTCTAAGTGGCACTTTTATCTTCTGCTTTGTTCCTCTATCAACATGAATCACTTCTGACAGATTTTCCTGACACCAAGAGGAAAATTGTGATAGGGGAGGGACTATCATCTGATTGACAGCCTCAGCTCTGTTCCTGTGTGAAGGGGGATGTGTCCCTTCCCTCTAATCAGATCTCAGAGCTCTTCTCACTGAGCTCTAGTGTGTGACTTTCAGCTCTTCACCCCTTTTTTTCTGACTCTCTCCTCATTGGACATGGAGGCAGCACACAGAGCTATTGGCTCCTGCTGCTGGCAATAACAGCTTGTGAGGAGAGATAAGGGGGCCGAGACGCCGTGTGTGTCAATGAACGTAGTATGGCTCGGGATCAAGCCCACATGAGTGCCCCCAATACAGTTGGCTTGCTATGGGGGCACTCGGCAGGGGGAGGAGCCGGAAACACCAGCGGGGGACCCCAGAAGAGGATGATTGGGTTGCTCTGTGCAAAATAGTTTACCTCTTAAATTGTTGCTCAATCTGATCAAAAACAGCCCAGATGTCATTCCTCTCATATATAGTACCCAAGTAAGGAACAATAGGATATACAAAAAAGGAGAGGTCTATATTCTCTATAAAAATGTGCCTCCTTCTACCTATAAAACATGTAACCCTGGAACCAGGTATGTCTGGCCTTTGCACAAATCCAGGCACACATACAAAATTTGATCTGATCTTCCACTGTGTCATAGTAAATAAATACTGATACTCTAAACAGAGAATTGCATTATTTTGTTATAGACAACTGGCTGAAACAATCAAGGTCAATGGCATAAAAATGATGTAACCCTTTCTAGCAAGTAACAGAAGCTCCTTTTATTGGTACAAACCTCAAGTAAAAGCTCGCTGTAGGTGCTGAGCAGACCACCGGGTTTGTGTATACAAAATTGTGCATTCACTTTTGGAAGCGCTTGCCTGAAATGACTGCTTTTTTTTTGTTGTTTTAAATCCCTGACAGTAGTTTGTCTGCAAAACATCCCTCATACAGCTTTGAATTTACTAGCCCCGCCATTACCACAAGCTCTGTAGATCTCAAGGTGGCAACACTGGCCCATTTTTTTTATAATCCTCCTCCACCACGCTTTCAATTTTAGATCAAATAAAACATTTACCCAAAAGTTCATCTTTTGCCATGTTAGTCAGCAGAACATTGCACCAGTAGTGCTGTGGAACACCCAGAAATTTAAGGCAGCAGCATCATTTTTTTAGCCATAGTAAACACCCACAAACACTTGCAGAACTGTTCTATGGTAGACTCTTGAAGACAGATATAATCAAGATCCTGAATAGTCCCTCTAGGGTTCTTTAGATAGGAGTAGCCTTTCTATATCAATGCAAAGGTACCCTAGGAAAAGTAGCAATAGCATTGAATTTCTTCTTTAATTTTTGACTGACTATGGGCTGAAGAGGCAAATATCTTTAGGAATCCTATGGTAATTGTTTAACAACTCTTCCTCTGAGGCCTTCTGAAATCACTTTTGATCAGATCAGAAAAAATTCTGCTTTTTCAGATTTGGGTAAGTTATATGTATGCAAAATTTTGCTGAATTCCTAATTTTAAAAAGCTGGACTTTAATTACCGGATTTTTCGCTCCATAAGACGCACCTACTTTTTAGAGGAAGAAAACAAGAAAAAAAAATATTCTGAACCAAATGGTGTACTAAAATATTTTCCAGTGCCCATGA
Organism: Lithobates septentrionalis; assembly: GCA_037952835.1. Taxonomy (NCBI): domain Eukaryota; kingdom Metazoa; phylum Chordata; class Amphibia; order Anura; family Ranidae; genus Lithobates; species Lithobates septentrionalis. The sequence goes on from JBBDGP010000485.1 coordinate 701,938, forward strand.
AATACAGCCTGACCAATGCCATAAAATCAGACTGCCCATTGCCAATAACGCAGAGTGACCATTGCCACAAACACAGCCTTACCTGATGTTATCCCATCCGCTGACAGAGCAACCGAATGCTATATTTTCTGTGTCTGGCAGAGCAGGGGCATCGCTCGGCCCCTACGGGGGGGGTTGACTGTCTGGCAGAGCAGGGGGATCGCCTGGCGCCCACGGGGGGGGGGGGGGGGGGGGGTTTGACTGTCTGGCAGAGCAGGGGGATCGCCCGGCGCCCACGGGGGGGTTTGAATGTCTGTACCCCGCCTCTCTTCCAGTGGTGGCGGGGCCTGACGTATATTCACACCATAAGATGCAGAGACATTTCCCCCTATATTTCTGGGGGGAAAAAAGTGCGCCTTATGGTCCGAAAAATACAGTACCTTTTTCAAAATATCAAATTTTTTCACATACTTTTTCTATCAATGATTGTTTAACCGCTTCCCAGGCGCCGGCCGTCAAATGACAGCTGGGCGAAGCGGCTCTTGTTCTGGGTGGACGTCATATGACGGCCTCCCAGAACTAACGTTCTTGCGCGCCCGTGGGGGCACGCATCGCTGCAATCGGTGGTGCGGTGTGTCAGTCTGACACACCGCACCACCGATCTCGGTAAAGAGCCTCTGACAGAGGCTCTTTACCACGTGATCAACCACGTCCAATCATGGCTGATCACGATGTAAACAGGAAGAGCTGTTGATCGGCTATTCCTCACTCGCTTCTGACAGCCGATTGGCTGCTCTCCTGCCGGGGGGGGGGGGTCAGTGCTGATTGTTTATCAGCGCAGCCCCTCGGATGCCCACCCAGGACCACCAGGTATGCCACCCTAGACCACTAGGGAAATGTCAATCAGTGCCCATCCCCAACGCCTGCCAGTGCCTTCAGTGATGCCTAACAATGCCATCTATCAGTGCCGCATATCAGTGCCACGTATCAGTGCCACGTATCAGTGCCACGTATCAGTGCCACCAATAAGTACCCATCAGTGCAGCCTTTCAGTGCCCAGTGTTGCCTATCAGTGCCCATCAGTGACACCCAACAGTGCCACCTCATCTGTGCCGCCTTATTAGTGACCATCAGTGAAGGAGAAAGCTTACTTATTTACAAAATTTTATAACAAACAAAAGAAAAACTTTTTTTTTTTCTTATTCAAAATTTTAGGTCTTTTTTTTTATTTGTTTAGCAAAAAACAAAAAATGCAGAGGTGATCAAATACCACCAAAAGAAAGCTCTATTTGTGGGAACAAAATGATAAAAATTCTGTTTGGGTACAGTGTAGCATGACCACGCAATTGTGATTTAAACAGCGACAGCGCTGAAAACTGAAAATTGGCCTGGGCAGGAAGGGGGTGTAAGTGCCCTGTATTGAGGTGGTTAAACCACACGTTAAATACATTTACAGCAATGTTAATAAATGTGTACTTTAATACAAATACTTTATTTTTTATGATTTAGAGCAGATTTAGAGCAAATCAAGTTAATTGAGAAAACTCACAGAGAAATTAATTTACCACAGGCTTACAGAAGTCCATCCAACAAAAAAAGCTCATCTTCTAACAATTAAAAACCTTTGTAGTAAATCTGACTCTGTACACATTCTGATTGTTTGGGTAAATCACTCGAATACCAACATGTAATAAAGGCAATCGGTTTAATAACTTGGAAAGATATTATGTATTGGTTAGCTCTGTATTTGGACTCTGTTCAAGTTTGGTCTTTGGTGTGCCGATTGGTTCTTTCCGATTTTCAGGTTCAGAGTCTTTTTTCAGCTTTTGTAGCTCCTTTGCTGACAAAGGACGTAGGACACAAACCATGGCCCGACCGTCTTTCCTTTCTTTTGGTTCTGAAGAGCAGATAGCCTGATTCTGCAAGAATTTCAGTACATTCTGCAAAACATCCTAAAATAAATCAAAATACGGCATTAATTGTTTTTAAAATTGTATGGGGGCTACAAACATCTAATTTTAAAGGGTTGTTCTACCCATCTGCAAGTTTCTCTTGCAAATTTTTTTGTGCTGAAAATGCCCCCCTCGGCTTATACTCGAGTCATTGTCAATCTGCAGCCTCATGCACCTGATCTCCCGGCGCTGCGACATGCAGTCAGTCTAGTCAACGGCCGTGCAGTGTAACAGTCCCGCCTCCGCCTCCTCCCTCCCCTCCTCCTACAGTGCTAACTGATGTTAGTTTGAACGCTTTTATAGATGGGGCGTCTATGATGGTACGTTTTATCACGTCCTATTGAATAGGAAAAAATAGATACGGACTTCTTTTGGCCTCTATGATTGTTCCACAACAAAATGGCGACGATCCATTGTCGCCGCCAATGTCATTAACGTGCGGCTGCCGACACGCAGGAAGTGACATCAGTCCCGCTCTTCCTGTTATCTGGAGCGCAAACACAGCAGCATGCGTTCCAGACCCGGGAACTGGCCAGGAAAGATACATTTGCCACGGGGTGTCTTCACATATGGTGCCATGTATCAAACAGCATCCGATCGGTAAGACCGGCTTCCTCTGTCAGTGCTTTGTGCCATGGTGACATGACCAGGGAGATCGCTGGTGGGAGGCTATTATATCTCTCCCAACAGGTCTCCCTCCCGCTCCGTAATTTTGATTGATGAGGCTCATTATCTACATGCTCCTTTATAGTTGCCCTACATGGTAATGATCCCCTGCCCATCAGTTTTCAATCGACAGTATTGTTTGTGCATCTGTTTGTGTAGGGGCTACACCACCTCCAGTATGGCAGACAGATGGGCACAGTGAGGAGGCATTCATATGGGCATAGTTAGGAGGCATGCAAATGGGCATTGTTGACCCTCTTTTCCACTTACATTAGCTGCTGCATTTCCTACCCTAGGCTTATACTCAAGTCAATAAGTTTTCCCAGTTTTTTGTGGTAAAATTAGGTGCCTCAGCTTATACTCAGGTCGGCTTATATTTGCGTATATACGGTATTAATGCAAACACTTCAATATTTTTTCACAGTTACATCCTTGATGCAATATTGATTGTGAATCATATGCCATTCCAAGACCTACCCCCCCCCCCCCCCACCCACCCACCCACCATAATAAAATTGATGAGGCCATGTCCTTCACTTGTTTCAATCAGACAAACCTACTTGAAAGCAAGACAAATTTCATTAAAACACTCACCAAAACATACCTTAAAGTATAACTAATTATTTTTTTTTTTTTGAATAGAGTAGAGAGGGATTAGAACACCTGTCAGTGCCCTCTGTTAAGGAGAGTCACCCTCCCTGTTTGTCCTGTTTACCATTATCATTGAAAGTAAAAGAAAATCACAAATTTTGGGTTGTCCCCAGAAAAAAAAAAGTAACAGAGGGGAAATCTTCCAAAGAGGAAACTAGTTCTGATGACCTGGGGATCCCCACGGAATACGCCTAATTTGCAGGGATTTCCTCACTTCCTGTTTGACTATGGAACAGGAAGTGAAACGTAATCTTCGCAATGGGACACAGATGGCGAAAAAAAATCTGGCAGGGGTTAGAACCTTACCTTGCTCTATCCAAAATAGAAAAAAAAAAAAGTTTTGCCTATAGTTCTACTTTAAAGTATATGTAAGCCAAAATACTAAATTTGTACAAATAGCTTCTTTTTAGGAAATGTAGCTGTGCAAGTTTTTTTTTTAATTTTTTATATTGGTGAAAATAAATAATTTTTTTAGGTACAGCTGTTCTGACCATTTAGTTGCCGATACAGGGACTTCCAGAAAATGTAACTGCCCTTTTTTGCTCCTGTCACACAGTCAGCGGAAAAATAGTGGATCCACTGGAAGGATCAGCAGGTAGCAAAAAACGAAAGGCCCCTTTCACACAGGCTGTCCGATCAGGTCCACCTTTCAGTTCTTAACCACTTGCTGCCCGCCAAATAGCAATACGACTTTGGCAAAGCGGTTTCAATATCCTGACCGGGCGTCATATGACATCCAGCAGTATATCAAGCCGCGATTCTGACACACCGCAACTCCAATCTAGGTAAAGAGTCTCTGACGGAGACTCTTTACCATGTGATCAGCCGTGTCCAATCACAGCTGATCGGCTTTTCTTTACTCTGTCAGACGCGAGTAGAGGAGAGCCAATCAGCTGCTCCTCTGACAGGGGGGTCTGCGCTGATTATCAGCGCAGCCCCCCCCCCCCCCCCGAGGATGCCCACACTGGACCACCAGGGATGCCACCAGACCACCAGGGATGGCCACCACCAGGTGTGCCACCCTAGACCCACAATGGATGCCAGTGCCCACAATGGGCATCACTGATTGGCAGGCATTATTGTTTGGCACTTATTGGCATCCATCTATACCAGGGATATGCAATTAGCGGATGAAAAGATATAATAAAATATTTACAAAAATGTGGGGAGTATACTCACTTTTGGGAGATACTGTATGACTAAAACTTTCTTTTTTTACCGTATTTGGATACAGTAGTGAAGGGTTAACCCATGCCAGTTTATTTAGCAATTGATTTTTTTTCATTGCTGTCTGTGCACCATTGGGGAAATTATATTCCCTTCGTGTCCCACAGACCTACAGGAAATTAGAAGAAATCCTCTGAATTGAGGTGAATTTCTCACCTAGCTGTCACCATTGGAAGATTTCCCCTTACCTCTTGTTCTGGGGACAACTCTAATTCTGGGTGTACCCTTCATTCTTTCTTGGTGACAATAGTCACCAGTACAAATAGAGGAGGTTAATAAACTTGACAAAAAACTAACTAACTAACTTTTACACACTTTAGCCAAAAAAAAAAAATATTGTTTAGAGTTGCACTTTCAATACATTCTTACTTTTCAAGTCAATAAAAACTTGCACTACAAGTGCCCTGAAAATGTTGAAAATATTTTCTTATTAGAAGGGTAGATTTTGTGGTACCCAGAGTTGGGCTTTAAGCATTTGCCTGGAATTTGTCTTTACAAAGCAGCAGATTGTAAGCTGCAAAGGCGCATAAGAAAAAAACTGTTCAACGTTATCTGAAAAGAATATGTAGGAACAATACAAATAATAAGCAATTATAAATACACATTTTATAGCAAATGGCGTAGATGCTGTAAAATAAAAAAAAGTATTAAGAATGCAGCAAGAAGCAGTATTCCTGTCTGCAAGATTATGTTTTTTTTTTTCCCCATTCCTTTCTTCTGCAATCAGATCCCTTTTCATAACTGTCAAATTGTTCTGCCTGACATTTCCATAATGAGCTTATTAGCAACGGACAGTAACTCACCAGCTCATGGGCTGAATATATACTAGGAAGATCAATACGCATTTCCCACTGACAAAGCCACTTAAAGGGTTGTCAATCATAAATAAACCGGATTTGATAGAAGCATGTATGATACAGCTTATTTCCAGAAAGCAGTTTACAGATAAAAATATGATCTGGCCAACAACACAGTGACCAACCAAATCCAAGCTGGCATGATTCTAGAACTCTCTGGCAAATGAGAACTATGGGCAGCTGCATGATTATTCCTTATTCAAATGTACTTTAAAAAGGCAATCAAATAAAAGCCAAAACAAAATTGTTTTATTCAATCGTCATCTTATCATATGGGGTGCACATACTCAAAAAAATGTATTTTACAAATACAAGACAGAACAGAAAGTGGTACTTAAAGCTGATATATTTTGCATGCTGACATTGCTTGGCACAATACAAGTATGCATATGTAATACCCGACCAGCATTTGCAGAAATCACTAAAGTAGCCCGAGCTACTACAGCAATAGCAGCAGTCTTCTGGGTGCGCCTGCCCTTCTGCATAGTAACCACAGGGGGTCACTCACGTGGCTCAACCCCCCCAGAGGACATCTTTTTTTTTTTTTTTTCAATGAATGCAAAGCATTCTGATTGAACATTGTGAAGAGGAGGGGCGGTGACATCACAATCCCACTGCATTTCCAGCAAGATTAACTGATGTTTTCTTTACTTGCTAAAAATGTTCTTAACCTGTAAATTCAAAACTAAATTTTTTTTGCATATACCACATCTGAGGTCTTGCAAGTTGCAACATACAGTATATTACCAAAGTATTGGGAAGCCTGCCTCTACACGCACATAAACTTTAATAATGTCTTAGTCTGTAGCGTTCAATATTGAGTTGGCCCACCCTTTGCAGTTAGAACGGCTTCAGCTCTTCTGGGAAGGCTGTCCACAAAGTTTAGGAGTGTGTCTATGGGAATGTTTGACCATTCTTCCCCAAGCGCATTTGTGAGGTCAGGCACTGATGTTGGACGAGAAGGCCTGGCTCACAGTCTCAGCTCTAATTCATCCCAAAGGTGTTCTATGGGCTCAAGATCAGGACTCTGTGCAGGCCAGTCAAGTTCTCCACTCCAAACTCGCTCATCCATGCCTTATGGACCTTGCTTTGTGCACTGGTCCAAATCATTTGGTGGAGGGGGGGGGGGGGATAGGAGTGGGTACCTGGGCTTAGGCCATCTGAAGAAAAGTTCTTCGACGACCCCCCCGACCCCACCCAACAGGTCACAGGTCCGAGAAGACTGCGGGCCATTCACAAAGCATACCACAGCTACCGCATGCCCAGTGGGCACCTGGCTGTGAAGCCACAAGCTGTCACATCTGGGTGGTGCCCACAGTTGAGATGCCAGCGCCAGGGACAGAACACCAATGGAAAGAATGGCTTGGGTGAGGACAGCACTGGATCCCTGGACAGGTGAGTTTCTGTTTAATAAAAGTCATCAGCTACAGTTTTTGAAGCTGCTGACTTTTAATAATCACAAATATGACTGGAGCTCCTCTTTAAGGAGGCTTTAGCAGTAATGTTCAGAGGTGGCATTGGAAGGAAATCAGCTATTTTTGCAAAAAAGTTTCCACCACAAACAGAGCTCTCAACTTTGATTTCAGACACCTGAAATGTTTTTAGGTTGTTATTTTATATGGACATGACATCTCTCTGTGTAGATTCTATTGTGGCTTTTGGGATTGTTGTGACTATCCATAGGAAGTTCAGAAGAGGACCAGTCATTTGTTACTTAAAGTAAACCTGCCATGAGAGGCAAAAGGCTGCCAACTCTAGCCCCCTTCTGAAAATGCTAGTTGCCTGGCTTTTATGCTAACGCCGCTCATCGCCGCTCTGGCGAGTCTTCCGGCACATGCGCAGAAGCCGGTGGGTCTTTCCCCATCCCCGCCTCGCTCGCATTGGCCGGTCGCTGTCACGTTAGCGGCGCTTTTCGGCACATGCGCAGTAGCCGGCAACTATTTAAGGACACACAGCTGCCTTTTATGGTCAGTGGACGCTGCTTCACCAGAGGGAGTTGCACCATTTTTTAGCCTTCCCAAACAAACTTTAGGTAAGCTTTTGACTACAGCCTCTCATACACATCTCGATTTCTTTCTATGCTCAAACCATTATCTAGTACAAAGATATTATTATATCGTATTCCTATGTTTCTTATGTTAGAAATCCTGGCCTTTCTAAGCCATCGCTACCTTAAGGGTTTACTGCTGGCGTCTTCCTTCATATTGGGAATTGTGGCCATTTGGTGCCCCCGCAACGCTCTGCATATACTACTAATTTTTCAATACAACTCAGCGACCACTCATCTTGGTTTTGGTAGCATTATTAATTTATTTTAATGTATACCAGGCTATTTGAATTGACATTTTATACATAGATGTTTGTATACACTATAAATACTTTAGAATAGTTTCCCCAGTTACTTGGCTCTACTGTCTGCCCCCAGGTGACCACTTCCCTTATGGGGTTTTGTCATGTGACCATTATATTCGGTCGGAATATATTTTATCTTTTATTAAATGTTTGGTACTACATACTGAAATATGTTATGTGTTTACAGTGCATATGTACTTATTGATGTATTTTACAATCATTTAGCAGAATTATCCTTAGCTCCTGAAGAAGCTCCTGAAGAAGCGTTAATGAGACGCGCAACATATCGAGTGATTAAAGGAAAGTAAACCCACCCGGATCTGCAATTTAACCCACAACTCTTCATCTTACATTCAGAAATTGTAACCCTGATTTGGGAATTTGTTTGCCATCTTCCACTATTTGAATGTTTGATTATAAATTACATATGCAACAAGTGCGGTTTTAAATTGCATGTAGGGTAGGAAATACTAAATACATAATATGTAATGTCTATAGTATCTATTTTCAATTTTGTAATCTAAATTCAATAAAACAAAACCATTTTTATCCTTTATAGTTTAACTACTTGTGTGCCTCTAAAGTCCAACTTCCTAGCTTTTGCACTCTATATATGGTGTGAGGTTGTCTTTCAGGGGTTGGGCTTGGCCCCTTAGTTCCAGTGAAGGGAACTCTAATGCCGCGTACACACGGTCGTACTTTTCGTCTACAAAAGTCCAACGGACGCTGACGGACTAAAGCTGGCTGGTAATCCGATCGTGTGTGGGCTTCTCCGGACTTTCAACGTACTTTTTTAGCCTCAAATCCGACGTACTTTAGATTTGAAACATGCTTCAAATCTTTACTTCGTAACTACGACGGACCCCGAAATCCGCTCGTCTGTGTGCTAGTCCGACGGACAAAAAGCCACGCTAGGGCACCTATTGGCTACTGGCTAGGAACTTCCTTATTTTAGTCCGGTGTACGTCATCACGTAAGAATTCGACGGACTTTTGTGTGATCGTGTGTAGGCAAGTCCGTTCGTTAGAAAGTATGCCGCAAGTCCGCCGCAAGTCCGCCGAAAGTCTGCCGGAAGTCTGTCGGACAGGCTGTCTGACTTTTGTAGACGAAAAGTACGACCGTGTGTACGCGGCATTAAGGCGTCAGCATACCAAGACATTTTGGACAATTTCATGCCAACTTTGTGGGAATGGTCCCTTCCATTTCCAACATGACTGTGCACCAGTGCACAAAGCAAAGTCCATAAAGACGTGGATGAGCAAGTTTAGGGTGGAGGAGTATGACTGGTCTACACGTCAACCTGATAAAACACCTTTAGGATGAATTAGAGCAGAGACTGCGAGCCAGGCCTTCTGGTCCACATCAGTGCCTGACCACACAATGCGTTTCTGGAAAAATGGTCAAACACTCCCATAGACACGCTCGTAACCCTTGTGGACAGCCTTCCTAGAAGAGTTGAAGCTGCAAAGGGTGGTCTAACTCACTATTGAAGACTGGAATACCAGTAAAGTTCATGTGCGTGTAAAGGCAGGCGTCCCAATACTTTTGGTAATATAGTGTATTAAATTTCTGTTCTTGGGTTTAGCTTTAAAATAAATGTGGAAGTGAGGACGGATCTTCTACGCAGCTTATATCAGAGCAAAGAGGGATAAGTAGAGAAGGATAAGAACACCTGGCATGCATTCATCGTTTTCTGTAGCCCCTGTTAGGGAGATTCACCCTATTTACCATAAACCCTGGGAAAATGAAAGTGAAAGTGAAAATCCTACAATTTGGGATGTCACCACAACAGTAATAGAGAGGAATCAATAGGGATACTACTTATGGTTGGACCTTAGTGACAACCAGAGATTTCCTCTCACCTCCTGTTTTGGTTATTAAATAGAAAGTGAAGGGAAATCTCTCCAATTGGACGCAGATGGCAAAAACCATAGGACAGGGGTTACAACCTTCCCTTACTCTACCCAAAATTTAAAAAAAGAAAGTTTTGACTTAGTTATACTTTAAGTAATGCTTTAGTCAGATTTAAAGCAGACCCCCAACCACCACTGGTTATCATCTCTGTGGTAGTGAAGTATGCTTTGCCAAAGAATTGAAATAGACTTACCTTCCCTCGCCTTAGTTTTCCTCCATTCCAGTTGTGTTTTATTGTGTATCAAAAAAATAGTCAATTTGGTCTAAAAGCAAAAGTGTTATGGCATCTGTCGCCATGATTAGCATCAGTGTGTGGCTCGCTCATTCCTATTTGACAGCAGAACATCTGAGTAGGGATGCTCTCCTAGGCATATGCCTGATGGGAGCTGGAGGTACAGGGCAAGAGACAAGTTTGGAGCAGCATATCTACTAATGGTTGCTATGGATCGCTGCACTTCATTCATTGCTCTGTACACAATCCCTCTAATATGAATGAAGTGATATTCTGTCGATTGCCCATACAATGGGCATCCACCTACAGAAATTAAACTTACCCCCTTTGCTGGCCCATCTGCAGCACGACTGTTGATGACGGTAATTCGCACATGATATTTCTTTTCAATCCACTGTGCCAATTGTTTCTTTTTTATATCTAAATCATGTTTCTCAATACTGGCTAGGAAGGACATTTCCTTGACCTGAACATGACCTGGAAAGTAAAAAAAGATTAAAAAAAATTGGTGTGGGTGGCGAAAGGACTGAATCTTACATTAGCTTCTTATGTTTCTCAAGAACTCTTGCTGTGAAATTTCTGTACAATGTTTGATGCTGTAGCTCTTGCCCTCCAGCAGCTCTCTGCTCTGCCCCTCCATCGCTCATTGGAGTACCAGGCTGTGGAGGGGTAGGAGTGGATGTCGGTCAGGCATCTGAGTGGAACCAGACCTTCCCACCGGGCCTATAGTACAATGACTGCCAGGTGGGAGCACTGTTGGTCTGGGAGGACATCATCTGACGTAGTCCCAGAACAGGCCTCTCACACGGACACAGGGCACTGTAATCTGTCACCGGTTGTGTCCAGTGGACGCAACCGGTGACCGACTACTGTACCAACCTGCTGCCAGTGTCATGTGATTGCTGTGACCAATCACAGCCGATCACATTACAATTGTAAGCAATGGATGGCTTCTTTACATGTCATCCATTGTATACAATTATGATGCTAGCTGTGATTGGTCACAGTGATCACATGGTACAGACAGGGCCAATCACAGCCCATCCATATACCATATGATTAGTGTTGACCAATCACAGAAAATCACAACAAAAGACACAGAATGGACCACTTTCAGTCAGTAAAAAATGGTTGCTTAGAGCCCTTGAACACTGGGGCGGGGTCGGCGGTAAAACGCCGCTATTATTAGCGGCGTTTTACCGTCGGTATTCGGCCGCTAGCGGGGCGGTTTTACCCCCCGCTAGCGGCCGAGAAGGGGTTAAATACCACCGCAAAGCGCCTCTGCAGAGGCGCATTGCTGGCGGTATAGCCGCGCCGTCCCATTGATTTCAATGGGCAGGAGCGGTAAAGGAGCGGTATACACACCGCTCCGAAGATGCTGCTGGCAGGACTTTTTTTACCGTCCTGCCAGCGCATCGCTCCAGTGTGCAAGCCCTCGGGGCTTTCACACTGGAATGCAAGGAGCGGCACTTTCTGGGCGGTTTGCAGGCGCTATTATTAGCGCAATAGCGCCTGCAAACCGCCCCAGTGTGCAAGGGCTCTTATACCAATGAAATGCATTGGTATAAGCAACCATAATGTGTAACGAAAAAAAAAAAAAAGGAATTTTATTTATTAATTTTCCAAGTATTTGTTACCAAAAACAAAAAACAAAAAAAAAGCCATGCCGCTTACTAAATACCTTGGACTGTCTACTTTCCAAAAAGAGATTATGGGGGGGGGGGGGGGATTTGTACTGTTCTGGCATTTTCGATTGATCGATTTTCAAATTTAATATTATATATTTTTTTTATTACACACACACACACACCTGTACATACCCTGGCAGAATTTATGATTCCTTTTTTTCAGAGAATATGAATGAGAACACAAAAACTTTTCTTTCACTCATGGTTAGTGTTTGGCTGAAGCCATTTATTATCAATCAACTTTGTTTACTCTTTTTAAATCATAATCACAACAGAAACTACCCAAATGACCCCGTTCAAAAGTTTACATATCCCAGTTCTTAATACGGTGTATTGCCCCCTTTCACATTACTGACAGCTTGAAGTCTTTTGTGGTATTTGTGGATGAGGCTCTTTATCTTCTCAGATGGTAAAGCTGCTGCCCATTCTTTGGCAAAAAGCCTCCAGTTCCTGGAAATTCTTGGGCTGTCTTGCATGAACTGCATGCTTGAGATCTCCACAGAGTGGCTCAATGATATTGAGGTCAGGAGACTGAGATGGCCACTCCAGAACCTTCAATTTATTCTGCTGTAGCCAATGACAGGTCGACTTGGCCTTGTGTTTTGGATCATTGTTATGTTGGAATGTCCAAGTACGTCCTACGTGCAGCTTGCTGGCTAATGAATGCAAATGTTCCTCCAGTATTTTTTGATAACATACTGCATTCATCTTGCCATCAATTTTGACCAAATTTCCTGTGTCTTTGTAGCTCAAACATCCCTAAAACATCAGCGATCCACCTCTGTGTTTCAGAGTAGGAACTTTCATCATAGGCCTTGTTGACTCCTCGCCAAATGTAGCGTTTATGGTTGTGGCCAAAAAGCTCAAATTTGGTCTCAACACTCTAAATGACTTTGTGTCAGAAGGTTTGAGGCTTGTGTCTGTGCTGTTTGGCGTATTGTAAGCGGGATACTTTGTGGCATTTGCATAGTAATGTCTTTCTTCTGGCGACTCGACTATGCAACCCATCTTTCTTCAAGTGCCTCCTTATTGTGCATCTTGAAACAGCCACACTATATGTTTTCAGAGAGTCCTGTATTTTACCTGAAGTTATTTGTGGGTTTTTCTTTGCATCCCCAAAAATTTTCCGGGCAGTTGTGGCTGAAATTTAGGTTGGTCTACCTGACTGTGGTCTGGTTTCAACAGAACCCCTCATTTTCCACTTCTTGATTAGCGTTTGAACACTGCTGATTGGCATTCTTAATTCCTTGGATATCTTTTTATATCCCTTTCCGGTTTTATACAGTTCAACCTTTTCCCGCAGATCCTTTGACAATTCTTTTGCTTTCCCCATGACTCAGAATCCAGAAACATCAGTGCAGCACTGGATGAAAGATGCAAGGGCCTGTCAGGAGTCTAGAAACTCATTGACCTTTTTACACACATACACTAATTACAAGCAAACAGAACACAGGTGAGGATGGTTACCTTTTAATAGCCATTCAAACCCCTTTGTGTCAACTTGTGTGCTTGTTATCAGGCCAAAATCACCCGGATATGTAAACTTTTCATCAGGGTCATTTGGGTAGTTTCTGTTGCCATTATAATTTAAAAAGAGTAAACAAAGTTGACTGATAATAAATGGCTTCAGTCAAACACTAACCACGAGTGAAAAATGTTTTTGTGTTATTCATATTCTCTGAAACATGGCCAAAAAAATCATAAATTCTGCCAGGGTATGTAAACTTATAAGCACAACTGGTGTGTGTGTGTAATATATATGTATATACACACACATACATACATACACACACACCCCATAGATGGTGGACTCTATAACGTTCCTGAAGACTAAATAATAAAACACTGATTTGGGTTATTTTCAGCAAAGAAATGTAGCAGAATACATCTTGGCCTAAATTTATGAAGAAAGATTATTTATTTGCTAAATTTTATAACAGAAATTAAGAAAAATGTTTCAGTCTCTACACATTTATTTAGCAAAAGATAAAAAAAAAACAAAAAAAAACACAGCAGTGGTTAGATACCACCAAAAGAAAGCTCTATTTGTTTGGAAAAATGGGTAAAAGTGTCTGGTACTGAAGTGAATAAAGTGGACCCGCTCTGTGATGCTGGCTGACAGCAGGCTACTTTCCCCCAATGTTGACTGAATCTGGGTCACAGGAGTGCAGAAATAGGTGCAAGCCTGTAACAATTAAGAGAAGTATGGCCACAAAAGCTTCGACCATACTTACCTTTTAGAAAGTGAGGGGAAAACTGAAAGTTTTGGAATTGTCACCAGACAAATGTCTGAGATTTCCTTCACATCAGACAGTGGAGACACCGGTTCCAGTGACAACTGCCAGAGGAGAAACAATATACAATAAAACAAAAAGTGACCCTAAACCCCCCTGATATAACAGAGACATACCTCCATCCCTGAAAAGTATGTTTTGTTCATCTTTATAGCATCCTACTCCTGACGATTGGCTTTAAACGCCATGAAACGCGTTGAGTCCATACTCAAGGATGCCAGGTTTATGGCTTATATTATGATGAATTCATCTCAGTATATTCTGTTTAACTTTATGTTCTATCATGTACTGTTTATGATTATTATAACTATGTACCAGATTTTTTATTCACTATTGTTTTTAATACCAATCATGTTCCTCTATGTTTATACTTGAATAAATATGTGACTATTGCGCATTGAATATGTTTACATCGTGCCTATATTGTACACACGTAATATTTGTTTGGGATATCCATGATAGGGACTGCCCATTGGGGATTGGCTATAATCAAAAGTGTTTATCAATGTAACAATATCTAGCTACATTATTCCTTATTACAGAGACTGACCTCATCTAAACTGCCAGAGGAGAATTACTTCACTTAATTCTTCACTAGGGGTGCAACGGATCGTCACCGATCCGTGATCCGAATGGGCCAGGCTGTTCGGATCGGCACACCCGCGATCCGCGGAGCGCTCCGCGGCCTCGGGTTTTAGGAAAGTCCGCGGCTTCGGCCTAGCTCCGGAGCCGCAGCCATCTTGGTACACCCGGCGGCGCTCAGCTGCATGCTGACGTCATCACCCCGCTCTCAACTCGTGGGTCCGGCGGCTGGCTTGGTGGTGCCGGCTTCTCTTAACACTAAAGGTCAGACTAACAGCACTGTAATGTATACAGTGCGGGGGGACATGTGGCTGTATTACAGTGGAGGGGGGGGGGGGCGTGTGGCTGTATTACAGTGGAGGGGGGGCGTGTGGCTGTATTACAGTGGAGGGGGGGCGTGTGGCTGTATTACAGTGGAGGGGGGGGGCGTGTGGCTGTATTACAGTGGGGGGGACGTGTGGATGTATTACAGTGGGGGGGGACGTGTGGATGTATTACAGTGGGGGGGACATGTGGATGTATTACAGTGGGGGGGACATGTGGATGTATTACAGTGGGGGGGACATGCGGATGTATTACAGTGGGGGGGACATGCGGATGTATTACAGTGGGGAGGGACATGCGGATGTATTACAGTGGGGAGGGACATGCGGATGTATTACAGTGGGGAGGGACATGCGGATGTATTACAGTGGGGAGGGACATGCGGATGTATTACAGTGGGGGGGACATGCGGATGTATTACAGTGGGGGGGACATGCGGATGTATTACAGTGGGGGGGGACATGCGGATGTATTACAGTGGGGGGGGGACATGCGGATGTATTACAGTGGGGGGGACATGTGGATGTATTACAGTGGGGGGGACATGTGGATGTATTACAGTGGGGGGGACATGTGGATGTATTACAGTGGGGGGGACATGTGGATGTATTACAGTGGGGGGGACATGTGGATGTATTACAGTGGGGGGGACATGTGGATGTATTACAGTGGGGGGGACATGTGGATGTATTACAGTGGGGGAGATGTGGATATATTACAGTGGGGGAGATGTGGATATATTACAGTGGGGGAGATGTGGATATATTACAGTGGGGGAGATGTGGATATATTTTTTTTTTTGTTGATCCGAAAATGATCCGATCCGTGACACGATCCGAACCGTGAGTCTTTTGATCCGTTGCACCCCTATTCTTCACCGTATTTAGGGTGTAACATCATGTAACATGTTCAGCATGCAAACACCCCCCCCCCCATGACACCAGGTGGGGGACTTTCTCTCTGCTCCCACTGCCACAACTTGAAAACAGGGTTGTCATGAAGGGCTCTGCCCACATTGTCGTGTAATTCATTCACAATTTCCTCTTACTACCAATACTGTCAGCCATTGCAGCTGGTGGCTTGTAGTTCTCAATGAACTTGGAGGGCTCTGGTGAGTGCTCTCATAGTCCACTGATCTTCCTGCTGTCAAGTAACTGTCTGCCCATATTGGTAGTACAGGCAGACAGCTATCCTGAGAGTCTGTAGGAGCCCCGCATTGCACCCATGATGTGCTGATTGTGGGTACAATGCTCTGCAGGCTCCTTAGAAAAAAAAAATAATACACGCACATTTTTTAACTACAAAAAAAATGTGCATTTTTTATTTTTTCTCCAAAAGGTGACCTTATCCTTTAACCCTTACCAACGCCATCCAAAATGTAAAATAAATATAAGGTTTTGGTTTATATACACTTTAAATTTAGTCTGCAAATGTTTATTTGTAAATGTGGATTTAATTGTAGAATACTCACTGGGGCCAGAGGAGAGTTTCTGCTTCTCCCGCAACTTGGTCTGCTCTTCAAAGATCTGTTTGCCGGTCATCAGCCTGTACATCGGAGGATCTGTATCTTCCCTAAACACCACCAATTTCAGGTCCCGTTCTTCCATGATTTTTATCGCTTTCTTTCTGGTCATCTTTCCCATGTCTTCTCCATTTTCACTTATCATTTGAATATAGTTATAAGGGATTAACCTTCCCACGTTTCCGATAACCTTTTTAGCATTGGGGTTTTCTTTTTTGTTTCTAATGGGCTGTACTTTTGGCTCCTGATCAGCAGTGCAGTGCAATCTTATTCCAGCCACCAGCTCTCCTGTCTGCACACATGCCACAGGGTTCCATGGCTGAGGACTCCGTACCTTAAACCACTGGCTGAAAAATCCAAGGTGTCTCTCAAAGGAATATAGTTCTTGATTTGCAGCTTGACACACAAGTTTCTTCAAGTGAATCCTACACAGTGACATCCTATGAAAAATATAAATAATTAAACATATTGTATTTAGATCAGTAAGGAAAAGGATGATTAATGCGCTACCCAAAAGAAACAAAAACAGCTGCTACAAACCATGTGACAAAAAAGGGAAACAAATATGAAATAAATTGTAGCGCTAAAAACACATATATTAATGGTAGATATAAAGTTCAAAGTGCATATAAGCGTAGTGTCCCAAGAAAAAACAAATATATAATCCAAGGGAACAAAAGTCCACAGTGGAAAAGAGTAATCCGTGTAATAATCTTGTCTGATTCCCAACCGTCAGCTTGTATATCATCAACTTAAGCGAATAGATGGAATACGCTTACCAGAGAAGTTGGATTCTACTGCCATAAGCATAGAAACAATAGAGCTTAGTGCCACCCAGGGCGAAGTATTGGAGTGTTGGAGGCAAGGGTAGAGCCTCTGCAAGACCAGGACATCCCCTTTTTATCAGCTGATGTAGCTCATCTCCCATTTCCATCCCAGTTAATTGCCTGATTGCCTGTTATAGGGAACCTTTAACATAATTTGAGAAATTATGTTGGGAAGCAATGCCGATAAGAGATGTGCTATCAGCGATAGTCAGGAACTTTGTCAATCCTCCTAACTGCCCCTTCCCTCTTTCCTTATGTGTTTTTCCACTAGTGGCTTCCTGCAACAATCCAGACCAGTCTGAAAGCTCAAGAATTGGCAATGAAACTTTCATTCAAATAAACACTCCACTACTTCGCCCTGGGTGGCACTAAGCTCCATTGATTCTATGCTTATGGCAGTAGAATCCAACTTCTCTGGTAAGCGTATTCCATCTATTCGCTTAAGTTGATGATATACAAGCTGACGGTTGGGAGGTAGACAATATTATTACACCGATTACTCTTTTCCACTGTGGACTTTTGTTCCCTTGGATTATATATTTGTTTTTTCTTGGGGCACTACGCTTATATGCACTTTGAACTTTATATCTACCATTAATATATGTGTTTTTAGCGCTACAATTTTGTATTTAGATCATTCCATCTTCTGGACAAATATATTTTTCTACCACTTATGCCGCGTACACACGGTCGGACTTTCCGGCATACTTGGTCCGGCGGACCAGAGTGTGCCGGACAATCCGCCCGTGTGTGGGCGCCGGCGGACTTTTCCGGCGGACTTCTTCCGAAAAGCCCGCCGGACCTAGATTTGAAGCAAGTTTTAAATCTTTCCGTCGGACTCAGTTTCGGGCGGAAAGTCGACCACGCCCCCTAAAACGTCACAGTCCCAGCATGCCCAGGGACTGTGACATCATATGGGGGCGGGGTCTCCGCCTATATAAGTCACAACGCAGCCCTCGGAGACCAGTCCAGCCGGAGAGAGCGTCGTGTCAACATCTGGGGGAAGAGAAGAGAAGAAGCCCAGCAGCTCAGAAGTCCGGACCTCTGCTGGCAAGAGAGCTACCTGAACACAGCAGAGGAGCCGGCCGAAGAACTGGAACACGCGGAGAAGAACCAACCGGACGCCGGGAGAAGATGAAGCGGAGGGACCCCCGAAGCCGGAAGAAGACCCCCGAAGCCGGAGGAAGATCCCCACCCCCGGAGCTGTTTAATAAAATATTTTAAAAACCTGTGTAGTGTGTTTTATTACTTACAATTTTTCCCTAGGTGAAGGGGTAGGGGGACCATGTACCCCATACTCATTCACATAGGGTGGGGGGCCGGGATCTGGGCGCCCCCTTATTAAAGGGGGCTCCCAGATTCCGATAAGCCCCCCGCCCGCAGACCCCGACAACCAACGGCCAGGGTTGTCGGGAAGAGGCCCTTGTCCTCATCAACATGGGGACAAGGTGCTTTGAGGTGGGGGGGGGCCCGCAGGGCGCCCCCCTCCCCCAAAGCACCCACCCCCCCCCATGTTGAGGGCATGCGGCCTGGTACGGTTCAGGAGGGGGGGGCGCTCGCTCGTCCCCACCCCCTTTCCTGACCGGCCAGGCTGCGTGCTCGGATCGGGGTCTGGTATGGATTTTAGGGGGGACCCCACGCCGTTTTTTCGGCGTAGGGGCTTCCCTTTATAATCCATACCAGACCTAAGGGCCTGGTATGCCCCGCAACGGGGCTCGCAAGGTGTCAATCTCGCCGATAAAAGCGGCAAGATTGACATCCTTTGCTAGTCCCGTCGCACCTGAGTCACGTTCAAAATGAACGGACTTGGCCGTGTGTGGGCAAGTCCGTTCATTCTGAAAGTCCGCCGGAACTCCGGCGAAAGTCCGTCGGAAAGACGGGCGGACTTAGCCCACCGGAAAGTCCCGGCGTGTGTGGGCAAGTCCGTCCGTTTTAAAGTTCGGCGCACCTGGCGGACAAAGTCCGTCGGAAAGTGTGCCGGACCAAGTATGCCGGAAAGTCCGACCGTGTGTACGCGGCATTAGCCTCTGGAACATTTTTGTGTCTTTCCAACCCTTAGCAAAGCTGAATACAGAGGAAGGGGATAATCACATAAGTAGATATTCCACCAGTAAGGTCCAATAGGAATCTATAGGGTCTATCTATACTTTCTTTTAACCAAAAATACACACGGGTGAAAGTTGTGTGATTCTCAGTGTAAAAAAAAATAAAATAAATTGATAAATAGACTCCTATGTTTTGTAAAATATAATTTTATGTGCGAAAATGTGCATTTTCAGTGAGTTTTAGGCCTCATGCACACTGGGTGTTTTTACAGTTGCCGTTTTGGGTGTCAGACATTTTTTTTATTTTTAACTGCCTCTAAACTCCACTGCATATTATCCTAGGTGTTCATGCACACAAAGGCTTTTAGCAGCATTTAGTGGCATAAAAAACCCTCTACCAGCACGTTCTGGAGCAGCAGCATTTTGGCAGAAAAAAAGCCGACAGCTCCTAAACACCGATGCCCAGCGTTTTATTTTTCTTTTGGAAGCAGAGGCCGCCGGCATCTTTAACAACCAGTGAATAGCTGGTTGTTAAGAGTTGTAAAGGCAGAAGGATTTTTATCTTGATGCATTTTATTCATCAAGAAAAAAAAAAAGGTGTGTAGCAGCTTCCCCAGCACCCCCTAATTACTTACCAGCACCCCATCTCTCTCCAGCGATGTCCAAGAGTGTATTAGCTGTCCGAGACTCTTTGCCTGATTGGCCGAAACACAGCAGCAGCGCCATTAATTCCCACGGCTGTCAAAGTCAGTTAGCCAATCAGGGGAGAGAGAGGGGGCGGGGCTGGGTCAGGGCTCAGTGTCTGAATGGACACAAAGAGCTGTGACTTAGTTCAGGTGCCCCCATAGCAAGCTGCTTGCTGTGGGTACACTCGACAGGAGGGAGGGGCCCAGGAGCAGCGAAGAGGGACCCAAGAAGAGGAGGATCTGTGCAAAACCAACTGCACATAGGAGGCAAATATAGCATGTTTGTTATTTATTTTTATTTTTTTTAAACGAGACTTTACAATCACTTTAAGGAGTGGGCAGGGAAGCCAGGGTCACCCTGTCCTTAACAACGGATGAGTCATCAGCTTTTAGCAGGGTTCCCTGCTGACAGCTAAATATGTAAAAAAAAAAAAAAGAGAGAAGGGGAAGGAAAACCCAACAATTGCCGGATATAAAAAAAAAAAAGTGAGAAAAAAAATAGCAGCCTGGGGACCCCCCCCCCCCCTCCCAATCCCAGGAAGGGGGGTGCATTCCCCCTCCTAAACCACAACAGGCCACATGCCCTCATGCTTTTGGGCAGGGAGCCCCCCCATATCCCAGCCCTCTACCATGAGAATGAGTAGGGGTATAAAGTACCCCTACTCATTCACTCCCCCAAAAAAAAGTGTTGTAAAAAAACAAAAAAAAAAAAACAAACACAACACAGTAGGCAATTTTTGACAAGTCCTTTATTTAAAAAAATAAATAAATAAAATGTCCCCCAGTGTAGATCCTTTGTCAACATGAAAAAAAAAAGAAAAAGTCTGCATCCGACTGACAGCTCTTAAAGTGGAGTTCCACCCAAAAATGGAACTTCCGCTGTCCGAATTCCTTCCCCCCTCCGGCGTCAGCAGCTGCAGTATTTGTAGCTGCGGACTATTTTTTTTAGGCG
Organism: Lithobates septentrionalis; assembly: GCA_037952835.1. Taxonomy (NCBI): domain Eukaryota; kingdom Metazoa; phylum Chordata; class Amphibia; order Anura; family Ranidae; genus Lithobates; species Lithobates septentrionalis. Next base: position 722,688 of record JBBDGP010000485.1, read on the forward strand.
GAACTCTGCTTTAAATACTAAGGGGTGGGGCCACCTGATGACACCACCAGGTGACCATGCCCCCTTGTGATGTCATTGCCCGAGGGCATGCTGTGTTGGGGAGTGGCAGCAGGCTTCCTGATGGATCTACTGCGAGGAACAGTTTTTTTGTTTGTTTTGTCAAAAAGTGCCTACTGTCTATTTTTACTCCACTATGTACCCCCATACCTCATTCACATGGGGGAGCAGGATCTGGAGGCTCCCATGTTAAAGGGGGCCTCCAGATTCCGATAAGCCCCCTGCCTGCAGACCCTTACAACCATCGGCCAGGGTTGTGGGAAAGAAGCCCTCATCAAAGCACCCCACCACGGTGAGGGTATGTAGCCTGGTGTAGTTCAGGACAGGGCACTTGCTCGTGCACCCCCCCCCCCCCCTTTTCTGGCCTGTCAGGCAACATGCTCACAGAAGGATCTGGTATGGATTTTGGGGGGGGATCCCACACAATGTTTTGTTTTTATTTTAGCGTGGGGTTTCCCTCAAAATCCAAACCAGACCTAAGGGCCTGGTATGGATTAAGGAGAACCTATATGCCATTTTCTTTTCACAATTTTTATTGCCGGCAAATGTTTTTTTTTTTTACATTCAGCCGTCAGCGGGAAACCCGCTGACAGCTCATGACTCATCCATTGTTAAGGGCACGGTAACTGGCTTCCAGGCTCGCCCCCTAACAACCAGCTATTCACCGGTTAAGGATTGCGGTGGCCCCACTCCTTAACACTATAGCTACTAAAATGTAGCTTACACTCTGTGCTAATCGCTGGTAAAAAAAAAAATACTAAAAAAAATGCTAAAACATCTGAATTTTTTTGCGCAGTTTTAAGCTTTCTAGTGTGCGTGAAGCCTTAATATCAAGAATAAATATTGTATTCTGATTTAATTTAAACTATAGTACTAAATATATTAATTCCTTTATTTAACACGACATTGTGTATATTTTCCTTTGTGTTTACAATTAGAACATTTGGGGCAAATGCCCAAGCTCAACTTCACTGTCTGTCTGTCAGGGGCGTGCCAAAATGTACTGCCTCCTACCAGCCCCTTCCCAACCTATTTAGCCCGCTACCATGTCCTGTAATAACAGTTATTTAAAGTGATCTTTTATTTTTAAAACTATTTGAAGGCTTAATAAAAAACATGTTATACTTACCTGCTCTGTGCAAAGGCTTTGATCCTTCTCTTATGGGGTCCCCCACTGGCACTCCTGGCTCCTCCTCTTTAACGAGTGCCCTATGGGGTCAAACGTGCAGACTCGCTCCCGAGCCACCCTGTCTGTGTCTATTGACACAGACAAGGCGGCTCATCCCCACCTCCTACTGCCTTGTCACAGAGTTTGATTGACAGCAGTGGGTTCCTCGTTGGTGCTTCTGGCTCCTTCCCGCCTTCCCCCTTGGAGTACACCCTACCTTGCAAGCTGCTTGATAGGAAGGGTGGGTAGTCGTGTGGGCTCGATCCAGAGCCACGCTGTATGTATCTATTGCCCCCCACTATTTGATTTTATTGACAGAAGAGGGAGAGAGGGAGGGGGAGAGGGGGAGAGAAAGTTTATTACATCTTATTTTGTTGTATCAAACATTTGCATGTAAAAACACAAAATTCTAATAAAAACTATTAAAACAAAACTGCTGTCAGAAAACAGTCCAAAACAGTCCAGTCCTGCTGAATCTGTCGAAAAACTGAACCAAGGGTTGCCCTGGCAGGAACACCAAGTGACAAACTTCAGAGAACCGGTTGGAAAACTTTTGGCCAAACAGTGACTGCATCCAATCAGATGTAGTCACAGTGTAGGTAATCAGACAGCTGCAGACGCTGAGGATGTCTGAATACAATAGCCAGCAGGGAAGATTCCTCCATCTGTGCTGTTTAGCATGGATGGGGAAATCAATTTGCTTACGCTTATAAGTCTACAGGGCGGAATAAACGCATATTAACACTAGATGCATTTAGGAGTGTTCACACGTTAAAGAGTTTGTAAAGAAAAACTTTTTTTTTTTCTTTTAATACAAACATGTTATACTTACCTGCTCTATGCAGTGATTTTGCACAGAGCAGCCCCGATCCTCCTCTTCTCGGATCCCCCGCCAGCAATCTGCGCCCCCCCCCCCCTGCTGAGTGCCCCCATAGCAAGCTCCCCACTCCCTCCTTACTGGCTGTGATTTACAGCAGTGGGAGCCAATGACTGCTACATCTCAACCACTGAGGAGGCAGAGACCAGGGACAGCGGCTATTCTCCTGCACATCGCTGGATCGAGATTGGGTTTAGGTAAGTATTGGGGGTGGGTGGGGGTCAGCTGCACACAGAAGGTTTTTTTTATCTGCATGAAGGTAAAAAAAAAAAAAAAAACGTCAGCCTTTACAATAGGGCTGGGAGATTTTCCACAAAAAAAAAAAAAAAAATCTGCGATTTTCTTAAAAAAAAAACCTCGATTCACGATTCGAATTGAGGTTTTTTTTGTTTTGACACCGCGCCAGTCCTGAAGAGCTGCGGGCAGGAGTTTTTAGGCGAGGCAGCGGCTTCGGCCTAGTCCGCAGCTTCCGGCCTTGCGGACTAGGCCGAAGCCGTGGCCTCACCTAAAAACTCCTGCCCACAGCTCCTCAGGACCGGTGCGGTGTCAGCGTCGGTCCTGGGTAGCTGTAGGCAGTAGTTTTTAGGCGAGGCAGCGGCTTCGGCCTAGTCCGCAGTCTCACCTAAAAACTCCTGCTTAATGGAGAAATAAAGTACATTCCTGTGCACTGCACTGACATAAACAAGGTGCGGGTGAAGAGTGCTTCAATGGGTGTCGTACATCCTACCGATGGCAATGACAGCGCATGAAAACTAACCTTGCTAGAAGGCATGAATTGGGATAAAATATTAGGAACAAAGAACACGGAGGAGAGATGGGTTTGCTTTAAGAGCATATTAAATAAGGGCATTAGCCAATGCATCCCATTGGGTAATAAAAGAGCGAACAAAAGTCCTTTTGGCTCCACAGCCTGTTCCCTACCGCACGAAGCGTGCTGCACTTTCTAAATGGACCGGCGACCGGGAGAGGAGGGGCCAAACTTCTGAGTGATCTGCGGCGAGATCTCTCGGAAGTGAGGACAGGCACCTGTCAAAAACAGTTTTCCGCTCCCCCTTCCCTCCCAAAAGGTGGGGCAGATAAGCAGAGCTTGTACTTTTGGGTGAAACTCTGCTTTAATGCCATTTTAAAAACAAAGCACACTAAAAAGGTGTCATCCCTGCCCTCAGAAGAATGGTGAATGGATGTCCTGTACACCCTGAGCCATCCAGCAGCCTGACATACACAATAGTCACACAAGGTCTACTCTACCAAAACAATAACAAGCCTCCAGACTGCAGTCTGCTCACACAAGGTCACCATGCTGCTTCTCTCATGGGTGGAGCAGAACCTTTCTTCTATGACCATAGAGGAGAGCATTTCCCCCTCACCCTGAGTATACATTGCTCCCATTTGTACTGACAGCCTGCAATAATAGTCATGTAAACAAGCTACAATGTCATGGATAACCGCTTCTCATGGAGGAGACATGATCGTTAGATCGCCTCAGCCATATATAATCAGTAGGCCTCCACCGAATCCCCAGTGTCTCCTACAGAAATGACAGCAGACCGCTTCACCCACACAGGCACTTACATCCGCAGCAGCCAGGGAGGAACCAATCACAGCACCGTGACCTCTGGATGAGCACCCCCAAAAACCCGCCCCCTGCCACCGCCCACGTGATCAGCGGTCACATGACCGCTATAGACACCTAGCTCAGGAGATGTATACATGTACAACCGCACATCCACATACAGTGCAAGTGCCACCTATCTCCTTCACTTTCCCGTGTTCATTCCAAATGCAAATAAAACTTTTCTCAGTTTTTATAGTTTAGTCAGTAACTCAGGATAAGGAAAGGTTAGAAATGATGTCCCCATACTAGGGGTCCCCTCCACTTCCTGGTGCCAAAACCACACACTGGCATGAGAAATGAGGAGACATGTTCAGCAGGGTGATGAGCCCCGTCCTCTTGCTGCATCTGCATCCACCTCAGAGCTGAGCGCACTTCTATCCATAGAAGATACTGGCACAGAGGCTGCACGGATCTGATTGCAGAGGGTCTGCTTTTGGATCTGTGCACCCGCTTTTGCTCATGTGTCAAATTTTGACATGTGACTGTGACTGTGCAGCCGCTGCACCCGCATCTACCTCTATAGGCTGCCTGCACGCAGCTCTTAGCCCCCTTTCACACGATCGGACCATTCAGGTCCGCCTGTCAGTTTTGACAGCGGATCTGAACGGGCGATCCATGTTAGCCGATAGAGCGTCGGATGTCAGCGGAGGCATGTCCGCTGACATCCGACCCCGTCCGACCTGCTAAAAGCAGACGGATGGCTCTACGTCCAGGTCCGTCGCTGGCGGATCGGATCGGGTGAGATCTGATGAAAACAGGCATGTTCTCCGTTTTCATCCGATCCCTCCATAGGCGGCAGCGACACCTGACAAGCCCCTCCCCGCTCAGTGAGCAGAGAGGGACCTGTCATCCACCGGCTCAGCGGAGATCAACGGACTGATCTCCCGCTGAGCCGGCGGACCGAGGCGGGCTCCGTAGAAACGGAGTCCGCCTCGTGTGAAAGGGGCCTTAGATGGATGCAGATGCAGCTCAGCACAGAGGATGGGGTTTATCCCGGGGTGGGCTCTTCTGGTATACGCTTGGCACTTTAGTTCGGGTCACCGCCTCATAAACGGGGTACCTTTATTTGAACAACCAACTGAACTCAAGGCTCATGCACACTGCAGCTCAAAAAAAAAAAAAAAAAAAAGCTGCTTTTACAGGCATTTGAGCTTTTATTTCAGCTTCAAGAAGCTTGTACTTTTTTTGGGCTCTTTTGCATGTTTTTATTGAGTTTCTTTGAGCTCCTTTGAACTTTTTTGAGCATAAGGCTGGCCATACACTATTCAATTTTCCTGTTCAACTTTCCTTTAGATTTACCAAAACCATATAATAGGAGGTCAAACCTAAACACTTTCAATTTGGATGCAATCAGGCAGGCCCTTGTACTACATAGTTGAAGGTAAATCTAAAGAAAATTGAACAGGAAAATTGTATGGTGTATGGCCAGCTTAAGCGTTTATTTTTTTTCACAAACCCTCCCCTCGGCTTATTTTTCCTATTTTATTTTCTGTGCTTTTCAAGCTTCTACATGCTCTTTCGTGTGTTTTCGGGCACTAAGGGCTCATTCACACTGAAGCTCAAAGAAGCTGCTCCTACCAGCTTTTGAGCTTTTTTGAGCTCTCATTTTTTCTGCCTGGAAACTCCACTCCATGTTAGCCAATGTGTCCATGTACACTATGGGGGTTATTTACGAAGGGCAAATCCACTTTGCACTGCAAGTGCACTTGTAAGTGCAGTCGCTGTAGATCTGAGGGGAAGATCTGAAATGAGGGGAAGCTCTGCTGATTTTATCATCCAATCATGTGCAAGCTAAAATGCTGTTTTTTTTTTTCCTTGCATGTCCCCCTCGGATCTACAGCGACTGCACTCCCAAGTTTACTTTCAGTACAAAGTGGATTTTCCTTTAGTAAATAACCCCCTATGGCTTTTACAGGCAGAACCCCCCACCACCACCACCACCACCAAACTTGCGTTTTTGAGAGGAGCTTTCGAGAAGAAAAGACTAGAGCGTGAAAGAGCATAAAAAAGCTTGAAAACACACAAAAAAAAATAGGAAAAATTAGCTGAGACATACCTCCCAACATTTTGAGATGGGAATGAGGGACACCTACCAGAAAATGTATGTAGGCATGGGACACGACCCCCTGCCACACCCCATTAAAGGAGAATTAACCCCCAAAAAGGTTAATTAAATCCACAAGGGCTTTTTTTTACCACTATTATTCCTTTATATTGGCTTTTAAAATGTACAAATGCAGCGATTTAGAATTTGGAAGAAAGGTTTAACACTGGGAAACACTTTTTGAAAGATAAAAAGTGCATTTTATATACAACTATATGGATCAGACCAAAATAAGGGACAAATAAGGAGGGATGAGGGACAGAAGGACATTGCTCCAAATCAAGGACAGTTCCTTAAAAATCAGGGATAGTTGGGAGCTATGGCTGAGAGCCGGGTTTGTGAAAAAAAATGCTTATGCTCAGAAAAGCTCAAAGAAGCTTAATAAAAATGTGCAAAAGAGCCCCACAAAGTACAAGGTACTTCAAGCTGAAATAAAAGCTCAAGGCCTTTTTGAGTTGCAGTATGCATGAGCCCTTAGGCCCCTTTCACACTTATACGACTTCAAAGTCGCACGATTTTACCGCGATTTCGCGGCCGCGATTTTGCCGCGATTTTACCGCGATTTGCCGCGATTTGGGAGCAGTACTACTTTGCCACGTTTTTGGCATTAACAAATTAAAACATACAGTAGTTGGTATGAATCATAAGGAGGAACTCCACGCCAAGTTTTAAATAAAAAAACTGGCGTGGGTTCCCCCCCCAGGGGCATACCAGGCCCTTAGGTCTGGTATGGATTGTAAGGGGAACCCCCTACGCCGAAAAATCGGCGTGGGGGTCCCCCCAAAATCCATACCAGACCCTTATCCGAGCACGCAGCCCGGCCGGTCAGGAATGGGGGTGGCCCCCCCACCCCAAAGCACCTTGTCCCCATGTTGATGAGGACAAGGGCCTCTTCCCGATAACCCTGGCCGTTGGTTGTCGGGGTCTGCGGGCGGGGGGCTTATCGGAATCTGGGAGCCCCCTTTAATAAGGGGGCCCCCAGATCCCGGCCCCCCATCCTATGTGAATAAGTATGGGGTACATGGTACCCCTACCCATTCACCTAGGGAAAAAAGCGTCAATAAAAAACACAGTACACAGGTTTTTAAAATAATTTATTAGGCAGCTCTGGAATCTTCTTCCGACTTCGAGGGTCTTCTTCCGACTTCGGGGGTCTCTCCGGCGTCTTCACCCGGTGTCCGCATCTTCTGCCGGCTCCACCGCTATCTTCTGCAGCTCAATTGCTAGCGGTGGTCCGGACTTCTGCCTTCTGCCTTCTTCTTTTCTTCCAGAGAGGCCCCCCATGCCCTAAAGCACCCACCCCCCCATGTTGAGGGCATGCGGCCTGGTACGGTCCAGGAGGGGGGGGGGGCGCTCGCTCGTCCCCACCCCCATTCCTGACCGGCCGGGCTGCGTGCTCGGATTAGGGTCTGGTATGGATTTTAGGGGGGGACCCCACGCCGATTTTTCGGCGTAGGGGGTTCCCCTTAGATCCATACCAGACCTAAGGGCCTGGTATGCCCCTGGGGGGGAACCCACGCCGTTTTTTTCATTTAAAACTTGGTGCGGCGTTCCCCCCTCTGGATTCATACCAGACAGCTGTCAGCACTGCCTGTCGCTCATCGGGAAAGGAAAGAAAAGTTTTCCTTTCCCGAATAGCGAGGCCAGGCTTGTGCTTACAAAGTCGTACTGAAGTCGTGTCTATATTATTCAGGCACGACTTGCATGCTACTTCAGGGTTTAACATTGAGGTCTATGGAGTACAACTCGCATAGAAGTTGGACCAAAGTAGTGCAGGGACTACTTTCAAGTCGGCACGACTTAAAGTCGTGCCAATATGAATAGTAGTCATTGCAAATCATGGAGAATGACTTGTCATACGATTTTGCAGTACAAAATCGTGGGACAAGTCGTATAAGTGTGAAAGGGGCCTTAGGCGTCTTTCTTGCTTGAAAGCGCCTCCTAAAAATGTGAGTTTGGTGGGGGTTTTTCCTGCCTGTAAGAGCATATGCCTGTAAACTCCTGAAAAAACCATAGTGTGCATGGACACATTGGCTAACATGTAAGGGAGTTTCCAGGCAGAAAAAAAAAAATGAGCTCAAAAAAGTGCAAAAGCCGCTTCTTTGAGCTGCAGTGTGCATGAGCCCTAGATTCTTTCGGTGTGCCACCACGGTCACTTGTGCATGTATGAGGAGCATGATTCTTAATTGCTGCATTTATAAATTCCAAAAGCCAATATAAAGGAATATTTGGGTTTAAATAATCTTTTTTTTTTTTTTTTTGCATAGTTCTCTTTAAGGGAAAGTGGCAGGGGGTGTGTCCTGTGTCTACATACTTTAGGTGTTGCTTGATCCCATCTCAAAAAGTTGGAAGGTATGTCTACATACTTTTCCTAATAGGTATCCCTTATTCCCATCTTAGAAAGTTGGGAGGAATGCCACTACCTCACTCCCAGTAACAGTATGGGGTCCCGCCATGCACCTATCATGGACTCCATGCATGCCCTTCACTTAACTCTTTTTCTTCCGTACCTATGTAGAGGTTGAGGGGCCCCGGTGGTGCAGATCTGCTCCTGTTGCTATGTGAGACAGATTGCAGCCAAAGGTGTGTGGACAACCTTTTCCTCACTGCAAGAGGCTCATCAGACACATGCACACGCTTAACCACTCTCTACCGGGCACTTCCTGCCCAGTCCAATTTTCATCTTTCAGCGCTGTCACACTTTGAATGACAATTGTGCGATCATGCAACACTGTACCCAAACAAAATTTAGCCACATTCGGAGAGCATGCACAAAGTAATAACGGACAGGCAAATATGCTGATCCAACCTAAATGTCGGACTTTAAAGGCTTCAGCATGGGAGACAACACCAATATGTATATAAAAGAAAAACACTTTATCCAATAGATAGAAAAATGAAGAGATAAAAACAAATATGCTTAAAGCGGAGCTCCAGTTCCCATTATCAATTTTTTTTTAAATGCTCCACCAGGATTGTTAGAGCTTCTACTTTAAGATTTGCATAATGTTATTAATGTTTTCCTTCTTCCTTCTGTAAAATCAATAAAATCTTACCAGATCTCGGAAGCAGGTGTTTCGTCAGATTTGGCGACCCTTCAAAATTTTGTAACAGAAGTGACGTTTCGATGCTGCCATCTTGCTACACCCCGGACTCGTCCACAGTAATGCCCCGTACACACGATCGGACATTGATCGGACATTCCGACAACAAAATCCATGGATTGTTTCCGACGGATGTTGGCTCAAACTTGTCTTGCATACACACGGTCACACAAAGTTGTCGGAATTTCCGAACGTCAAGAACGCGGTGACGTACAACACGTACAACGGCAGTAGAAAGAGGACGTTCAATACCAAGTGCGCCACCCTTTGGGCTCCTTCTGCTAATCTCGTGTTAGTAGATGTTTGGTGACAGACGATTTGCGCTTTTCAACCTCCTGCTTTTACGATCATTACTGCTCTTCAGTTTGTGCTTGTGGGTTTGTATTTCTATTATGTATTTGATTTTCAGTGTGTTCTTGTCCACTCGTATCTGATTTCCAGCTCCGGCCTTTCTGTTTTTCAGTGCTTACTGTTAGTTCGTTTTGACCAGCCGACCGTTTTGAAGTCATGAGGACACCCACCACGGACCAGAGGGTTTATAACTACTGTCTGGCCAGAGCCAGAAGAGTGGTGGAGAACGCTTTTGGGATAATGGCCAGCCGGTTCCGCCTATTCCTTACACCAATCAACATGGCGGAATATAAACGTAACCATATAATCCTTGCATGCTGCATTCTACACAACTATTTAAGGAGAAATTCAATGAACTATGTGGCCTCAGTTGGGCCTGAGGCCGGACTTCAACAAGAAACCCTGACGGCGCTTGAAGCTGGCTGTCCTGGCTTGGCGACTGCGAAGTAAGACAGAAGTATGTCGAGTACTTTGCGGGTAAGGGGTGCCATTGTTATGCCAGAAACGAATTAAGAAACATTTTATCCTAAATTGTTGAACTTAAACTGAAAGAATATTTCCTTTGATTTACTGCCTGGGTATTTTTTAGCTGTCTCCTAGGTTCTCCAATGGGCTTTTCTTTTTGGACATTTTCTTCAATAGCGCAAATGTAATTTATTTGATATATGAGGTAACAATCTCTTCTTCAGCAAGCTATTATTATGTTGTGGATTTGCTACACGCACTTTGTTTTTGTTGTTAATGTATGTAATGCATTACTGACTAAAAAAATTCATCATTTTGAGCACCATGAATGAATTTTGTGGAGTCATGAAAATGGCATGATTGAGGCAAATTATAAAGCACCGTGGGTGTTATTTACCAAAGGAAATTCCACTTTGCACTCCAAGTGCACTTAAAAGTGCACATGAAACTGCACTTGTAGTGTAAAGTGGATTTGCCTTTAGTAAATAACCCCCATTGCCACTGTAAACACAAACTTTTACTCCAAAAACTGCTTTTGATCATTGAAAGAAGAAGCCACACATTGTTGAGTAGAAAACTTTTTACTCAAAGCACATTCACATGTGTGTTTAGAAAAGTGTTTTTGAACAAACCAACATCTTTGGTGTATAACATTATTTTTTGTAAAACTAGGTGCCAACACAACTGAGCATGCTCAGACCTGCAAATAACTCTCATTTTAGATCCAGTGTCTTTTTTACCAGGCACTATAGTAAATACGAAAATTAGCGCTTGGCAGAATGCGTTTTTGAGAATGAAAATCAGCGCTATTATAGTCCAATGCAAGTTTCAGCCTTTGATTCTAATGGTACAATAAATAAATACTTTTAATGTTGAAATGAAATGTATCTTTCTCTGAAATAAATGTTCCTTGCAACATTGTTGCTGCTTCTATTTTGTTTTTTCTCATCTATTTTGTTTTTAAGAATGCTAGAATGTAGAATGTTTTGATGTTTTGGTAAAAATATATTTTTCTCTGTCACTTTCACTTGTTACTCTCCATCTCACAATCTTTACCCAAACTCACACAGGTGTCTTTTCAAAGCACAAACAATACCATTGCTGATGCAAATTTAAAATGAGTCACAATTTTTTGTGCTTTTTATTATTTCCAAATATTCATGATTTGAGCCCAAAAAATGTGATATGTGTGCCAACATCAGAAATCAACATGTAATTCCCCAAAATTTGAGGATAATATCACTATTCACTACTAATATCACTATACACTCACCCACAAAGAACCACCAAATATCACATAATAAACTAAGAAGAATAACTCTTGAGTAATGTAATTCCATCATCTGAATGTCCAAAGCAATGCAGTATTTATGTTTTTTTATGTGTATTTATGTGTAGGAGGGTTTCACATGTGGCAGCTCTGTGGCTCAGAGGTTAGAACATCTGCTTAGCATCCCTGAGCATCTAGGTTCCAATCCCAAAAGTGCTGCTTCATGTTAAAGAAGTAGTATAATGTAGTATTTATGTGTAGGAGGGTTCCACTATCATTATAAATCTTGCCAGATACACTATCTATCCAAAAGCATTGGGACGCCTGCCTTTACACACACATGACCTTTAATGGCAGCCCTGTCTGAGTCTGTATAGTTAAAATTTGATTTGACCCACCCTTTGCAGCTAGAACAGCTTCTGGAAGGCTGGGAAGGCTGTCCACAAGGTTTAGTGTGTCTATGGCAGTGTTTCTCACCTCCAGTCCTCAAGGTACCCCAACAGGTTATGTTTTCAGGATTTCCATTATTTTGCACAGGTGATTTGATCAGTTTCACTGCCTTAGTAATTACCACAGCCGTTTCATCTGAGGGAAATCCTGAAAACATGACCTGTTAGGGCGCCTTGAGGATTGGAGTTGAGAAACACTGGTTTATGGGAATGTTTGACCATTCTTCCAGAAGTGCATTTGTGAGGCCAGGCACTGATGTTGGATGAGAAGGCCTGGCTCGCAGTCTCTACTCTAATTCAGCCAAAAGGTGTTTTATTGGGTTGAGGTCAGGACTCCTCCACCCCAAACTCGCTCATCCATGTCTTTATGGACCTTGTGCAGTCATGTTGGAACAGAAAGGGGCCATCCCCAAACTGTTCCCACAAAGTTGGGAGCATGAAATTGTCCAAAATGTCTTTGTATGATGATGCCTTTCCCTTCACTGAAGCTAAGGGGCCAAGCCCAACCCTTGAAAAACAACCCCACACTATAATCCCCCCTCCGCCAAATGATTTGGACCAGTGCACAAAGCAAGGTCCATAAAGACATGGATGAGTGAGTTTGGCGTGGAGGAACTTGAACTTGACTGGCCTGGACAGAGTCCTGACCTCAACACAAAAGAACACCTTGAGGATGAATTAGAGTGGAGACTGTAAGCCAGCCTTCTCGTCCAACATCAGTGCCTGACCTCACAAATGCACTTGGAAGAATGGTCAAACATTCCCATAGACACACTCCTAAACCTTGTGGACAGCCTTCCCAGAAGAGTTGAAGCTGTTGTAGCTGCAAAGGGTGGGCCAACTCAATATTGAACCCTACGGGATAAGACTGGGATGCCATTACAGTTCATGTGCATTTAAATGCAGGCGTCCCAATACTTAGGCCAACATATTGTATATTGCTTGTGACACTGAGCATGGCTATGGACTTAAGGGCTGGTTCACACCACAGAGATGCAGAGAACATTTGTGAGGCTGCCTGCTGGCTAAGTGGGTAGCAATTCTGTCTAGCAGTACGGGGGTTGCTTGTTCAATTTCCCAAAATGCTAATGCTTGTGTTGTAGTTTATATGTTCTCCCTGTGTGGGTTTCTCACTACAATCCAAAGACATGCTGGCATTTTATTTGTTTCCTGTCAAAATATTCTCTAATGTAAGAAAGTTAGTTTTGGACTTTAGATTAGAAGCTCATTGCAGACAGGGACTGATGTTAATGGGGGTTATTTACGAAAGGCAAATCCACTTTGCACTGCAGGTGCAAATGCACTTGAAATTGCACTGAAAGTGCACTTGAATTTGCAGTCACTGTAGATCTGAGGGGAATATCTGAAATGAGGGGAAGCTCTGCTGATTTTATTATCCAATCATGTGCAAGCTAAAATGCTGTTTTTTTATCTTCCTTGCCTGTCCCCCTCGGATCTACAGAGACTGCACTTCCCAGTGCACTTTCAGTGCATTTTCAAGTGCACTTTGCACTTGTAGTGCAAAGTGGATTCGCCTTTCGTAAATAACCCCCAATGTTTGTTAGCACTAATCATGCCTAGGGACTTGGACATTTAAAATTGTAGAGTTTACACTGCACAGGTACATATGGTTAGAAAACTGTTGCTTTGTTTATGTGCATGCAAATAGACTTCGATCTTTGGCCTGTAGTTGGAAATTTGATGCACATAGCCAAGGGCTAACACATTTGCAAATAGTATTATGTGTTCCTGCCCATCAGGTGCAATCACTTTAAACATACATGAAGAGACAGATTGAAATATACTGGTGGGCGTGTGTCAGTGTGCTAACAATACAACCGCTCTTATATAAAGGGCTGCAGTTGGGGGGGGGGGGGGGGGGGTTTGTTTGACCTGAGAAGGTCAGGTTTTTTGCTGTGATTTGTGGGGGGAGAAGGAATAAAATTGTGCATATTGATAAATGCCCAATGAGGGTTGTTTGCTGAAATTCTTGTGCATTTTTTCCATCAAAAGTGTCTTTATGTTGCTGTCAATGTTGTGTGTATTGTTCCTATCTGTCCATGTAAACATCGTTTGGGAGCATGTGCTGACCTTCTACTCTTTGATCTCATTGTTAATTGTGTACACAGAAATGCAGCTTCCAGCAGAACATGGTCACTGATGTATGTATATGTGTGGATTGTGGGCTGGTGGTGGGTGTTTGGAATAAACGCCTTTTGTAATATTCTGTTGGAATGCTTTGTAAGAATAATGACTGTTAAGTATGTTTCTATAATTTTGCAGATAAAAATGTGATGTGTTGCCCGTTATACACTGAAAGAAAAGCTGTGTCCACTGTAAGGTTTAGACAAATTTTAGATGGTAAGCTCCTATGATCAGAGCCTTTAAAATCCTATTGCTAACTGTTTTGTTAAATGTAGCACCATATCTGTAGAATTTTTTTTTTTTGCTAGTAAATGTACATAATTTTGTTTCTGCTGGCAAAATAAAAGTACATTATTGAGCTTGTTTGTGGTGGTTTATTATTATTAATAATAATAATAATAATAATAATAATAATATTATTATTTTTTTTCTCTTTTCTTTCTTTTAATTAGTTTTGGCGAAGTGCAATATCTTTTTATATCTTATAATTTCTATATGTATTTATGCACCAAAAAAACTAGTCTCTTCGCCCTGGTTCACATTGATGCTACTTCACTTGAAGTAGCCCAATTTCAAAGTAGCAAGGTCAGCAGGATTTCAGGTGCTACTTGATAGACATCTGTGTGGCTTCATACAGATTTCTATTGAAGTCACACCTGGAGATCAGCAAAAGTAGTACAGGAACTACTTTTTCAAATCAGTGCAGCGTCACGAAATGTGTCACATCGATTATAACAGTGCCATTGCTGCCAATAGGCTGTGACTTGTCATGTGATTTTTATATCTCAAATCGTGTGACAAATGGCTCCTATGTAAACCTAGGCTTCAGCACACCTGCAAGTAAGTAATAAAAGTGGAATCTTTATAACAGCTGTGGAGAATTGCAGGTAATGAATTCAGCTGGTGGATAGGCAGTGTTTGAATGTGTCAGCTCTGGTTCACATTGGTGCGATTTGACATGTCAAATCGGTGGCAATTGCACTGTTCTAATTGGTGCGATTTGTATTTATATCAGTGTAGAAACCTGCACAGATGTCTCTGATATTGCCCCCACAGTTGGGACAGTTCCTCCAGCTGTCAGTGTGAACCAGGGCGAAAACTGAGCCTTTGTCTTTGTAATTCACCTGCTGCGATCCCAGGGTCACCATTTCTTATCAAACTCCCTTAAGTTTACCTTCAAATATCATATGTAGAAATACAGATTTGCATATCTGAAAATAAAAAATAATAATCGTGGTTACGATTAAATATTCACAGCTGCGAAAGAGCGTGGTTTCACCTTCTGACCCGGAAATGAGTCATTGTATGCGCCCGGAAGTTCCTGTGCTGGTCAGGATCTCCATCTAGGTGGACATGGTGAGGTCTCTTTAGCAAAGAGGTGGTTCTGCTAATTTGCCAGGTAAGTGTAGGATATGTGCTTGTGCTTACTCAATGTGGGGTTGGATGTGGTAGTTATGCCTTGTTTCCACTGAGCAGATCGCAACGGTTCGGTACAGTACGCTATTTTGGGTGTTTCCATTATGAAAGCGGCCAATACAACCAAACCAAACCGTTCCATTCGGGGTCCTGCTTCAGATGTGGGGCTATAGAAAATGGAATGGTTCGGTTAGGGCGGAGCTACGATACATTCCACTGATTGGCGGACGTGTGACGCCATGCTAGGCATTTTTTCTAAACCCACGTATGGCCCCTGTCGGTCCGACTTGCAGTGGAAACGCTCACCTGAATAGGCCGGACCATTCTAGGCCTTCCAAACCGATCCGACCCGAACCGATCCACTCGGTGGAAACAAGGCATTAGATTTGGTGTGGGTGGGGGTCATTGATTTGTTTGGCATCACCACACATATGCTCCCGGCCCCTGTGCACACATTACTTCCTGCATTTGTTCTGCTGATGTAAATTAGTAAGGACTATGCAAGTATAAATGAGAGCTCCTTTTATTAAAATATTTATGACTTGTTTTACAGTTGGGTGACTTTTCCAGCAAATTTGGACCTCTGAGTTGCATGACAAGTTGTACCCCATGATTCTCAATGATAACCATTCATATCTGTGCTACTTTAAGTCGCACCAACTTCAAAGTAGTCCCTGTACTACTTTGGTGTGACTTGAGGTACATCGGGCACACTATTACACAGGCATTCCCAGAAGTTGGGGCCAAGTTGCAGCGGCAAAGTGGCAGCAAAATAGTGTGACTTTCAGGTCGCAGCAGTGTAAATGAGATTCAAGGATAACACCTTTGAATTTGGCCCTATTATCACTTGTGCATCCTGAAAGTGTGGCAAATTCGTCCCTGCACTACCTTGGTTTGACTTTGATGCGATTTGAGGTCCATACACCACAAGATTACACAGACATTGCTTCAAGTCATGACAAAACTGTGCAATTTTAAGGTCGCACAAGTGCACATGGGGCTTTATTCAAAGGTGTTATCAATTAATCTCATTAGGTTACTTTCACACTTGGGTGCCTTTTCATGCAGCTTTGGACCTCAGAGTCACATGAAAAGTTGTTCCCCATGATTTCCATTCATATCTATTAGAGCTGCACAATTAAACGTCAAGAATAGTTATTGCAGTTTTTTCCCCTTTGTGATCTTGAAAAAAGTGTTTCACAATTCTTGCTATGCAAAGAATTCTCTCTGCTCTTCTGAAGCCACAGCTGTCAAAAGAAAGGAATAGAAAAACAGGGCAGTCTGCCAAGAATTAGAACATTCTTTATCAGTGAACTTAACTAGAAACATTGTAACAATTTGTCAATGAAATAGACTTCTGTGTAAGTGAGGAAAGTTTAGCCACTTAAGCACTAAACCTTTTTCTGAAATTTGTTGGTTTCAAGTTAAAATGATTTTTTTTGCTAGAAAATTACTTAGAACCCCCAAAATGTATGTATATATATTTTTAGTAGAGACCCTAGAGAATAAAATGGTGGTTGTTGCAATATTTTATGTCACACTGTATTTGCGCAGCGGTCTTTCAAATGCAATTTTTTTGGAAAAAATTACTTTAATGAATTTAAAAAAAAACAAACCCCCCCCCCCAAAAAAAACTAACCAGTAAAGTTAGCCTGATTTTTTGGGGATAATCTGAAAGATTTTACGTTGCGAGAATCGAGAGAGAATCGTGATCTTTTTATTCTAAGCAAAAAAATTGTGATTCTCATTTTGGCCAGAATCGTGCAGTACTAATATCTATGCAACTTCACCCATGTTCACATAGCTCTGAATTGACATGTCAAATAGCAGGCCAAATCGGCGCCTATTGACAGCAATGGAACTGTCCGAATTGGTGCGACGCCACAACGATTTCCAAAAGTAGTTCCTGCACCACTTTAGGCAACTACAGGGGGCGATTTCTTACCTCCCAACTTTTTGAGATGGGTATAAGGGACACCTATTAGCAAAAGTATGTAGGCATAGGACACACCTCCTAAAACACCTTCTTAAAGGAGAATTATTTAAAAATATATATATATTAGTTAAACCTCTAAGTGCTTTTTTTTATCAATAATATTCCTTTAGATTGGCTTTGGAAATGTACAAACAAAGCAATTTAGAAGTTAGAAGAAAGGTTTAGCGCTGGTCAACCCTTTTTGAAAGAAAAAAAGTGCATTTTATATACAACTATACAGATCAGAACAAAATGAGGGACAAATGAGGAGGAAAGAGGGACAGAGGGACTTTGTTCCAAATCAGGGACAGTTGGGACCTACGTGATTTCACTAGACATCTGTGCAGGAAAGTGCACTGATGTCTCTGAAATCACTCACAAAGTCGGGCTGAGTCACACTTGTGTGACTTTGGACATCAGAGTCGCATGACAAGTCACACCCCATGATTTTCAGTGTGTACCATTCATATCTGTGCAACTTCAAGTCACACCGACTTCAACGTAGTCCCTGTACTACTTTGGTCTGACTTTGATGAGAGTTGAGATCCATAGACCTCAAGTTTACACAGGCATTCCCTGGAATCGCGGCAAAATTGCCGACGCAAAATCGTGGGAAATTGAGCGCCTTTCCCTGTGACTCCTGCATCCATAGACCTCAATATTACACAGGCATTGCTTAAAGTCGCATCAAAATTGCGCAGGTCGCACAAGTGTGAAAGGGGCCTAAATCACTGTGCTGAGTACTATTATACCTAGAATATAAAGTAGTCCCACCATCAAACACTAGTAAACATATGTTCTCAATATAATTGTGCTCAAATGGCTGAAAATCACACAGCTGGTATCACCTACTGAAAGCTTGCATTAGACTCAGCAGCATATGCTGAAAAGAGGCGAATGCCTATTAGCCAATGCCACATCAGCATGAGCATGGTTGTCACTATAATATTAATGCTTGCAATGCAAAACATTATTGTATAGAATCAAACATTTGTAAATGTATTTTCTCTGTAGCATAGCGGTATGCCCTCAAAGGTTCAAGCCATGAGTTCAAATCCCACTGACAGCATCACCTCCTGGAAGTGTGCATTGTACTCAGCTGCATAATGCACAGCAGTTTGGTTTATTTCATATTTTAACTCTTCAAATGCATGCAACGGTGTGTACTTATTCAATAATATTATGAATCCGAATTCCAAAAATCAAGGAAAAAAACATTGTAGGGTCCCCCCAGTACACACCAGGCCCTTCGGGTCTGGTATGGACTTTAAGGGGAACCCCACACCAAAATGTAAAATAAAATTGATGTGGGCCCCCCCCAAATCCATACCAGACCCTTATCCGAGCATGCAGCCTGGAGGTCAGGATAGGGGGATGATGAGCAAACACCCTCCCCTTCTGAACCCTACCAGGCCACATGCCCCAAAGCACCTTGTCCCCATGTTGATGGGGACAATGGCCTCTTTCCAACAACCCTGGTCGGTGGTTGGCGGTCTGCGGGCAGGGGGTTTATCAGAATCTGGAAGCCCCCTTTAACAAAGGGGCTCCCAGATCCTGCCCCCCTATATGAATAGATATGGGGTACATCGTACCCCTACCCGTTCACCAAAAAAAGCAGTGAAATGTAAAAAAACAATAGCCGGTTTTTGACAAGTCCTTTATTGTAAAATAGCTCTTAGCTGTCTTCTTTCCTGAGCTGTCTTCTCCAGACGCTGTATCTCCCTCCTCCATCTTTTCCCCGAGCTGTATTCTCCCAGAACCGTCTCTTCTGCTGCCGCCGTCTTCTCCATCTGCTGTGTTCTTCCGTACCGCTGGTTACCCGCTAATAAAAAAAAGCTGCTCTTCTTCTGTGGCGGTCTTCCTCCGCTGTGTTGTCACACGCTGTGTGGCGTCTCTTACATAGCCATGGAGCGGACTCTCCGGGTGACATTATTGGATGGCCACAGAAGACAACCACAGAAGAGCAGCTTTTTTTTATTAGCGGGTAACCGGCTGCGCGGAAGAACACATCAGCGGGAGAAGACGGTGGTGGCAGGAGAGACAGCTCGGGGAGAAGAAACATCAAACACTAGTAAATGTATTTTCTATGTATATTTGTGCTACGCTCAATAGGCTAGTGGTCAGCACTTCTACCTTGAAAAACTCTTAGGCTTTGAAAGGCCTCATGGGTTCAAATCCCACAGAGAGATACTAAAAGATTGATATTGGTGAAAAAAAGGCAAATGACTATTAGCCAATTAGCCAAAGCAGCATATGCTGAAAATAGGTGAATGCCAATTAGCCAATACACTTTAATTGGGCTGATTCTATTATAGTAACTCTTCAAATGCATGTAATGATATGTAAGTATTCAATAATATTATGGTGTGAAATTCCAAGCACCACACACTAGCTAATGGGCAGTTTACATTTATTTGCTTGTTTATTTTAATTCGCTTGTGCACTGAAAAAATAAACACAGCTGGTGGATGGTAGGTTGGCTGGTATTTGAACTTGTACCGTGAGTGCTGTGGAGACATCTGAGCAGACCACTAAGCCATTGTGCTAAGTACGAGACCTGCATGATAGTGTAGCATATTTAAAGAATGAACGTAAATAATTACCGCTTTATAGTCACCTAAATTAAAAATTATAATAAAAAACAACATACAACAAATAGGTAACCTAAATGTTTAATACATGTAACTTTACAGAATAGCAGACATTACTATGTAATAATCATCCATAACTGCATTCGTTAGCAAAAGAAGGAAAAAAAATAGGAATACTTATTGCAATATACATCAATAGATGCATATGAGGTAGAGCACATCTCACATAAAAATGTTTCTTTCACATACATGGATCATGGTTACAGTGCAGTGCTATATAATAACTTAGTAGAAATTGGCATTTGCATATATGCGGAAGTGCTAATTAGCACCGATTTCTAATTTACTATCGTAAGTTCGCCGCTAATATCGCTCTTTTTCATTCGCACATTCACCTGTTGAAATTTTATTTGGCTAAAATAGGCACTATTATTTGCCATAGTGCCCAGTACTTCCTGGTGCTATAGTAAATGACCCCCTAAGGCTCCGTTCACATCTAGGCATTGCTATTTTACAGGCGTTTTTTCAGGCATTTTTTCCAGAGTTTTTGCAGTGATTTTGTACAGTCGTTTTGAAGTTCAAAAGGTCACCAATGTAAAAGCAGTAAAACGCTTATAATCTGCCAAAAAAGAGACTCATGTACTTTTTTGAGTGATGGGCGTTTTGCTTTAGGCGACCGAACGCTCAGATGTGAACAGGGGCTATTGAAATGAATGGGATTTGTCTTGTTGGGCGTTTTTAGAGCTGTAAAACGCCCCAAAACCCCTTAATCGCCCCCCGCTAGCGGGGGGTTAAAAGCACCCCGCTAGCGGTCAAAAAGTGCAGCTAAAACGACGGTAAAGCTACGCTAAAAATAGTGCCGCTTTACCGCCGACGCCCCCACCGCCTCAGTGTGAAGGTGCCCATATACAGGCATACCCCACTTTTAAGTACACAATGGGGTTTATTTACTAAAGCTGGAAAGTGCAAAATCAGGCTCACTTCTGCATAGAAACCAATGAGTTTCCAGGTTTTATTACCAAAGCTTCATTGAACAATCTGGGCATAGAAGCTCATTGGTTTCTATGCAGAAGTGAGCCTGATTTTGCACTTTCCAGCTTTAGTAAATAAATACCCATTGTGTACTTAAAAGTGGGGTATGCCTGTAGTCAAATACAGTATTTGGAAGTCAGTGTGACAGTTTTGAAAATGAATTTTAAAAGCATCGGCAAGCCTGCTGATCTCACAGGTTTGCTAATCTGGCAGAAGACCGCTGCTTTTAAAATTCAGCATCAAAACAGTAACACGGACTTCCAAATTCTGTATTTGACTATATAAGCCTAGTTTACTGGTAAAACGAAGTGTGAAATGCAAGACTCCGGTGGGTGTAAAAAGATGTCCGTTTGGCGACTTCAGACTGTAGGCTTACTGCGGATGAGTGCGGGTGTAGCAAAATGGCCGCAATGCAACATCACTTCGGTTGCACTTTCTGATGGGTAGCGGCTTTCTGATAGAACACCTGCCCTCAGACTCTGAATAGTTGTCCTAATATATGCCTGTTAAAAAAAAGTGCTGTCTATTTGGATGAGACCTTTATTTTTAGCAACTCACTAACACGTTGGTGTAAATACAGCTGCTCTGTGCTGCCCTAATTATCGGCTGTGGTGAGGGACCCGATCAGGCAGTTGGGTGGGCAGTCGCAGAGAGGTCATGTGAGAGAGGCGGGGCCTGATCTCCCTCTTTCCACCGGACCCGCCATCTTGCAGGTAGCCGCATGAAAGCTCGAGCTCCCGGTGTGTGAGGGGATTGGGCTGGCTGTGTGGAGGGGAGCTCCGGGAGAAGGGTCGAGGTGTGAGGGGGAGAGCAGTGCGGAGGGGAAGGTGGAGGTGTGAGTGGTGTGGGGGGCTCGGAGAGCCGTGTATGGCCGCTTTGTGTAGTGTGGCCTGGTGTGAGGAGCGTGTGACATGTAATATCCATACATAGGCCGGGCCTCATATCAGCGGAGCTCTGTACCGAGTCCTTCATAGACAAGGCCCCGTGTATGAGTCCTCCGTGCCGTGCCTGCCGGGAGGTGGAGCTCGTCTGCTTCCAGGGAGGGTGACCGGAGAAGACTGGCGGCATGGTGTACGCTCTGCTCCCCCACCTCATCCACCAGCATTCCCACTCTTCTCATCCAGAGGAGATGAGCGAGTGGATCCCGCAAACCGGAGGCACCCGTGTGAAAGGGACCTAAAGCCTGCTTCACATTAGAGAATCGGATGAGAATCTCCTTATATTAAATGATCCGTTCTATTTTCTGTTTATTAATATTTGTATGGGGCTGATAATTTACGCAGCACTTTACATATATATTGTACATTCACATCAGTCCCTGCCCTCAAGGAGCTTACAATCTACTCTCCCTAAGTGCCGCTTCACAATGGGATGACTTGTTATAGCCACCTGACAAATCGCGTCCCGTTCTGTACAATGGAACCGTCCTAATCGTCGCTCCGACTTAGAAAAAGGTTCCTGTACGACTTTGGGGGCGACTTGCATTGACTTCTATACAGAAGTCGTTTTGCAAGTCGCCGCTCCTGTCGTGTCCTGGGTCGCCTGAGGCAGTCGTGCTGCACGTCGTGCTGCCTCAGTGTGAACCGACACTAAGGCTGGCTGTAGACAGATTGAATTGTGTGGCCGGTTCACCAGGAACACACTGGATTTTGATCTATGTATAGGCAGGCTGGTTGTACCAGAGTCAGACTAATTGACTTTAGTGCAACCAGCCTGTCAGATTTTTTTTTTTTTTATATGCGTTCACTGCTAGCAGCAATCATTTTTCTTACAGCTGGAAAACCTCCAGTGGTCAGAATATAATAGCTCCGTGAGGGAAGGGGGGAGGTTGCCCATCAGTCGAGCAATTTTTGTGGTTTTAGGAAAGAAAATTGGTTAACGTATGGCCTTCCTAACTCACATTCATACATATGGTGGGGGCCTTAGATTGCAAGCTCCTTGGGGACAGGGACTGATGTGAATGTACATGTAAATCGCTGCATAAATTGACAGTGCTATAGAAGTACCTGGAATAAAAAATATACTAGAGCCAATTTAGATGGGAGACGATGAACCTACCAGCATGTTTTTGGAATGTGGAGAGAAAATCATGTAGGCACAGGGAGAACATGCAAACTCCTAGCGGGTAATGCTGTGGTTTGATTTCAAACAGACAACCCTAGTGCTGCCAGGGAGGAGTGCACACGATTTGGAGCAGTGATCTACTCTGCAACATAACTATGGAAAGAGAATTTTTTTCCTGTGTCGTTCAGGAATTTTCGTACCATTTAATGGCCGTCTAGTTTTCCGTGTAGTGCGAACATTCCAGGGATATCAGATCGTCTTATTTTCTAATGTGTACTAGGCTTTACAGATTGTTGGGGATGTCCAATGCACTAGTGCAGGGGTGTGCAAATGTGGCCTTCCAGCTGTTTTGGCACTACAAGTCCCAGTCGTGCCAATAGCCGTTTTGCAATAGCTGCAGGACTGAAGTTTCCCTGTACTAGGGCTATGTGGTAACTTTAACTCATGTGCAACAAGATCTAAACCCTAACTAGAGAACATATATGTGGGGGGTGTGTGTGTGTGTGTATATATATATATATATATATATATATATATATATATATATATATATATATATATATTTCTCATTTTTTTGTCCCCATAAAATTTTTGCACATTCAGTGCTGCTGATCTCCTCCAGCCTCCTTTAGCTACTTCATGTGCACATGCAGTTGTTTCATTGTCAGCTGCACAGCATTGCTCAAGACTTCCTGATGGTGACAACTGTGGAGTGTCTATAAGAATCTGGCTGCATGTTGTCTCCACCTGGAATACTAGTAACATGGTGACAGTAGAGATGTGCTCAGATGTCCAACTCTTTTTTTTTTTTTTTTTTTTTCCCAACTCCTTGAGCTGCAGGCCAGGCTATTCCACAGCTCTATATAGGGGCATTGGGAAGGATGTCCTGATCCTTTTATATAGAGCTTTAGTTACCACTAAAGGGGTTGATAGAAGGGGACCCTGATTCCAATCTATAGAGCTTTTAGTTCTAAATTCCTCACTGAAGGATATTTTTTATATTGTGTCCAAAAAACGGGCAGCAAAATTATAGATTTTGAGGGTTAAACATGTCAGGAGACACTGCAGGAAAGATGTACAGTCCTAAGTAAATGGTGGGACAAGATTATTGATTATAAAGGAGGTGAATAAGGTTCAGGGCGGCAATATTTTCTATAAAGCCAAAGTCAAGAACTTGACATGACCCTAAACTATCAGGAGGAAAGTTCAAAATGTATTTACTGAGATTGTTGAAAGTCTGTTTCAAGCATTAACCAGAGGTAATTCGGTCAGGTAGCATTAAGTAAATTTAAACATGCTTAAGACAAACCTAGATCTATACACGTTTATGTTAATTGCAGTATCCCATTTTCTCATTCTCCCCTCAATCACATATCCAGTAAACACGTCTTCTATGACATTGCTAGGAACTTTGTCTAGTTTTTATCCTTATCCGATGTCCCTATTGGATGGATTACTTTTTCCTGTCAGAACCAGAAGTGATGGGAGATTTTATTTTCCAGTGTTCCAAAAAAAAATCCATTTTTACTAGAGGAAGTATTGGAACTTCTGATGTTTTAATTGCTGTCCTAGTTACAGCTGCACCCCTTATTTCTCAACCCACACAAATGAGGTTGAGGGATAAATCTCCCCCCCCCCCCCCCCCCCCCCAGTACCAGCCATTGTCAGAATACACTGCACACTGCAGATGCTGTCGGAGGACAATTTCTCTTCAGGCCATGGATACTCATCTCCACTTGACAGTTTTTGGTTCTGGCAAAAGGCCAGATACTGTAGGAAGCAGGAAAGTGTCATAACACCCCCCTATAAATAGGCAGCGTACTGGATTTATGAGACTCTCTGACGATGAAGTGAGTATAAACATCTTGTGGTTGCTGCTGATACTAGTGCAGGTTTTCCTTTGAGATTCATTCTGTTTTCAGTGCATGCTGCTCCTTGAGTTCACTTTTCCTTTACTGTTTTTTTTTTTTTTTTTAAAAGCTTAACAGTTTTTTTTTTTTCCCACAGTAGGGGGCAATTGTTAGTGAAAAATGACGAACACAAGAGGCAAAAGGCGAGGAACCCGTTATATGTTCTCTAGACCCTTCCGCAAGCATGGTATGTAATGCAGCTACAGAACTTTGAAATGTTTTGGGGGCGTTTTTACGGATTGACATTCATTTTCAGTGGCACCCCAACATGTATTCAGAGTAAACATGCACCTCGGCACACTGCTGTGCATTTCCTAAAAATTACATGTGTTGCATTGGGGTGCTCTGAAAACAGGCGGATGCAGTTCTTCACCCATGAACATGGTGTACATTGAGGTGCCAAAAACTGCGTGTGTTCAACAGGCACAATTTTTCTTTTTTTTTTTTTCATTGTCAAATTTAGATTGTTGGCTTGCTTATAGAACTGGAATTCTTTGGTTTTCTAAAATGGATGTTTTTTGATAAATACTATTCATGTTTGGTTTTTAAGGGTACCTTAGTACCCAAAGGTAATGAGTTTCTCTAAATGGCATATTTTCCTTTTTTGGGCCCTTTTTATACCCGTGCATGTATTTGCATTACTGTACATGCTTTGGAGCATTTTAAATGTGCGATTTTTATTTATTTTTTTTTCTCCAGCTTAAATAATTTGACATGCTATGCTGTAGCAAATAGAAGTGAACTGGCTACATATTTAAAGCATTTGTTAATCCAAAAACTGATTCTGTTCCCTTAAAGCATGTTACACAGCACAGTGCTTGTGCTGTGTAATGTGGCCCCTGTAACACCTGGGGTACCTGGCTGATCCTGCCTGGCTATACCCTCCCCTCTGCAAACAGACCACGATAATCATGGCTGCTGAGTCCTGACATTGTGGTCTATGTGCCTCCGTCGTCCGCAATCTGCTCTCTTGTCAGTGCCCCCCCCCCCCTTCTTTTGTGTTTCGCCTAGTGACAGTGCTGCCCCATTCCCCTCCTGCTGCAGGAATAAAAAATATATCTATATACTATCCGTTCTGTATGCTAATGGAGTGCCCGCTGTCTGTTTCATTGAAAAAATGCCTACTTCACCGTATCTCACGGCGGCTCCTGGCGATCACGTGACGGGTAGTGTCTCCTCTTCTTCCTCGTGTCCTGCTGATGTCAGTGGGGACACCTTGGCCCTGCCCACTGCTTCTGCAAGATGGGCAGAGAGGAGACCCACCCAGTTACATGAGCGCCGGGAGCCACCGTGCGATACGGTGAAGGAGGCTTTTTTTTAATAAATGAAACTGACAGGGGGGGCACTCTATTAGGATACGGAACAGATAGTGTATATTACTGAAAGTGGGTTAACAACCACTTTAAGTTGGATTTCTAGCTAAAATTTTACAGCAGGAAAGTGGACATGTGTAAAGGGCCTGATCAGTTTTCAGCATAAAGATTGCTGTGGGTAATGAACGGCCTGCCATTTTAGTTAGCTGAACTCCTGTCATGCTACCAAGGTTTGTAAAACAATCACTTCCCAAGAGCTGCCTGGAACAAATATGCCCAAGTGTAAAATAAAGTTTGATTTATTAAACCTAGTCTGTGCTTTTCATTTTATCAAATATTGCAGACAGCTTCAGGAAGAGGAATGACGGGTCAATATGTTTAAATTTATTTTCCTTTTGCTGTTTGTGTGAAAAGACACAGCCTGTATTTTAACTCCAAAAATGTATGCCAAAAGCAATTGACATGTTAAAGATTGTTTAATTGGTGTTAAAGCGGAGTTGCAGGCTTTTTTGTATGTTAAAAGTCAGCAGCTACAAAAAGTTTAGCTGCAGACTTTTAATAAACACACTTACCTGTTCCACGGTCCAGCGATGGGGCCACATTGAGCCCCGCTCCTCTCCTCAGTGCCTCCATTGAAACTGGGCGCCCGGCTGTGACAGCTTGCCGCTTCACGGCCAGACACTCTGCCTTTGGACAGTCAATCTGCCCCTGTGGATCTGTCACATGTCCTAGAAAATTGCTGGGGCTGCCTAGTGGCCCGTCGGTGGAAGTGATTACTTTTGGTGACTGATTACTTTTCAGATCACCAGGTGAAAACAGGAAAAAAGGGTAAAGAAAACCTAATGCAGCCACCACAGCTAATGATTGGTAAACTGCAGTATTACATTTTTTGCTTTTGGGTCAAATACCCCTTTAAGCTGCAAGTGGCATTTGGGCTTATGCCTGTTTGCATAGTAGAAAAAGCAGCAGAAGGCCAATATAGTTTCTGGATAATATTGTCTTGGTGGGTTTGGGCACTATAAAATCTGTTTAATTGTATGCATTGTCATTTTTGAAAGGCAGCAAGTTTTAAATTGCTCTGTGATGATCATTCTCCAAACGATTTACTTTCTTGGTAAATGTGAGTTCAACATTTCACCGGTTCTGAGAGCAATCCTTTTGTATTTAAAAAAACAAACACTCCTTTTGAGTCTGTATGGCTGGCTGTTCAGAACTTCAGAGTAAAATCTGAACATTCGGCTGAGCTGTTTTGTGGCATGTAAGTGGGCGAGGAGTGCTTAAAGCAGAAGTTCCACTTTTGGGTGGAACTCTGCTTTAAGCTGGAAGAAGGCTTGTATAAAGTGAGGGAGTTCTCTGGTGTTAATGGCATCATTTCTCTTCTAGGTCCGGTGCCACTGTCAACCTATATGCGCATCTACAAGAAGGGTGATATTGTGGACATCAAGGTATGATCTATGGTTTTAAATTTTAGGTTTCCAAATATTTTAATACTATTGACAGGAACCAAGACTAGTAATGGTAAGCATTTTGGGAAAGGCCTACTCCTTTTTGATTGCATAAGCTCACCTAGCCAAATACAAATATTCTGAAATTCATCTTGAATATGGAACGATATTCAAGCAAAGCAGGCAATGAATGTATTTTTATATGCCATGGAATAGTTTTACCCTGCAGAGTCTGAATTGCTAAAGATAATGCACTATAAAATGCTGCTCATTTTTACTATAGTTACCTGTTATTTTTTTTGTGCCAATTTGTACTTTTTGCGATAGTTTCTGACACCCTTAAATTGGGGGGGCTTTTAATCCAGTGGATAAAAGGAGGAAACTTCCCCTTTAGTCAATGATTGAACATTTGCTTTCACTATTTTACACCACATTTTTGATGGCATCCCTGAACTTGTCCAGTCTTGTATAAGCTGGTGTAAAAGTAGAGCAAAACATTTTTTGTTCATTCTGCTCACTACATAGCTGGTCTTAAAAATTAAGCAGTTTTTTGGGGAAGCAGGTTAAATGAATATTCTAATTTAGGATGATCAACATCTTAAAAGTCCTTGAGAAACTTCAGTTTCCTTGAGAAACTGAATGATTGTGCAGCCTTCTATCTGACACATTGCACCACTGATTGCTGTTGGGACTTACAGTGGAAGAAAAGGCAAAGACCTGTGTCGTGTAATTCATGAAGCTGACAGTGGATAGTTAACAGAAAACCTTGCACGTCTGGCTAATTAAAGTATATACATACCCAAGAACAAACATGTAATATATTGCATTTTATCAGCCATTGGGTGTGGTGGCTGCATTCGTTTTTTTCTCTTCTTGCTAGTGCAGAGATAAATACCTGTTTTTTGCCAGAAATACTCTCGTCATTCCTGTTCATTGGCCTGATATATCATTAAATTCTCCTCCAATATAAGCTATTTTGTAAACTTCTGCTCTTCTCTCATGTGATGAAGAGGGTAGCATGCGTTTAGTCCAAATTAGGAGATTTGTATGCTACAACATAATATGGATAAATCTATTGCACTGCTCAATCCCCTTCCTAATTCTTTTAAGCAGTTGTCCATCACTAATGTGTTTCACACTTTCTAAAACCTCTAAACTTTAAGGTGCCCGGCGGCTACCTATCCTACTCAATAAAATTTATTTGCATTTAAAGCATGCGTTTTCTCGAACATTTTTATAATCAAAGGGGGGTTTTTTTTTTTTTTTTTTTTTTTTTTTTTTTTTTTTTTTTTATGGTCAGGGCATACAACCGCTTGAATACATTTAAATCATTAACATTTCTGTACATACAGTGTCTGCCAGACCAAATAACCACTTAAATATATGCAGATAAACTCAAATATTTATGTTCAATAAAGTAAATATGCTTAGACAGGCTTTACTCCCCACATGCGTTTATTGCTTTCTGAAGCAGTATTGATCCCAAAACATTTTAATATATTGCAGCTTACCAGTTCCTAGATGTGATTGCTGCATTCGTTTTCTTTTTGTCAGGCTTTCGTTCCTCTAGTAGTCATTAAAGCGGTAACAATGTGGAAGAAAATAAATATCCCCAGCAAGTTAATGTCAAAGTGCGCATTGCATGCCATCCCATTATGAGACTTGCCTTAAAATGAGGCCCCCCAGCAATGGCGGTCACAGCTGACTGGGCTTCCATCTTCACCTGGTCTTGCATCTGAGTTTGTGGGCTCTAGCTGTTTGGCTGAGCCACTATCATGCCACAGCACTCTAAAGGGATTGCATACTCACTATGCCATTTCTTCAGAACAATGCACATGCACCAGTGATGTCACTGGCTGCAGGAATAGTGAATATCCCCTAAGCTATGTGCGTTTAGGAAATATTCTTGTACCTACAGGCAAGCTTACCTGTAGGTACAAGTCATCAAGTGATGTTTACTACAGTTTTTTACGTCTTTTTCTCAACAGAACAAGCTGACCTGCAGAGGTTTGAGGCAAACCATTTACACTGGCAGTGGTGCTTACAGTGATTGGTTTTCGGGTAAAACCTTTATCCAAAGAGGAAAAAACTGCTGTAACTGCGTAAAAAGTGTTAACTGGAGTTTGGCTCCAAGTAGTGTCCTAACTCTGTCTAAACTCTACCCTCCCCCAGACTAACCTTTCTGCTGTCCAAAGATGTCTGTTACTCCTTAATCGCAGAGTAGAGGCACTAATACAGGTGTTACTTTTCAGATCACTAGGTGAAAAAAGGTAAAGAGAAACTAATGCAGCCACCACAGCTAATGATTGGTAAACTGCAATATTACATTTTTGGTTTTGGGTCGAATACCCCTTTAAGCTTGATTCTATAGACAAGTGGCATTTGGGCTTAGGCCTGTTTGCATAGTAGAAAAAGCAGCAGAAGGCCAATATTGTTTCTGGATAATATTGTCTTGGTGGGTTTGGGAACTATAAAATCTGTTAATTGTATGCATTGCCATTTTTGAAAGGCAGCAAGTTTTAAATTGCTCTGTGATGATCCTTCTCCAAACTATTTACTTTCTTGGTAAATGTGAGTCCAACATTTCACCGGTTCTGAGAGCAATCATTTTGTATTTATAATTAAAAAAACAAACTCTCCTTTGAGTCTGTGTATGGCTGGCTGTTCAGAACTTTAGAGTAAAATCTGAACATTCGGCTGAGCTGTTTTGGAGGCTTATTTTGTCATGCAAATCCCTGGTTCTTATAAGCTGGAAAGTTGAGTTGCCTGTTTAAACTAGGGAAGCACATATCTTTAAGAATAAAACTAGAACAGCTGGAATCTTGCTGCAACAGGCAATGCTGACTTCATACTGTTTCTTTAAATTGTCATTGCATTGCAGTTGGCTAACCCAGTTTCATTACTTACAGGGTACAGGCACAATCCAGAAAGGTATGCCACACAAGTGCTACCATGGCAAGACTGGTCGGATCTACAATGTCACACAGCATGCTGTTGGAATAATTGTGAACAAACAAGTCAAGTAGGTAACCTTTTGTAACCTTGTTAATGCAGAGCCCCTTCACTTTGCCATTTAGATCTGTATGTCTATTTTGGTTATTCAAGAGGGCTAAATGAAACCTCCTCTTAAAACCCAAGTCAGTTCTTAATATGTTTGGCTTGTGTCCTGTCAGAGGAGACAGCAGTTGCATTTAGAATGGCAGCAGATTAAAGCTTAATGATTTTTAAAATAAAAAAAATTCTGCAGCTTTTATACAGAGAATATGTAGGTATAAAGTGTTGATGAAGTTCTTCTAAAGCAGAGGTATCCAGCCTTTTGACCTTCCTGGGCCACATTGGAAGAAAAGGAATTGTTTACAGTAACAATAAGGATAGTTTTGCTGTGATTGTCATGCGATTTATTGCACTGCCATCGCTGCAAACCGCATTGTCACCCAAAAAGGAGCAGAAGCTTCATGTGAATGCAGCTTGTGCTGTGTGGCTATATTCACACCAGCCTTTGGGACCGGTGTGAATTGTAGCGGCAGTTCCTCCTGCGGCTCTCAGCGAGTAGGTGTGGTTGCAGGTGGCTGCACCTATTTGTGGCTCTCTACACAGCCAGCAATAACCTGCAGTGATCACTGCTGGACAAAGAGCATTTAGCAGTGATCACAGGTAATTTCTGGCTGTGTTTGAGAGCCGGGAATAAAGGCACTGCCAACGAGCTGTCATAGTGGATAGGGCCGGCCGCATCAACCTGCTGAGAGCTGCAGGAGGGACTGCCGCTACAATTTGCACCTGCCCTAATCGCTAATGTGAATGTAGCCACGCAGCATGTAAGCTACATTCACACTAAGCTTGTCACCCAAAAGCTCCTGCTCCTTTTTGGGTGATCAGCTTCGCGCAGTGTGAATTGCAGCAATTGCCACATGATAAATCGCACAACAATCACAGCAAAACCGCATCATGTTCTGGTGGCATTAAAGATTAATGGCACACAAACGGGCGTGCCGCAGTTTTGTCAGCTTTGCAGAATCACAGCAATTCCACCCACGATCCCAAATTGTTAAATGTGAACGGGGGGCTTAAAGGCATACCATATACCAGTTTCTGATCTTTTGATCCTGGACAATTAGTCCTGGTGTTTGTCTTGTGCTTAGTTAGAGGTTAAGATTGTTGGCCTTATGTGATCAGTCTGAATCTGATCAGTTGTTGAGATTCTGAGAAATGTACCTTTTTGTGGGTGTCCTGGTGGCTAATTTTTGGGCACGTAGTTGCAGTAAACCCACCAACTGTTACATAACTACCTTTCTTTGTTCAGAGGCAAGATTCTTGCAAAGAGAATTAATGTCCGCGTAGAGCACATCCGCCACTCAAAGAGCAGAGACAGTTTCCTGCAACGTGTGAAGGAGAACGAGAGGAAGAAAAAGGAAGCAAAAGAAAACGGCACCTGGGTGGAGCTAAAACGTCAGGTAAGGACACTGTCCATTTTGTACTTTGCTGTGTAGAATGCTCAGTGATGACCTTTCTCCAAACTATTTACTGTTACAGTAAATGTGAGTGTCATTTCACCGGTTCTGAGAGCACTTGTACAGTCATTTCTTTATCTGTGTTCGAATGCAAAATAGTAATGGCTTCTGTTTTTCTTTGCAGCCAGCCCAACCAAGTGAAGCTCACTTTGTCCGAACATTTGGAAAGGAACCTGAGCTCCTTGAGCCAATTCCATACGAGTTCATGGCATAAGTACTGCTATTAAAACATCCTTTTCTCAAGCCACTGCTTGTGTGTGTTTTATTGCTATTAACTGGACTTGTACTTGTGCTGGCACATTGCAAAAATCTTTAGAGGCTCTTGACTGTCAGTAAGTCGAGTAAGGGCTGCTCCTTTGAGCTGTTTGAGATTTAATTTGTGTTGGCTAATCAGATCTCTACTTTAAATTACTGAAAGCTGAAGTTTAGCACATGTAGCAGCTTGTCATTGCGCTTACCATTCTATTTTTAGAGCGGATTGGAGCCAGTTCAACACCTTGACAAGTACATTGTGTCCCTGGCAATTTTATATCTTGAGAAATAAAGCTTTTCTATAGTTTCGGGGTTTTTTTTGCAAACCAGATCTTATTGGCACTGTAAAGCAGAAGTGTTGAAGTAAACCTTGGGCTCTTAGGCTGGCTTCACACCCATGCATTGTGGTTCCATTCATATTTTTAATGGCACCTCCACAATGCTTTTAGTGCCCTGCAATGCATGGTAAGTGACTACCTTGCATTGTGTGTGATGTGTGCAAAAAAAATGTAGGTAAGTGTGGGTTTTTTTTTTTTTTTTTCTTTTCTTTTTTTTTTGTTTTATCATTGCTTAAGTCTAGTATGGCAACACTATAGAAGCTTACTCCCTAATATGAGGAAAAAAAAACAAGATTTTTTTTTCGCCACAAATACTTTTAATTCAACACGGTTGATTGGACAGGTATGACGTTGGCCATAATTGGACTGAAGTAGAGCTACTCATAGGTGTGGGGATAGTATCTCAAAATGGCTTTTTTTTTTTTTCCTCCCTCTCTGCTGTGTTGGGTGACTATCTCATACTAGTTTTGTACATGGCTGCTCCTGGAGACTAATTTGTAAGAAGTGTAGAAATTAAACCAACCCCATTTGGTTTTTTTTTTTTTTTTTTTTTTTTGGTTTTTTTCCCTTGTAAGCGGAACTGATTGTCTTTTTTGAAGGCTGTTCTCCTTCCCCCTACAATTGACATTGCTGGAATTTTCAATTAAACCAGCTTATACTATTGGATATTCTGCTGTCAATGTACTGGGGAAGAGTTGTCCTGTCAGTAGTGCTCTTTCCTGTTTATGGTAACCATAAAAGCAGATCTCTATGCAGAAGGCTGTAGGCTGCCATTGTCTGGCAGTACCGCTGTTGAATGCGTCCTGTTCAAGTTAATAGGGGCCACCCAGTGCGCGCTCTACACTGTTAAAACCGGTAGTGAAGAGACATGACTGAGTCAAATTTCTCAAATGTGAGTGACATGGTTGACAAAAATAGATTTTAACTTTCCCACAATCTAAATTTTAAAAAGGCATGTTTGACTTCAGATAAACTTCAAATAAACGGTTGGTTGGGCTTAACTGTAGCCTTCATGTGAGATTAGTTGGCAAACTGTGGTTTGACATGTGGATATAATACAACCTCAGTGTTTTCTTAGGGCTGGTTCAAATGTGCAGCAGCCCTTGCTGATCCTTCGAAAAGTTATCTGCAGTTCATTGCTTTTCAGAGGGAGGCACTATGTTGCTTTCTCACTGTTATAACTCTCAAAGCTGAACCACCGTGATGTTGTTCTGCAGCCCCATTAACTTGAATAAGGTAGTCAGCTGCTGAATGCGACAGTTCTGTTTTTTTTCTGTGGCAGCGTGTCCTTGTTTAGGTTGTCGGGTTTTTCTACTGCCCCCTAGCTACCCAATTGAAAAGGTAAGGGGGTAGTGAAGTTCCTCTTTAACCACTTGCTGACCGAATAATGGCTACGGCACGGCCGGCTAGTTCTTGGACATTGTCATATGACGGCGTGCCGTGATCGTGCCTGCTGTGGGCTCTGTGATTGCAGTTTCCGGAGGGCGACATTGCTGATCACATTTTGAGGTACAGAGCCAATCGGTGGCTCCAATCAGGAGCTGGTTATAGGCAGTTCTTTCCTAATGCTGACAGCATGAGAAGAGCCGATACCGGCTTCTCTAAAAGGGACATCTACACTTATCAATGTCCTGATTAGTCAGTGCAGTCACAACAGGTGCCCATCATTGCAGCCTCATCAGCGCACATCAGTGAGGGAGAAAAATTACCTGTTTGCAAAATTTTATAACAATTTTTTTTTTGTTAATTATTCGCATTCATCTAGCAAAAAATTTAAAACCCAGTGGTGATAACATACCACTAAATTGTTTGCTTAGTGTTGCATGACTGCAATTTCTCATTCAAAGTTTGACAGCGCTGAAAATTGGCCTGAGCAGGAAGGGGGTAAAAGTGCCCTGTAGGGAAGTGGTTAAAGCAGTTGTAAAAGCTTAATTTTTTTTTTTCCTAAAATATAGTATACTCGCTGTGTGCAATGGGCACGTCAATGGATAGAGATAGAGATAGAGATGATAGAGATAGAGATAGAGATGATAGAGATAGAGATAGAGATGATAGAGATGATAGAGATGATAGAGATGATAGAGATGATAGAGATGATAGAGATGATAGAGATGATAGAGATGATAGAGATGATAGAGATGATAGAGATGATAGATGCGCCTGGGACATTTATTACATACAGGGGATGTATTGAGGTGAATGTTTAGAACCACTTCAATACAGGGCACTTTCCCCCTTCCTGCCCAGTCCAAATTTCAGCTTTTAGCACACTCACATTTTGAATGACAATTGCGTGGTCATGCAACACTACCCAAACAAAATTTTTATAATTCTGTTCCCACAAATAGCGTGGTTTTTTTTTTTTTTCTTTTTGTGGTGTTTGATCACCACTGGGGTTTTAATTTTTTGCGCTCCACTTAATTTTTTTTTTTTTTTTGAGAATTTTTTTTTTTTCTTTTCTGTTACAAAACTTTGTAAATAAGTATATTTTCTCCTTCACTGATCAGGAGGCACTGACAGGCAATCACTGGACAGAGTGCCACACTAGTGGGCATCCCTGGAGGTCTCCAGTGGGTCTGCACTGATCATCAATGCTCTGATTATCAGCCCAGACACCCCCCCCCCCCCCCCCACCCCCATCAGGAGAGCAGTCAATCGGCTCTCTAATCGTGTCTGTCAGTGCAAATGGAGAAAAATCAGATAAATGGCTCTTCCTGTTTACACTGATTGAACACAGCTGTTCACATGGTAAAGGGCACAAGTCCGAGGCTCTTTACCTGGATCAGACATGCGGTGTGTCAGACTGACGCACCACACCACTAATTGCCGTTCTGCATGCCCCCGCGGCTTATCCTGCTGGACATTGTATGACATCCAGTCAGGATAACGTAACCACTTTGCAACTGTAATTTGTTAATTAGCATAGCATTGTCACCTGTTTTTATGCTATGAAATAACTAAATTGCTGTAGGCACAGATTGCTTTTAGTGGCAGTTTTGATCAGCTAAACAAGTATACCTATTGAATAATTTTTTTTCTAAGGGTTCGTTCACAGGAGCAGCCAAAGGGGAGGTAAAAGGTGGATGAACTGCCCCCTGACCATCCACCTAAACGAGGACTGACAGCCACACAGGGCTGTTTACATGCAAAAAGGAAAACCCTCTGCCGCATTTGCCAGGCAGTACTGCTGCTGATGAAGACCCTTTCAAGTTAATGGGGTAAAAGCCTGGTGGTTCTGCATTTTGAGTGTTAAAGAAGACAGTGAGAGGACATTTGGCATCCCTTTCACCTATAAATGGTCTACTGCAAAGCTTTCCACCACTGATCTCTTGAGGTGAGGAAGACTGCTGCACATCAGAACACGCTCTTTAACATGCATCCAGCAAATCCAATATTATCTATTGTGATCTGCTGCTGTGCTGTTGAAGACCTGGCCTGCCTTTGTGGGAATATCAGCAACTGGCTGTCTCAACGAGTTCTTGCAGCTGGTGATGCAAATGCACCACAGGTGTCATCAGGAACCTCACTGTAGGCACTTGTTCACATTGCAGTGATGTCATGCGATTTGACAGGTCAAAACGCATGACAAGTTGCAGCTTATTCCTGGCAATGGCATCATTCCAATTGGTGCGATGCAGGCTTTGCGGCACCGCACCAATTTTTAAAAGTAGTTCCTGGACTACTTTTGCTGATATTGGGTGCAACATCAATGGACATCTGTGAATGAAGCTGCACAGATGTCTTTGAAGTTGCACTGGCAGGCAGCTTTGACATTGTGTGATTTCAAATGAAGTTGCACAACTTCAAAGCTGTGCTCAATGTGATCGACAGCTAAGAAACAAAGACCTAGGTGTCAAACTGAGATCTGTGATGTGAGTATCTAGGGATGCTAAGGGAGTGTTTTTCAACTCTAGTCCTCAAGGCGCCCAAACAGGTCATGTTTTCAGGATTTCCCTCAGATGAAACGGGTGTGGTAATTACTAAGGCAGTGAAACTGATCAAATCACCTGTGCAAAATAATGGAGGGCTTGAAAACATGACCTGTTGGGGCGCTTTGAGGACTGGAGTTGAGAAACACCGTGCTAAGGCCTCATGCACAGTGGACATTTTTAAAGCTGCCCCTAGGGATGTCTGTTTTTCCTGCCTCTAAACACTTGTCCATGTTAGTCTATTTGTCCATGCACACCTAGGCTTTTAGCAATGTTTAGGAAAAAACATTCAGTTCGGGCGGAAAAAAAAACTCTGCTACACGCGCCTGAAAGCTTGAGCAATGAATCATTTCAATGGCCAGAATAAATTTTATTTATTCTGGCCAATTAAATGAAAATGCCCAAGAGCTTGATGCCTGTAAAAGCTTTGGACACTTTTACAAGTGTCAGACATTTTTTCAGCAGAAAGCAGTGAGCTAAAGTTACTCTGCAGAGCTTGGTGAGGAGAGCTCTTAGAGATGATTGGAGGGAAAGTGCCCCCCGCACCACCTTCACACAGCTCACAGGAACTGAGCTGAGGCTGTCAATCTGCTGGTGGTCCCTCACCTGTCACCATTTTTCTCTGTCAGGAAAATGTGCCAGAAGTGATTCATGCTTATAGCAGAGGAACTTGACATCAGATAAAAACTAGACTTGGTGCTCTTGAGTGAGTCTAAGGATGGGCTCAGGCATGTACGCAGCTTCACATGCCCGAATCCGCTAGGAAGCTTACGCTGTGCAGCGCTAATCACAGGCAGTGAGACATTTTTCAATCTGTGCAGCCGCGGCTTGGGAAATGTCTCGCTGTCTGTAATTAGCGCTGCGCAATGTAAGCTTCCTGGTGGGCTCGGGCATGTGGAGCTGTGAACACGCCTGAGCCCACCCTTAATTGAGACATGTGCACACTATAGAGGGCTATGCTTCATTCAGATTTCATGTCTGAGGTTTACAACCACTTTACGGTATCTGGGGCTATGTGATTTTTGCCTTGGTGAGAAAGGCAGGAGGACTGTTAGCGGGACACTAAAGGAGGTATCCAGGGAAAGCAAAAAAATGCAACTTAACACCAGGGGTGAGTGACGGCCTACCTTATCTCTGCACAATATAACCTGTTTTGTGAGACTAATAAGTACAGATAATTATCCTAGACTTTCACAGATGGTAAAGCAACTTGTGTAGTGGTTATTGTATGTAAACAGTTTTTCCTATTACTGACTCTTTAAAATGGCTTGTGGGATTTCTTTGGCAGTTTTAAGTGGACCATTTGCAGTGTGGGGGAATAGCCTTAGATTTCATTAGAAATTATCTTTAATGTCAAGTAAATATCATTTACATTCTTTGGTTTTCATTTGCAACTTTTAGAATGCAATTATTTTAATATTTCCTATATAGTGTGTGTGTGTGTGTGTGTGTGTGTGTGTGTGTGTTTCCCCCCCCTCCATAGAATGTATGCTAGTTTTCCATGTGAAACAAGATGTATTAAGTTTAATGGCATACATGCGTTGCACTGAAACGATGTGTGGTGCTGCAGTAGGAGACTAATGCATTGCTCCTTCCTCTGTTCTGGGATCAGTCTCAAACTTCGGCAGTGGGCATTTATGGAAATGTTTAATTGGATGCAGTCAGTACCTCTAGAAATGCACAGCATCTCTTGTAGTTCATGGGACTGCAGGGGGAACGGACATGATTGCCTGGGCAAACCAGCCGGGTTACAGTGGCCATACACTGAACAAATCTGAGCCATAGGTGGCCATGTAGGCATCCTCCTGCCTGATCACCTTCGATCTGATAATTGGCAGAACTGGGTGGAAAATTGTCACTTGAACAGCAGCTGCAGCCAATCAAATGCAGCTATTGTTTGGGTATTTTGACAGCTGCAGGTGCCAGCTGGCAGAATACAGTAGATGGCAGAAGGGATTTTTCCATCCCCATGGGGTGGGGGTCAAGTGATTTTTGTTAAGCTTGCAGGGCTAAATGTGAGATTTTAGGGTCCTTGCTGTAGCAATAATATTGAAAGTTTTTCACAAGAAAAGGTACAGAAGCCAAAACGGATATATCATCAGCTGTCGCAAGAAGGTGTGAGTTTGCATTGCAGGTGGGGAGTATATTTTTTTTATCATTATACAGGTTTTATATGGTGCACAGTTTGGGCAGCGCTTAATAAAATACAGGCAGACATTACAATTGGGTACAAGAGGAATCAGGGCCCTGCTCATTAGAGCTTACAATCTTAAAAGGAAGTGTGTGTTAGAAGCAGGATAGGCTTCTTTAAAGAAGTGTTTTCAGGGATTGTCTAAAGCTGTATAGATTAGGGGACAGTTGGACAGATTGGGGTAGGGATTTCCAAAGGATGGGAGAAGCTCTGGAGAAATCCTGGAGGTGAGCATGGGAGGAAGTGACAAGGGAGCTAGCGAGCTGGAGGTCTTGGGAGGACCAAAGAGACCAGCTTGGTTGGTATTTTATTGGTAGATTACCAACAATTGGGTAGAGGCAGCAATGGTAATATTTAATTGCAAGTTTACATGTGTCAAAATAGAGTGAAAGTATAACAGAAATGCATATAGAAGAGGGAACTGATGTAGAAATTGCAGGGCTCTCCAATAAGGGGGGGGGGTGGAGTAAATCCCAAGCATAAGGTACCTCTAAGGCAGGGGTGCCCAACCTTTTGAGGAGCGAGGGCCACTTTATCGACT
Source organism: Lithobates septentrionalis (assembly GCA_037952835.1). NCBI lineage: Eukaryota > Metazoa > Chordata > Amphibia > Anura > Ranidae > Lithobates > Lithobates septentrionalis. Next base: position 761,798 of record JBBDGP010000485.1, read on the forward strand.
TGGTAACCGGTGGTGGGCCACAATGAGTGTAAAGGGGGTGGGGGTGGCAGGTCTGTGTCCACTCTGCATATGTAGAGCAGACACAGATGCAACCCACTCTACCCTAAGGGCCATCTGATCTGCCCAGACAGAAGGGGACAGATCCCCTTCTGTTTTTTTTTTAAGGAGATCAGATTGCAGATAGGCGGGTGTAAACGGACACAAGTCTGTTTACATCTGTCGCTCTATAGAGGTGAATGGAGAGTCCGTTTGAGTCCACCTGAAAAACAGACAGGCGGACCCGATTGGACCGATCATGTGAAAGGGGCCTAAGACTGCTTTCACACTGATGCACAGCAGTTTACCTGCTCCTCAACTGACCTCAATCTTCATTTCTTCCTCAGGATTCTTGCAGCTGGCTGGTACTGCTGGCTAGTACTGGTACTGCTGCTTTATACTGGTACTGCTGCTTTATACTGCTGGCTTGTACTGATGACTGGTACGGATGGTGGGTACTTCTGGCTGGTACTGGTAGTGCGGGTTTATACTGCTGACTGGTATGGATGGTGGGTACTGATTGCTGGTGACTGCTGTCTGAGATTGCGGGTTCCTGTGTCCCCGCCATACCTGAGCATAATTGTGACAAGCATGCAGCTGCAGTAGAGAGCAGAGCCAATGCTTCCTGTCATAGGCGGAGTACATTTGGTATCACTTCGCCTGTGTTAGGAGCTGGCGCTATACAGGAAGCATCGGCTCCTTTCTTCGCACTAATGCTCGGAGATGGCGGGTCGGGAACCCGCGATCGGGGCTTGCCGACCCGCCATCTCAGAGCAAGACATGGCGGGCCACATCGGAGAGTGCTGCGGGCCACTTTTGCGATTGGGCACCCCTGCTCTAAGATGCTAAGAGCATAACCAACCAAAAGGACAAAACTCGTGAATAGTCTGCACTATATAATAAGTGTGTGGAGAAATCAAGAGGAAGGAAGAGAAAAGCACAAAGTGGAAAAAAAAGGGGGGGGGGGGGGGGTTGGAGATAAGCCCTGATCCGTCCAGCCACCACTCCTGGTCATCACCATAGGAGCTGTCACTATGGAGATAGAAGATATTGGGCGTTATTTCCGAAAGGCAAATCCACCTTGCACTCGCTGTAAATCTGAGGGGTAAATCTGAAATGAGGGAACGCTCTGCTGATTTTATTATCCAATTATAGGCAAGCCAAAATGCAGTTTTTTAATTTTCCTTGCATGTCCCCTCCCATCTACAGCGACTGCGCTTCCAAGTGCACTTTGCACTTGTAGTGCAAAGTGGATTTGCCTTTCGTAAATAACCGTCATTCCAAGGATTCCAGACTCTCGAACCTTGGAGAGGTATCCTTGCGTCTGCTGACCAGCTTTTCATTTGTTAAAATCCAATTGAGTTTGCACTTCCGCCAGGCCAACCAGTGGCTTTTTGCAAGCAGTCGTAATGGCTATTTTAGCTGCTAAGAACCTCAAGTAAATTAGACTTTGGTTGTGTCTAGGCACCCCCTTAACAGGTTTGTTGAGCAAAGCTATTCTGGGGTTCTTAATATTTACTATGGTCGCGCAGTATATTAGGGCGTAAACTCGTATCCAGAAACAATTGACTTTACAAGACCACCGCATATGGAACATCAAGCCCACTTGTCTACAGCCCAAAAAATAGGAATCTGGGTATGTTCTGGAGAGGCATTCAGGTACTAAGTACCAGCGGGTTACAACTTTAAAACTCCCCTCTACCAGTGAGACCTTCACAATGCCTTTGTATGCCCTTGCTAACCAATCTCTCCAATTTTCCTCATCAATTTCCATCCCCAATTTTTTTTTTTTTTTTTTGGGTCACATGTGCATTTAGTCTGGATCTGTCAGTTTTTCAGATAGATCTAGACTGAACAAAATGGGGATTGTCTATGGGTAGATGGATGTAAATGGACACATTGTTTATATCCACAGTACTGCTGCTAAATGTGACCCATTCAAGTGATTGCGGTGCTGTGGGTGTTTTAGGGTTAAACAGACAGAGGAGGTGACACATCACACCCCAGCTGACTGCCAAGCACTCTAAAAAGTTGATATAAATGGATGACATCTGTAAGTGTGCGTTCCATTTATGTCCATTTTTATGCTAGAAATGTATATTTTTGGTCATGTTTTTGTCGCCTATGTTTATTTTCTTCAACAATTACAAAAAAAGATATGTAAAAATGGATGCAAAAATAAACTGAACTGAAGACAGATGTGTAAACTGATGTACCCTAGTCAGTAATAACTAATTATTTTTTTCTTTACACAAAAAGTGACTTAACTGATGAAGTATATGTGAAGAGGTGATGCTTGGCATCATTCAACTCAGAAACAGGGTAGCAGCTATATTGAATAGTAGATTCTTGCTTTGGAGGTGCAGGGAAAATGGGATTACATATTCTATACTAGTATTAGCAGGGTTCAGGGAATTTTAACTATTTAAAGGAGCAGAAGCTTGGAGCTGGGCTTTAAAGAGAACCTTTCAGCTACACAAGCGTGTAAACATAGTGGTACCATCATAATCTGTTCCATCAACTATCACAAACAATGGTGATCCATCTGAAAAATGTGCAGCCTAATAAAAGGAACATCACTGTTACTGATTTGCAAGTTTTTCGGATGTTCGAAAGTCAACAGCTAAGTGCTCACCTTTGCCTATAACAGTTCCCTTGGCAGGTGACATGCAGAGAACAGTAAGCTGTGGCTGTCAGTGGAAGGATAGAGGCATCGTTGGATAGGCTAACCTCCTTTTATGTAAAGTTAAGGCACCCTACACAAAAGATACCAAAAAAAACCCTAACACTGTGTGAATATGGATATAAGTAACAAATAAATTGTACGTAAAAATTAATACCCCCTTTAAACCTTACAAAAGTGTATTATACTATATAACTTGTCACAACAACATTGTGTGACTGAAAGTAGCCATAAAGAGAGATATATATATATATATATATATCTATCTAATTATAGTGAAATTGATGAAACATAATGTGTCACCTTAATTAGTAAAAATACTGTCTGTACATCTTTGAAAATTAATCACCAAGTCCAGTGAAACTTAAAATAAAAATATAAATCAAGTGCATCAAAAAACAGCAGTCCCTGTACATTAAAGACAATATCAAGTCCAAAAACGGAACAAAATTGGTGAGCCAAAGAAAAATGTATATAAAAATGATCCAAGTGAAAAAATCCGTAATAACAATCAAATAGCAGAGGATGCAAAACAGTCTGGTGACTTTTGTGCTCAAGAGTGGTCTGGTGACTTTGGTGCTCCCCCTATAGGTCCCCACTCACCGACTCCTCATACCCCTGCAGGGGTAGTGAGCATGTATGGATACTGGATGGTCTCCCTGGGTGTTCTGTCACAGATGGGCTCCAGACCGATGACTGCGGGCAGAGAGGACACAGAGTGGCACAGAACCAACACCCTTCAATCTCCTGGAACTTCTTGGGGCTTATTAGGGGAGGCTGCATACCTCATTCTTATCCTAAGCGCGGAGGTTAGTTTGATATAACCTCCTTTTATGCATGGCCATATGGTGGTGCCTAGGGTGGGAAAGCTGGACCTTGGGGACAAACTTGGAGCAGAGTTTGTTTACTGGATTTGTACAGGCAAAATTAAAGCAGTATAGCTGATATTTGGAAGTGGTTTCTCTAAACGTAAACAAGGAAAAGGTTGCTTTTAGCTGCCACCTGAATATACCTTAGATTGTAAGCTCCTTGAGGGCAGGGACTGATGTGAATGTTCATTATACAACCCCTGGCAAAAATTAAGGAATCACCAGTCCCTGAGGATGTTCCTTCAGTTGTTTATTGTAGAAAAAAAGCAGATCACAGACATGGCCAAAAACGAAAGGCATTTCAAATGGCAACATTCTGGCTTTAAGAAACACTAAAAGAAATCAAGTAAAATAATTGTGGTGGCCAGTAACAGTTAGATTTATAGAACAAGCACAGGGAATAAATTATGGAATCACTCAACTCTGAGGAAAAAATTATGGAATCATGAAAAACAAACAAAATAACACTCCAACACATCACTAGTACTTTGTTGCACCACCTCTGGCTTTTATAACTGCTTGCAGTCTCTGAGGCATTGACTTAATGAGTGATAAACAGTACTCTTCATCAATCTGGCTCCAGCCTTCTCTGATTGCTGTTGCCAAATCATCTTTGCAGGTTGGAGCCTTGTCATGGACCATGTTCTTTAATTTCCACCACAGATTTTCAATTTGATTGAGATCCGGACTGTTTGCAGGCCATGACATTGACCTTATGTGTCTTTCTTCAAGGAATTTTTTCACAGTTTTTGCTCTATGGCAAGATGCATTATCATCTTGATAAATGATTTCATCATCCCCAAACATCCTTTCAATAGATGGGATAAGAAAAGTGTCCAAAATTTCAATGTAAACATGTGCATTTATTGAAGATTTAATGACAGCCATCTCCCCAGTGCCTTTACCTGACATGCAGCCCCATATCATAATTGACTGTGGAAATTTGCATGTTTTCTTCAGACAGTCGTCTGCATAAATCTCATCGGAACGGCACCAAACAAAAGTTCCAGCATCATCACCTTGCCCAATGCAGATTCGAGATTCATCACTGAATATGACTTTCATCCAATCATCCACAGTCCACGATTGCCTTTCCTTAGCCCATTGTAACCTTGATTTTTTGTGTTTAGGTGTTAGAGATGGCTTACTTTTAGCTTTTCTGTATGTAAATCCCATTTCCTTTAGGCGGTTTCTTACAGTTCGGTCACAGATGTTGACTCCAGTTTCCTCCCATTTGTGTGTGATCACTCCTTTTTACCTACATACTAACAAGCAGATTTAATCTGATGGAGGTGTTAGTGTTTGTAATGAAAATTTACAGGGTGATTCCATAATTTTTTCCTCAGAATTGAGTGATTCCATAATTCATTCCCTGTGCTTCTATAAATCTAATGCCCCGTACACACGGTCGGACTTTGTTCGAACATTCCGACAACAAAATCCTAGGATTTTTTCCGACGGATGTTGCCTCAAACTTGTCTTGCATACACACGGTCACACAAAGTTGTCGGAAAATCCGATCATTCTGAACGCGGTGACGTAAAACACGTACGTCGGGACTATAAACGGGGCAGTGGCCAATAGCTTACATCTCTTTATTTATTCTGAGCATGCGTGGCACTTTGTCCGTCAAGTTTGTGTACACACGATCGGAATTTCCGACAACAGGTTTTGTTGTCGGAAAATTTTATATCCTGCTCTCAAACTTTGTGTGTCGGGAAATTCCGATGGAAAATGTCCGATGGAGCCCACACACGGGTCCGACAACATGCTCCGATCGGACATTTTCCATCGGAAAATCCGACCGTGTGTACGGGGCATAACTGTTACTGGCCACCACAATTATTTTTTTTTATTTCTTTTAGTGTTTCTTAAAGCCAGAAAGTTGCCATTTGAAATGCCTTTAGTTTTTGGCCATGTCTGTGATCTGCTTTTTTTCTACAACAATAAACAACTGAAGGAACATCCTCAGGGACTGGTGATTCCATAATTTTTTGCCAGGGGTTGTATATGTAAAGTGCTGTGTAAAATTGTCAAATTAATTTAAGTAACCAAAATAAATAAAATAAATTTATGACCAAAAAAATGTGTGATCTCCTCCAGGAAGCCCAAAAAGCTCAAATATCAGCCAAAGTTCAGATGGTTCAGCTTTGGGTAGGCTCCTCCTGCACCTAATTTCTCATCAATAAGCTCACCCATCATTTTTAGCAGCCAAGAGTGAGTCATGCCCTGGCCCACCCTTCGTACACTTTAGTTATCAGTGAACCCACCCATCATATTTAGCAGTCAGTAATAATGGGCTTTAGAAGGCAGCAGGCCAGAGCTTCTACTTATTTGTATAACTGAGCCCCTCAAGGTTTCTGTTCATGAGGAAAGTGGAAGCTAACCCCACACCTATAGATAGCTTCTATTTCAACATTTTTTATGATAATAAAATGGTTTTCCATTGCTGGCTTCCTTCTGAAAAATGTCACTTACCTAGCTTTTATTCGGACCCGCTATGTTTGGAAGTTTCTGAGTCACTGACCTGGGTATGCAGGTCAGGAAATCAGAGAAATGTCAGAGGCTCTACAGTAATCTGCATACTTGTACTGAAATCTGGCCATACACTAGTGGATTTTTGAATAAACATTCGTACAAAAAATTTGTACAAAAATTCTCAGTACATTTGATCACTTGACAAATGTGGTTTGAAAGTACTTCAAAATTTAGTTTGCTATTAACATTCTGTTTTGGAATGAATGGTCTTATCTGAACGAAAACTATATACGCAGTTAGAAATTTTTTCAAGAAACATTCTGTTCATTCAAATTTTCTTGTTACTGTTGTTAAAAACCTATATCTACAGTATTTGACCCCACTAACAATTTAGAACATCAAATGAACATTCTTAATATTAAAAATGTGAGTGAAATTCTACTACCCAGTTTGTCAGTGGGATTGATTTACTAAAGACTAATAGGTTGTACCCTTTGCAAGAGATGTTTCCTTAGCTTAGTGCAGGGGTAGGCAACCTTTTGAGCACAGTGTGCCTAAATTTTTACTCAAAGAAATTAGGCGTGCCGATTTCATAACACACTCTCAATCAGGAAAAGGATTTTTTATAAAGTAAATGCTGTAAACTACTTTGGTAGTGAGAAATTAACATCCTGTACTCTCACGCCTAAGATCAGCCCCAATTTCTGCAATTCCACACCTCAGATCACTGTTCCCCCCCCCCCGCACATCTGCCCCACCACTGTACCCCCCTGCAATCTGCCCCACCACTGTACCCCCCTGCTCATCTGCCCCACCACTGTACCCCCCTGCTCATCTGCCCCACCACTGTACCCCCTGCACATCTGCCCCACCACTGTAACCCCCTGCACATCTGCCCCACCACTGTAACCCCCTGCACATCTGCCCCTCCACTGTAACCCCCTACTCATCTGCCCCACCACTGTACACCCTGCACATCTGCCCCACCATTGTAACCCCCTGCACATCTGCCCCACCATTGTAACCCCCTGCACATCTGCCCCACCACTGTAACCCCCTGCACATCTGTCCCACCACTGTACTACCTTGCACATCTGCACCACCACTGTACCCCCCTGCTCATCTGTCCCACCACTGTAACCCCCTGCATATCTGTCCCACCACTGTAACCCCCTGCACATCTGCCCCACCACTGTAATCCCCTGCACATCTGCCCCACCACTGTACCCCCTGCACATCTGCCCCACAACTGTACCCACCTGCACATCTGCCCCACCACTGTACCCCCCTGCTCATCTGCCATACCACTGTAACCCTGTGCTCATCTGCCCCACCACTGTACTACCCTGCACATCTGCCCCACCACTGTACCCTCCTGCTCATCTGCCCCACCACTGTAACCCCCTGTACATCTGTACCACCCTGCTCATCTGCCCCACCAATGTAACCCCCTGCACATCTGCCCCACCACTATTACCCTGCACATCTACACCACCACTGTAACCCCCTGCACATCTGCCCCACTACTGTACCCCCCTACTCATCTGCCCCACCACTGCAACCCCCTGCTCATCTGCCCCACCACTGTAACCCCCTGTACATCTGTACCACCCTGCTCATCTGCCCCACCAATGTAGCCCCTTTCTCATCTGCCCCACCACTGTAACCCCCTGCACATCTGCCCCACCTCTGTACTCCCCTGCTCATCTGCCCCACCACTGTACCACCTTGCTCATCTGCCCCACCAATGTTCCCCTTTTTTCATCTGCCCCACCACTGTACTCAGGGGCGGACTGATAACTCACGGGGCCCCCGGGCAATAGGAGATTTTGGGGCCCCCAGGTAATCAGAGATTATGGGGCCACACAGTATACACACACAGAGTATACAATCACACAGTATACACATACACGTACACACAGTATACACAGACAGATGTAAAAAAAACACAGATTTATACATAGTGTCCCTGGTTTTACTGAGGCTGGCAACCCTGATGGGGCCCCCTAGTGGCCCAGGGCCCCCGGGCAGTGCCTGAGTGGCTCAATGGTCAGTCCGCCCCTGACTGTACCCCTCCTGCACATCTGCCCCACCACTGTACCTCCCTGCACATCTGCTCCACCACAGTACCCGTATGCTCTTCTGTCTCACCGCTGAATCATCTCATCTGTCCTAACACTGTACCATCTTGCTCTTCTGTCCCACCTCTGAACCCCTCCTACTCATTTTCCCCACCGCTGTACCTTCCTGGTCATCTGCTCCACCGCTGTACCCTCTTTTCATCTATGATATGTGCGATATGCAGAGTGGTGAAAGGAAGCAGAGATGAGACACATCTACCTGTCCTGACACACTCATCCTTTTACGTATTTGGATATTCATTGCAAAGTGAATTTTTACCATAAAGCTATGGGAAACCTCCCTTGCAAAATTAGCTTATTGCTTATTTGCATTTGTTAACCTCCCTGGCGGTATTCCCGAGTCTGGCTCGGGGTGGAATTTCAGAACCAAAAGCGATAACCCCGACTCGGGATCTCATCGCAGGATCCAGGAAGAGCTTACTTACCTTGTCACCTGGATCCTGCGATGTCTCCACGCTGTGTGAGCGGCTCATCCTCCCCTCGATTCATCACGGAGCTGAGCTCTGTTCCCTGCGAGCGTTGCGATGCACGGGGACAGAGAACGGCGCCAAATTCAAAAAGTGAAACACACTATACATACAGTACACTGTAATCTTACAGATTACATTACTGTATGAAATTATTTCACATCCCTTTTGTCCCTAGTGGTCTGTCCAGTGTCCTGCATGCAGTTTTATATTATAAAAACTGTTCTTTCTGCCTGGAGACTGGAGATTGTCCATAGCAACCAAAAATGTCCCTTTACATCAAAAGTGGTTTTAGACCAGCTAGAAAACAGTGATAATAAATTAGAATTACTCACAGAATTGAGCGATAGTGATTTGTGGGGAGACCCGTCATCAAACACTGAAAGTAATGACAGCAACAATTCTGCAACTGAGCAAATTTCAGTGTTTTTGATTACATTATTGAATAATTTTTATTATATTATTATTTGGTATAATTATTTATAGTTATTTATTATATTATAATTTATGATTTCGTGTTTAAAACTTTATCATACCCGAGATGTCTACTAGACAGATTTAAGTGTGTTATTCCTAAGAGCCCTTGCACACTGGGGCGGTTTGCAGGCGCTATTGCGCTAATAATAGCGCCTGCAAACCGCCCAGAAAGTGCCGCTCCTTGCATTCCAGTGTGAAAGCCCCGAGGGCTTGCACACTGGAGCGATGCGCTGTTAGGACGGTAAAAAAAGTCCTGCTAGCCGCATCTTCGGAGCGGTGAAGGAGCGGTGTGTATACCGCTCCTTTACCGCTCCTGCCCATTGAAATCAATGGAGAGGCGCTTTGCGGTGGTATTTAACCCCTTCTTGGCCGCTAGCGGGGGGTAAAACCGCCCCGCTAGCGGCCGAATACCGACGGTAAAACGCCGCTAATAATAGCGGCGTTTTACCGCCGACGCCGCCCCCCGCCCCAGTGTGCAAGGGCTCTTAGAATTACAGGCCTACAATATAAAAAGCCAAATTTCCATGCAAAATAATTGTACCGCTTTCATCATCAAAAATATGAAATAATCATACCGCCAGGGAGGTTAACTACTTGCCAACCAGCCGCCACAGATATACTGCGGCAGGGTGGCTTTGTTGTGCAAATCGCCGTACCGGTATGGCGCTTCGTTCAATAGCTATGCAGCTATGCACCTGCAGCACGTCGCCGATGCTCGTGGCCCGCGGCCGCGATGTCTGCTGGCCACCCGCGACTGCTCCACAGAGAGGCAGAGCAGGGATCTGCCAGTGTAAACAAAGCAGATACCCGTTCTGACAGGGGAGTAGAGAGAGATTGTCTGTTCCTAGTGATCAGGAACAGCGATCTCTCTCCACTCCCAGTCAGTCCACAATTAGAAACACCTCCCTAGGACACACTTAACCCCTGGATCGTCTCCCTAGTGTTAACCCATTCCCTGCCACTGTCATTTATACAGTAATTAGTGGCTATTTTTTTTTTTGTTTCAAAATGTTTTATTAAGTTTTTTCAGTTTACAAAAATAAGTAATACTTCTTGTCATACAGTGCGATACAGTTTTTCAGGATTCTTTATACAAAAAAATAAAGTGTGACAAGATAGTGCTTATTACATTGTGAAGCTTAAACCGTGAGATGTCTATGTAGGAAGAAGAAAAGGAAAAAAAATAAAAGAAAACGGTAGAAGATCAGGATGCTATCCTGCAGCTCCGGTCACCCCAGTTGGGTTCAGACTGTGTCCGGAGAAGAGGAAAGACATCCCCTAATCTGCATACTTTCTAGTCCTTTTTTATTATGGGATGTGTAAATAGAGAATCAATATCCCAATTTTAGTTAGACATCTCTTTGGAAATATGATTAGAAGTGTATGAAATGGGGGAGGGGAGAGAAAAAGATAGGGTGTAGAAAAGGGGGGAAAGGGCGGAAGGTGGAAGGGCCTATCTATGATAAGGGAGGGGGGGGGAGGAGAGGATGGGATGATGGGATGATGATGTGTTCTAGATCCTCTCCGGCCTCTGTCCTTTGATTTGATAATGTATTTTGATAGATTATTAAGGTGATGAACCTTTCATTATAGGTATTATTTTGGATAGTAGCCGAGCTGTTTTGAAGAATTGAGTGTAAGAGTGGGGTTATAGGTTCTATATTGCATTGTGTGGGCTGTGTATATTATTTCGAAGGGTTAATAAGTGTATTATAGTCCGGAGACGATTGGAAGTGGAGCCAGCAACTCCATTTTTGGGTAAATTTAGTAGGGTTTTCCTGAGCTATATGAATTAATTCTTCCATTTCTGATATTTTGCGGATTCTAGCGAACCATTCTCTTACAGTGGGTGTATTTGGAGAGTTCCAGTGTATAGGTATGCATTGTTTCGCTGCATTTACCATGTGCATTGCTAATGACTTGTGATAAGTTTTATGGGGTAGTGGGGATATATGAAGTAGGAACTGGGCTGGGGACAGTTCAAGATCATATGTTGTGATTTGTGAAATTATTCTATGTATCTCCTTCCAGAATGTTTGTATCAAGGGACAAGACCACCATATATGGAGTAGAGTGCCCTCTTCTAGTTGACATCTCCAACATTTCGCTGGTGTAGCAGGGTAAATTTTGTTTAGTAGGGAGGGGGTACGGTACCACCGAGAAAAAATTTTGAATCCATTTTCTTGTGTGGTCACGTTTCTCGTTCCTTTATGTATGTTGAGAAGAGCTTGTTCCCATTGTGTTTCTGAGGGTGAAATAGATAGGTCTTTTTCCCATTTTTGGCAGGCAATATTCTGGTTAGTCTGCATGTTAGTGAAGAGTAGATTGTGAGTTGTGGAAATGAGGTGGGGCTGTGCGTTATTTTGGTTACATAAAATCTCAAAGGGGGTAAGTGGTCTTGAGCAAGTAGTTTGTTTGTCCTTTGATTGTAGAAAATGTGCAATTAGAATGTATGTCCAGGGGGAAATTGGCGGTTTTCCTGTCTGAGTTGAGATTTGGGAGGGAGTGAGAATTTTCCCTTGATGGAAGAATTGATGTGCCTTTATGTTATTTTGTGGAAAGTTTTCGGATAGGAAGTGTTTATGCATTCCCGGAGGGAAATCTGGGTTAAGTTTCACAGGGGTTAGTGGACCCGGTATAGAGGATATCTTCGTTTGGTAGCTAACTTTCTGGAAGCATTTAAGAGTAGGTCCTATTAAAGGGTGTGAGAGTAAAGTCACAGGTATGTGTTGTGGGTTTAACCATGGTAGAGAGGGTAGTGGTAGTGTTGTGAGGGAAGCTTCCAAAGTAACCCAGTCCTTGTGGTTTGAATGGGTATTCCAATCTACTATTCTAGTCAGATGGATGGCATTATAGTAGTTTAGAATGTTCGGAAGCCCTATGCCTCCTAAGTGTTTTGGTTTGGTGAGTTGTTGAAAGCTGAATCTGGGTTTCTGAGGTCCCCATAGGAATCTGGAGCTTGCTGATTGATATGTTTTGAAGAATGTTTGGGGGATTAAGATGGGAATTGTCTGGAGGATATATAGTAATCTCGGTAGGGCATTCATTTTTAGTATTGCGGCTCTACCGAACCACGAGAAAGATGGGTTGTTCCAGTTCTTAAAGTCTGCAGTGAGCTTGTTTAGTATGGGTACGTAGTTCTTGATGTACAGGTCAGAGAGTTTAGAGGGAAGTTGTATTCCTAGGTAGGTTATCGAATCTTTTTCCCAGTGGAAGGGGAAGTTTTTCTTGCATTGGTCTACTAGCTGATGGGAGAGGGAGATATTTAGAGCGAAGGATTTTGTAAAATTTATTTTAAGATTGGATAGCTCTTGAAATTGTTTGAATTCGGATAATAGGACTGGCAAGGTTATCAGGGGCTGTGATAAAAACATTAATACATCATCCGCAAAGGCAGCATATTTGTATTCCTTATGGGGGGTGGTAATGCCATGAATGTCTGGATTTAGTTTCAGTTTTCGAAGGAATGGTTCAAGGGTGAGAACAAATAGAATAGGGGAAAGGGGACATCCCTGTCTTGTCCCATTACGTATATGGAAGGCATCCGACAGAGTGTTGTTGACCCTTACTCTGGCCATAGGGTTCGAGTACAGGGACTGGATCAGTCCTGAGAAATAAGGACCAATTCCTATGGCTCGTAACACTGCTGTCATATAGTCCCAGGCCACTCTGTCGAATGCCTTCTCTGCGTCTAATGAAAGGAAAAAGCCTCTCTGGTTGGTATGGGTGATGATGTGATGTAGATTGATCGCTTTGATTGTGTTGTCTCTGGCTTCTCTACCTATTACAAAACCTGCTTGATCTGTTGATACTAGGGTTGGTAGAAGGGGAGTTAGTCTATTTGCTAATATTTTAGAGAATATTTTAACATCTACATTTAGTAACGAGATTGGTCTGTAATTTCCTGTATTCGTGGGGTCTTTACCTTCTTTGGGGATGACTGCAATATGGGCCTCTAACATTTCTTTGGGAAGTGGGTTGGAGGGGGAGAGTGTGTTAAACGCGTTAAGAAAGGGTTTTCTAAGTGTTTCTGTGAATGTCTTGTAGTAGATTGCTGATATGCCGTCTGGGCCTGGACTCTTGCCTGGTTTCAGCTGTTTAATAGCTTGTTCCCATTCTGTTGTGGAAATTGGAGATTCTAAAGATGTTGAAATTTCTGCTGAAATTTTGTCTGGAGAGAATTGTGTTAAGAAGGTTTTTATTTCGTTATGTCTGTTGGGCAGGTGTGTTGATGTAGAGTTTGTTGTGTTTAGGGAGTATAGGGAGGAGTAGTAGTTTTCGAACTCTTTCGCTATGTCATGGTTTTTTGTAATTACAGTTCCTGATTGTGAACATAGTCTGTGTACTGTATTGTTGGTTCTTTTTGTGCGGAGGGACTGAGCAAGTAAGCGGCTACATTTGTTTCCAAACTCGTAGAAGAGTTTCTGGGATAGTGCAAATTTTTTCTTTAGTTTGAGACCTAGCTCTTCTTGTATTTGTGTGCGTGTTTCTATTAAATCTAGATGGGTTTTCTGGGCTAGGTTCTTTTTATGAGAAGCTTCTAGAAGTTTGAGTTTGGAAAAGAGGTCAGACAGTGTCTTCTTCTTTTCCTTCTTTATTGCTGTTGTCATGGAGATCAGTTTTCCTCTAATTACACATTTGTGTGCCGCCCATTGTGTCATTTTGGTGGTGTCTGGAGTGTCATTTTCTTTAAAGTAGTTTATTAGACATGTGTGAATTTCCGTTTCTTTTATTTTATCTGTCAGGATAGATGGATCTAGTCTCCAAATGGGAGTGTAAGTGGTCTTTTCTGGAAAGCTAAGAGTAAGTGAAATGGGGTGGTGGTCTGAGAATGTCATTGGTTCAATAGAGGTAGTTTTCAGTTTAGGTAGGTCCTGTTGTGTGAGAAAGAAATAATCTAAGCGTGAGTATTTATTGTGTGGGGTGGAAAAAAAGGTATAATCTTTCCCTTTTGGATGGAGGGTGCGCCAAGTGTCATGAAGTTGTAACTCTTGGAGGCTTCTTCTAATTTGTTTAATCGCTTTGTAGGGCAAGTGAGATGTGCCTGATGAGGTGTCTAGTAGAGGATCGAGAGGGACATTGAGGTCGCCTCCTAGGATCAGCATTCCTGTTTGGAAAGTAGTTAGGAGTTGGGAAATTTTCCGGAAAAAAGGTATCTGGGCTGAATTAGGGCTATAAATATTTGCCAGTGTGATTGGGGTGTTTCTAAAGGTGCCTTTAAGAAATATGTATCTGCCCTGGTCATCTATTAGGGAGTCTGTTATTTTTATTGGTACATTTTTGGATAGAAGTATGGAGACCCCTTTGGATTTCGAGATCGGAGAGGTGGCGTGGAAACTTTGCGGAAAGAAGTGGTTAGAAAGTTTGGGGATGGCGTTGGTACGAAAGTGGGTCTCCTGAAGGTATATTATGTCTGCCTTCATTACTCTCATGTCGGTCAGTACTTGGGAGCGTTTTTCTGGTGTGTTGAGCCCTTTTGCGTTTAGTGAAAGAAGTTTCAAAGATATATCGGATGTTTTGGACTTTGGCAGTGTCATTATGGTAGGGGATGTGTAGTTGTAGGTTGATGAAAAAGTCTCTTGGAGTGTGAAGCCGGAGAGGATCAAGAAAAGAAAGAGAGGAAAGAAAAGAAGGAAAGAGAGGAAAGAAGGGAAAGAAAAGAAAAGAAAGAAAGAGAAAGAAAAAGGGGGAGGGATGGATAGAGAGGGGGGGGGGGGGAGGAAGATGAGAGGAGTATGAGAGGTAGGGATAGGAAGTGTGTAGGGGGATCAGTAGCCGGAAGTGGAGGTGTAATAACACGTCCACTAGAGATGTAAGGGGGTGAACCGGCCGGTGTCAGCGGTCGTATCAGGGACCGCTGTGGGGAGAAGTGGTAGGCGTCGTTCAACTAGTAAAACAAGGTGAACGTCTCCACGAGGTCTGTGGACTAATAATTTTAGGTGCATCTTGTTAATGATCAGGGGACCAGGTGGAACTAATAAATGAGAATAAGGATAAGAGTAAGAGTAAATAATTACTTTTTATCGCTGGTCCTCTGAATTTCCAGTAAATGATTAATTTGTTCGTATATGGAACATGGTCGAGGTTTCGGGGGGTTTCATAAAGGGGGAGATCTATCCGGGGATTAATGCGGTGCGTTCTGAGCAGGGAGAGGGAAAATAGGCATAACGAGACATGGATGATCATATCTGTTTTGATGCTAGATGCTTAGAAAAGTGTGTTAAACCATAAAGAAAGAAAGCAATTCCATCCTGTAGGAATTGTAGCTTTGATAGTATAAAAATTCGTGAATTTCAGACTTTAAGACCACCATGCATAACAGAATAGAACCTGGTGTGAACATTAAACTGTAACCATATCAACTTTTTAAGTCAGATCAGAACAACTGTGGCATTACTGAGGTAGAAAATACTACAGAGAGGGACCTTTTATTCTTTCTCTGTATTGTCTGAGAGGGATGTGTAAAGGATTAGGCCCATCTGAATGGAGTAATTTCCAAAATAATGATTACATCTGTATGTTATAGATAACAACCCTCCTATAGGAGAGGTGTTTAAGTAAGAATCTTTGTCATTACCTTGAATAGGTAGTGTTCTCTAGATTCGAGAAGAAGTGGAGCCATTACCTTTGCGCAGCCCTCTCTTAGTGCACCCTAAACGGGCCTCAGCGTATCCATTAGATATTACCTAGTAAGTATTACCTGTAAAACCAAACAATAAAAAGAGGAGAAATGAATCCAAAAAACAGCAAACTTTAGTTATCTTAAACCTCTATTATGCGATCAATTTCTATTGGTGAGGGAGGAGGGGTGAGGAGTGACAAGGAGGGGGTATGAGGAAGGTATGTGGGAAGGGGAGGGGGAGCAAGGGAAGGGAGGGGGGGGATAGGAGAAAGGGAAGGGATGGTGATATCGAGGATCATGCATAACTGGATTCAATGAGGAGGAAATGTTCATTGACTGCTTTCCTGTTGTCTTCTGGACGTAGGGCTTCAGGCCATAGCTTCTGTATGTGTTTGGCGTATGGTTTGGTGGCTTGTCTTGTTGCAAATCATGTTTCTTGAGAAAGATTTGCGTGGTTGCAGTTCTGTGTGTTGAGTGAGATTCTGAAGGGCTTAAGGTACTGGCGTTCTTTTTCTGGTTAAGGAAACAGTTGCTGATTTTCCGAAGCGCAGTTTAGTGCTGTGAGAACGGTAGTCAGTGAAGTTTCGGTTGTTGTTTCCACTAGGCATAAGTAGAAAGCTGTGTCTTATCCGGTGGAGGAAGGTGGAGAGAGGTGTGTAGAATAATAAACTAGCACGAACAACAAGTCTCAGGTTAGTGAGGGGTGTCCTTGGTAACAGCAACAAAAGAGAGAAAAAAAAAGATATAAAAAACAGGAAAAAGAAACTGTGGTGTGGCGGGAGTGTGCTTCAACTGACTTCCTGGTTAAGTTAGACGTGCCCTGCGGTGGACTGGTGACGCCGTTGGGCTGCCATTCCTGGGTGTTTCTGAGGGTCTCGCATTAGAACGAGAATGAAATTGGTGTGGGCGGCGGCGGCCTAGAGTGAAGTTGCCCGCTTCATCTATTCCTTCCATGGATGATGCTTTATTCAGGGGAGGCAGTCGAAAGTCACTATACCAATCTGGGACATCCACAAAAGGGATGTCTAAGGTACTGAAAAAGTGATCTAGATCTTCTGGGACTCTGAGATTCGCTGTGCGACCCTGATGAGTCGCAGACAGACAGAATGGGAACTTCCAGCGATATAGTATTGATCTGGTTCTTAGTGCTTCTAACAACGGTTTTAGTTCCCTTCTACGTTGGAGTGTTATATTAGAAAGATCTTGATATATTTTAATTTCAGCGCCTTGAAATAGAATTTGGTTGCGTCCTCTGGCTTTGCGGAGGATTTCTTCTTTCAGGGGGAACTCAGAGAGACAGCAGACTATGTCTCTAGGAGGGTCTGTGTCTCTTCCTTTTGGGCGTAAAGCTCTGTGGATGCGTTCAAGTGAAACCTGAGTCCCAGGAGGCCTTTCTAGGAGATTATTAAAAATGTCTGTTACTGTTTGTGAGAGGAGATTGGAGTCTATGGTTTCAGGGACACCTCTCAGTCTTAAATTGCATCTTCTCCCCCTATTGTCAAGGTCTTCCATGTGGCGGTTAATCTCCCTGAGGTGAATGGCATGCGATTCTGTGACCTGTTGTACTTGGCAGAGAGATACATCATGGCGGGCCTGTGTGGATTCTATGTCATCCACTCTCACTGCTATGGCTTGCATACCAGCTTTCAAATCTGAGATGGCTGCCTGTAGTGTGCTTTTAATGTCATCTGCAACACTGCGTAGGTCGTCTATGGTGAGAGCAGGAGCGGGAGCGGTCATTAGGGGACCTTGTGAGGTGT
The DNA here is from genome assembly GCA_037952835.1 of Lithobates septentrionalis. Classification (NCBI taxonomy): domain Eukaryota; kingdom Metazoa; phylum Chordata; class Amphibia; order Anura; family Ranidae; genus Lithobates; species Lithobates septentrionalis. The sequence goes on from JBBDGP010000485.1 coordinate 779,331, forward strand.
CTGTGGCGGCCGCCATGTAAGCTCCGGTGCGGTATGGGCTGCTGCTGGGGGAACGGGAATTGCGAGTGTGGGAGGATTGTGAGGCCTGCCCTCTTTCCCTAGGCCTGGAGCGGAAGATCTCAGGGATCTGGGCACTTAACTGAGTCCTCGGAGAGCGGGATCGGGTCGTTGACATACTCCTTGATGTCCTCACCAAGTCCCGGTAGCTTTGTGGAGTGAGAAGCGTTGTTTAGCTGTGAGAAGCTGATGAAGAAGGACCTCGTGGAGCGGGAGCTCTTGTCTCACACGTCCATCTTGGAACGGCTCCAGGCCACGCCCCCCATTAGTGGCTATTTTTAGCACTGTAATAATGTCACTGGTCTCAAAAAAGTGTCCGATCTGTCCGCCACAATGTCGCAGTCCCGCTAAAAACACCGCAATTACTAGTATAAAAAAATAATAATAAAAATTCCATAAATCTGTCCCCTATTTTGTAGACACTATCACTTTTGCGCAAACCAATCAATATACGCTTATTGGGATTTTTTTTTATCAAAATATGTAGCAGAATACACCTTGGCCTAAATTGATGAATAAATTCATTTTTATATATATATTTTTTGGATATGTGTTATAGCAAAAAGTAAAAAAATAATGCTTTTTTTTGGTTATAGCACAAAAAATAAAAACCGCAGACGTGATCAAATACCACCAAAATAAAGCTCTATTTGTGGGAAAAAAGGACATCAATTTTATTTGGGTACAGCGTCGCACGACCATGCAATTGTCAGTTAAAATAACGGAGTGCCGTATTGAAAAAAATGGCCTGGTCATTAAGGGGATAAATCCTTCCGGGGCTGAAGTTGTTAAGGGAGAAGTACATCTCATTTGCCTGTATTTCTCCTGTGGATCACAAGAGTGCAGATCGTTTTGCCCTCCTGTGGCCTGTTTTTAGCAGACGTCACAGAGTCGGTCCAGGCTTCGCGTCATCACTACCAAGGAGTCTGGATCCGCCTAGATCCCTGGACCGACACCCGGCTCAGCCTTTGAGCGAGCAGCTTAGAGGCTGAGCCAGGCGCTCCCACCCCCTCCACAGCTCAGCGCTCCAGTGAGTGAGGAGGTGACAGAGCAGAGAGCGGTGACTGACAGTCTCTGCTTGGGGATCTGTGAGAACCGAGCGACTGGCGGTGTTCGATCGCTCGGTTCTCAGTGTAGAGGCGCCGGAGGACAGATGCAGCATCGGACCAATGCTGTATCCACCTAGGTAAGTATGAATAATAATTAAAAAAAAACATACTTCTCTTTTAAGTCAACCCCAGTGAAGCAAGATAAAGCAAGATGGTTAGCATCACAACCAAGCAATTAGCATTTTCGGAAATGGTGGTCTTTATACCTCTCAAGCTTCTTTGGGATAAGTGCAGGCTTATCTGTAGGTCCAGCTGGTTAAAAGCAGCCAGAAGCAGATGTGACACATATGCAGTATAAATTACAGGGTACCCACAGTCTCAGCAAAGTGCAAACACTTGTCTATTGTTTATTTTTATTTTTTTGTTAAATGGCTTCTCAGAGGAGGTTTCTGATATTTACAAAATTTGTGCCCAAAATCAGCCTGGCACAGTGCTTACTAGTCTAGGCTGGTGTATGAGTATGATGATGAAAAATGTGCAACCTTCAAGCTATTTCTGCTATGTGATTAGCATCTATTTGTTGTCTTCTGGATACAGCTGGATTCTTTGCTTGCAACACAAATGTCTGAGATGAGGGTACTGCGTCACGGTCACCAGTTGTCCAGCTGTTAGAGCTACCAGCGCCAACCCAACTACCTTTCAATTTTTGAACATTGAATGACAGCTTTTAAGGATAGGAAAGTGTCCATTCAACTGTGTCAGGAACTAGAATTGACCTATAACTAACCACCTACAAACTCGAAGTAGGTGTATTTTTATGTGTGGTAGAATCAGGTTCTTATGTCATTTAATATAATTTTTTAGTTTTAGCACAGAAAGGGTCAGGCATCAAACAAATTTGCAACAAAATTAAATACAAAATTGCCTCCCAGTTTCCAGTAGACATATGCACTGACAAAAAATTAGTTCGTTTTTGTTTCATTTGGTTTTTTTTTGCTTTGTTCGGAAATTCGAAAATTCGGATTTTCAAATTTCTGAATTTCGAATTTTCGAATTCCAAATTTTCAGAATTTTCGGAATTCGGAAATTCGAAAATCCAAAAATGTGAAAATCTGAAAAAAAAAGGAAAATCAGTAAAATTCGAAATAATAACTAACTAATAATAACTAACTATTAAATTATAGGTATTGGAATTTCCTTTCAAATTTGGCTGTTTGTGAACATAACGAATCCAAATTCATTCGAGGTTACGAATTATCCGAAATAAGGAATGCCACATCTAAACAAATGGAATGGAACAAATTAATAAATAATAATAATAAAAAGGTTTTATTATTGTTATTTATTATTATTAGATTGTTACGTTCCATTCGTTTAGATACGGCATTCCATTTTTCCGATAATTCGTAACTTCGGATAAATTCGTACTCGTTACTTTCACTAACAGCCAAATTTGAAAGGAAGGAAATTCCAATACCTATAATTTAATATTTATTATTAGTTAGTTATTATTTCAGATTTTTGGGTTTTCAAATTTTCAGATTTTCATTCTATTGAATTTTCAAATTTCAAATTTTCATCCTTATTTTTGGATTTTCAATTATCCAAAATTTCGAATTTTCAAATTTATGAAATTTCGAATTTTTAAATTTTCCAATTTCCGAAATTTCGAATTTCCGGAAAACTGAAAATTTGGAAATTTGAAATTTGGGAATTCGAAAATTGGAAATTCGAAATTTCCGAAATTGAAAAATTCGGAAATTCGAAATTTCCAAAATTGAAAAGTTCGGAAATTCGAAATTTCCGAAATTGAAAAGTTCGGAAATAGGAAATTTCCGAAATTGAAAAATTCGGAAATTTCGGAATCAGAATTCGTTAAAAAACGAATTTGGAACTAAATGCACATGACTTCTGTACCTGTAATCCTGGGAAGTCAACTGAGACAGGTTTGCACAGGTCTGCAACAGAATTACCACTGGGCATAAGACAGATCTTAACTCCATACAGATGCACAGTGGTTGGGGCATGTTTCAGTCTACATTCTGTGACAGTGCGAGGCGCTGCCATGGTGTGAAGCTGGATACACACTATACAACTTTTGTTGTTTGATTTCCTTTAGATTTACCAAAACCATGTAGTGCAAGGGCTTGCCTGATTGCATACAAATTGAAACTGTTGAGGTTTTTGGTAAATTTAAAAGAAAACTTCTATAGAAAATAGTATAATGTGTATCCAGTTTAAGATTAGAAAATGGTTGGAAAAAGGACACTGGGTTTGCATGTGTGCAGCAGGTGGGACTCCGGAGTATATATCATGAGCAGAGAAAGCTGTATATACAACTTTCTCTAGATCTTGGTAGTCTAGGGTTAAGCTTCATAGTTTGGAGATTTCAAAGTGTCTTGGGAGGGAAGAAATCTCCAACCCAGTGTCTGTATTTTGCGAAAGACCAGCAGCGTGTGTTTTCCGGTACACAAAGCCCTTATACACTGTGTGCACAATTATTGGGCAAGTTGTATTTTTGAGGATTCCTTTCATTATTGAACAACTACAGTGCTCTCAGTCAATCCAAAATGTTAAGAAAACCTCAAACCTAAATATTTAGGAAAGTAAAAGTGAGGTGTTGGCTTTCTTAGGAGAATATCTATTTGTGCAGAATTATTATGCATCTAAATGAAAAATAAAAATCTTCCCATCTCACTTGTTTATTTTCATCTGTTAAAGTGAGAATAATAAACAGCTCAAAATTTGCAAATAAACATATCTGACATTTCCCAAAAAAAAATAAATCAGTGACCAATATCGCCATCCTTCTTTTCAATAGCAGTCATAAGCCTTCCATGCATGGAGTCTGTCCGTTTCTTGATCTGTTGACGATCAACTTTTTGTGCAACAGCAACCACAGCCTCCTAAACACTGTTCAGAGAGGTGTACTGTTTTCCTTCACCTTAAGACCCCTTTCACACCGAGAGCATTTTGCAGGCGCTATAGCGTTAAAAATAGTGCCTGCAATCCGCCCTCAAACAGCTGCAGCATTGTCTCCAGTGTGAAAGCCCGAGGGCTTTCACACCGGAGCGCTGCGCTGGCAGGACGTCAGGAAAAGTCCTGCCAGCAGCTTCTTTAGAGCGGTGAAGGAGCGGTGTGTTTACCGCTCCTCCACCGCTGCTCTCCATTGAAATCAATGGGGCAGCGCTGGGATACTGCCGGCAAAACGCCGCTATTACTGCGCATTGTGGGCGGTTTTAACCCTTTCTCGGCCGCCAGCGGGGGGTAAAAGCGCCCCGCTAGCGGCCAAAATGCGCCGCTAATCTGACGGTAAAACGCCGCTAAAAATAGCAGCGTTTTACCGCCGACGCTATGGGCGGCCCGGTGTGAAAGGGCTCTAAATCTCCCATTTAAGAAGGGCCCACAAGTTCTCAACTGGGTTTAGGTCAGGTGAAGAAGGGGGCCATGTCATTGATACTGACATATAATCACACACATAGGTTGGACTTGTGTCTCAACCTCACCTGTAACTATATAACTATGTAATTATTCTTTCATCTTTAACCACCTCAATACAGTGCATTTTCGCCCCCTTCCTGCCCAAGCCATTTTTCAGCTTTCAGCGCTGTCGCACTTTGAATGACAATTGCGCGGTCATACAACACTGTACCCAAATGAAAATGTTATCATTTTTTCCCAACAAATAGAGCTTTCTTTTAGTGGTATTTGATCACCTCTGCGGTTTTTATTTTTTGCGCTATAAACAAAAGAAGAGTGAGAAGTTTTAAAAAAAACACAATAATTTTTATCTTTTGCGATAATAAATATCCAATTTTTTTTTCTTTAAAACAAATTTTTTCTCAGTTTAGGCCGATATGTATTCTTGTACATATTTTTGGTAAAAAAAAATCGCAATAAGCGTATATAGATTGGTTTGCGCAAAAGTTATAGCGTCTACAAAATAGGGGATAGATTTATAACATTTTTATTTTTTTTATTTTTTTTACTAGTAATGGCGGCGATCTGCGATTTTTATTGTGACTGCGATATTGCGGCGGACACATCGGACACTTTTGACACATATTTGGGACCATTCACATTTATACAGCGAACCGTGCTATAAAAATGCATTGATTACTGTATAAATGTGACAGGCAGGGAAGGGGTTAACACTAGGTGGTGATCGAGGGGTTAACTGTGTTGCTAGGGAGTGATTCTAACTGTAGGGGGAGGGGACTCACTAGGGGAGGAGACCGATCGGTGTTCCTCTGTGCTGGGAACACACCATCGGTCTCCTCTCCTCTGACAGGACCGTGGATCTGTGTGTTTACACACACAGATCCACGGTCCTGCTGTGTTACCGGTAATCGCGGGTGCCTGGCGGACATCGCGGCCGCCGGGCACGCGCACCGGGTGCCTAGTGACACGGCGGGCGCGCGCGACCCCCTGGTGGCCTAGGAATGCGAGGCCATCATATGACGCCCGCCCGCAACGAGAGCTGCGCCGCCTGGCCGTCAATAGACAGCCGGCGGTCAGCTAGCGGTTAAGGCTGCTTTCACACTGGGGCGGTAGGGGGCGTCGGCGGTAAAACCGCTATTTTTAGCGCTGTTTTACAGCGGTATTCGGCCACTAGCGGTGCGGTTTTAACCCCCCGCTGGCGGCCGAAAAAGGGTTAAAATCACTCGTACAGCGCGGCTATTGCCGCGGTATAGCCGCGCTGTCCCATTGATTTCAATGAGCAGGAGCAGTTTAGGAGCGGTGAATACACCGCTCTTCACCGCTCCAAAGATGCGGCTTGCAGGAGATTTTTTCTTCTCCTGCCAGCGCACCACTTCAGTGTGAAAGCCCTCGGGCTTTCACACTGAACAAACAGCGGAGGCTGTTTAGGGGCGGTTTGCAGGTGGTATTTTTAGCGCAATAACGCCTGCAAACCGCCCCAGTGTGAAAGGGGCCTTAGGCTTTTACTGGCTAGCCAGACAGTGGAGTACTTTGATGCATGCGATGGAGCATTCTCCTGCATAAATATCATGGCCTTCTTGAAAGATGCAGACTTTTTCCCATATCATTGCTTGAAGAAAATGTCTTCTAAAAACAGTCAGTAGGTTTGGGAGTTGATTTTGAGTCCAGCTTCAACCCAAAAAGCTCCAACTAGCTCATGTTTAATAATACCAGCTAATACCGGTACCCCACCTCCACCGTGCTGACGTCTGAGTCGAAGTGGAGCTCTGTGCCCATTACTGATCCAGCCACAGGCCCATTCATGTGGTCTGTCAAGAGTCGCAGATATTTCTTGGCCCAGCTTTTATGTTTCAACGTATGTGTCTTGTTCAGTGGTGGTCGGGTTTCAGCCTGCCATACTTTGGCCATATCTCTGAGCACTGAACACCTTGTACTTCTGGGCACTCCAGATATGTGCAGTTCTGGAATATGGCAGCCATGAAGGATAATGGATTTCTGGTAACTTCACGTTTAAATCTTCTCAAATCTTTGACAGTTTATTTTTGTCTTTTTTTCTCAACACATTTCTTGCGAACCTTTTGACTATTTGCAACAAAAAGTTTGATGGTTCTGTGATCACGCCCCAATATTTTTGCAATTTCAAGAGTGCTGCATCCCTCATCCAATCAGGACTCAGGACCCGCTTCCTGATTTGCCGGGAGGAGAGTCAGGAAGACAATAGCGAATACTAATTTGCTATTGTCACACAACTGGGTGAGCTCAGGACGCAGTGCTCTGCGCCCCAAGCCCACCCTTATTTAAAGCCTCAGGCTCTAATAACGTGCTTCAAAAAAATTTTAAAAATACATGCGCCCAATGCCCTGCATGTAGATTAGGGGCCGGGTACATGGATTAGGGGGGTGACGCCTCTGCGCCGCGTATTGAAGGGCTGCCACTGAGTGCAGCTCTGCATAGACACCAATCAGCTTCCAGGTTATATTGCCAAAGTTTAAAGGGGTTGTAAACCTTTCGTGTTTTTTCACCTTAATGCATCGTATGCATTAAGGTGAAAAAAACACCTGTCAGTGACCGCCCCCCCCCCCCCCCAATTTTACTTACCTGAACCCTCGAACTTGACCCTGGCGGGGACACGCTGTCTCTCTGCCCGGGGTTTTCGGCTCTTAATTGGATAGATTGATAGCGGCGCCAGCCATTGGCTCCCGCTTCTGTCAATCAAATCCAATGAGGTGAGCGCCGGGGGGCGGGGCAGAGTCCTGCATTCGGCCTCTATGGACACTGAATGCTGGACTCAGGAGCGGCCTGCAAGGTAACCCCCTCGCCCTCGGGGAAGCACTTCTCCGAGGGGGTTATCAGATGTGGGGAGGAGATGCGAGAGCCACCGGGGGGCCCCAGAAGACGAGGTTCCTGGCCACTCTGTGCAAAAGGAGCTGCACAGTGGAGGTATGATATGTTTGTTATTTAAAAAAAAATACCTTTAATTGAACAAATTGAATTTAGAAAGCTGACTGGTTGCCATGCACAGCTGCACCAGATTCTGGGTCAGTTTTAGTAAATCTCGTCCAATGTGTGTGGGAAGGGTTATATTCTGATTACTCATAATAAAATAAACCTAAGATGCCTATATACACAAAGGATTAGCTGGAAACATTGTACACATGATGAGTTTCCTATGATCAGGAATAGCTGACTTAATGACAGCACAGGGAGATCTGTAAACACTTCCATTGATTGCAATGTCACTTTAATAAAACTGTATGTGCATGCCATCGTTTGGAGCTGTCAGCTGTGGTCATGCAGAGGAATGCGGATCTCCTTCAGTATGAAGGGCGGCAGGTGTCAGGGTACTCCATAGTCCCCGGCGGGTCCCCAGGCTGTGGTGTGATGACGATCATTGGGGGGTGATGTCATCGCACGTCATAGGAGTCCGTCCTCCGGGCCGCCTTCATTGCCTTTCCTGGAGATGAGCGGAGATATAAGAGGAGGAGGAGCGCCGGCTGGAGCACACACACACCGCCCGATCCCGGACTGTGTACAGCTGGAATCCGCATTATCCCGATCCATCCCCCTCCACCCACCGGATTCCCTGCACCTTGGATGCATCGCCCAGTCTGACTCCTCCGGGATCTCTCCTCCAATGCGGCTACCGACCATGTCCGGGAACTTCCTTCTAGCGCCCATCCCGGAGACCGCCGACTACTTCACCGTCCGGGACATTAAGATGGCAGTGATGGGGGCCGGGGGTGTGGGCAAGACCGGTGAGTACCAGGATCACCCATCACCGGCATGGCACCAGGCGATCCGTGCTACTTTATATGTCCTATAGGAGAGTTCATAGAACCGATGATGGGATCGATCATCATTGTTATCCCTATTATTGTTCTATTATCTGTTATATTGTTATCTGTATCACATGACAATTTTTGTCATCACTAAATTGTCATCACCATTCATATCCCCCAAGGAAGATCTAATATTCATTGATTATCTTTAGTAGATGATTGATTTCTGCATACACTGGATGTGCCAACTCAGCAATCAAATACTCAGAATGATGTCACTGCAGATACAGTCCACATTGTGCAAAATCTTCATTGTTTGCCACCCATGTACAATAGAACTTGAAAGAAGTATTCAACCTAAAAGCAAACATTTATAATTATACAGCTTACTAATTCTTAGTTTGCTGCATTTGTTTTCTTGTTTAGATATTCTTTCCTTTATTTTAACCTGGTGATCTGACCAGTAAGTCTGCTGTTTTTCAACATAACAATCGGTCCTGCAGATGTAGTAGTTAGAAGGTTGAGACAAACCATTTAACACTGACAGGAATGCTTACAATGGTCAGCTTTTATCTATTTATGTAAAGCCTTTATCACAAAGGATACATTTTTTTCTACAGATGATGGCTGGCAAAATTTTATTTGCCAATACACATTTATTAAAAAGTTTTTTGTAATTAAAAAAAAAAAAAATATATATATATATATATATATATATATATATATTTTTTTTAATTACAAAAAACTTTACAAAAAAACTAGTATTATTACTTTTTAAATTATATTATATAATTTTTATATTGTTTTATACTTTTGTCATGGGACCCAGTTGCCTCTCTTGCCCCCCCCCCCCCCCCCTTATAAATCCAGCACTGGTTTGCTGTAATTGCATGAAAAGTGTTAGCTGGAGTTGTTTGGATTCACTTTGTTAGTGTATCTAAATCTGCTAGTAGATCTAACACCCCCCCCCCAAGATTAACAGTGCTTCTGTCCAAAGGTGCCCCCCGTGCTCCTTCATCCAGAGTCGGGGCACTCTAATAAAGTAGGTGTGTTACTGGCCGGATCACCAGGGGAAAAAGCCTTTGTTGCAGTGAATACACAGGGGGCGATTGTTGTCATTTCCAATGATCTCCTTTAGCCGTGTGCTAACTTTAGTAATATCCTGCAACCTATTAGAATCTTTTCACCAATCTGAACACATTAAACTGATGAACAAAGAGATGCTTGTATACTATATTAGTAGATATGCATCTGTTGGGTTCCTACAGACAATGCAGAGATCAGATCTCCTGTGGTGTACAGAGTGGAGTTACTTCTCCTTCAGAGTTTTCAAAAAGTTTGTCGAGTCACCTATTTGTAACAAGTATGCAATTTTATTCATTTATTTTATTTAAAATTACAACTTTTGAATTTCCTGTTCTGTATACTTGTTGCAAATTAGCATCTGAAAGTATTGAAAAAATTAGGTTTAACATAACAGCCAACCAGTGAGCATTTTTAGAGTTGCGAGCAATCGCAGCCCCTAGATTTCTCTTATGACAGGTTTACTTTATCCCAAAGGGTGCACATCCTCGTCTGTGGGTGACAGTTTGGGGGGGAATTTACTAAGACAGGAGCAGACAGAATCTGGAGCAGCTGTACATCGTAATCAATCAGCTTCTATCTTCGGCTTGTTCAGTTAGTCTTTGAAAATGAAAGATAGAAGCTGATTGGTTGCCATACATGGCAACTTCAGATTTTGGCTGCTTCAGTCTTAGTAAATTCGCCTCTTAGTCCAGTGTTATAAGGTATGTGCTCCACACAGCTGACAGCAGGCTGGCCTTGTACACAGCTGCCTTTGATGTAACACATACACTATTAGATACAGTAGCACATTTTGCCTTTATTTTAGAACTTTATATCAGAAACTTTCTACAGCCCTAGTTCACACTGATGCGATTTGACATGTCAAATCGCATGCCAAATTGCCGGCAATGTCTGCATCTGAATCGGTGCGACGCCACATCTGCGGCGCCCAGCCGATTCACAAAAGTAGCTTCTGTACTACTACATGGGAAAGACACATATGAGGAGTAAAGTTGCTGCTTACCCCAAATAATATATTATGGGAAAGTGCCCCCAGGAAGGGTTTTTTCGGCAGCCAAGTAAATGAGTACAAAAATGCAAAGAAAATTTTTTCTTTGAATTTTTGTACTCATTTACTTGGCTGCCGAAAAACCCCTTCCTGGGGGAACTTTCCCATAATAGCTTCTGTACTACTTTTGGCGATTTTCGGGGTGTGATTTTTTTTTTTCCCATTGACATCTGTGCAGAAACCCGCACAGAGGTCTCTGAAATCGCCCCCGAAGTCGGGACTGACATGTGGGAATGAAATTGTGCGAGTTCAGCTGAAGTCAGTGTGAACCTGGGCTTAGACATGGAAGAGAGGTGGATTATAGACTCCTAGGAGCCTCTTCATTTCATCTCCATTTCCTTTTCATCCAGGTGTATGAATTTCTCATATATATTCATGTGATATTGTTTCTTTGTGCTATATTGTACCAAATTGCTAAAATTTTTTTTTTTTTTTTTCTTCCAGCGATGATTGTTCGATTCCTTACTAAAAGATTCATTGGAGACTATGAAAGCAATACTGGTGAGTTTTTTTACCTGATTAAAGTGCATCTAGACTCAAAAACAAAAATATCATTTATTGCTTCTTTACTTGTCCTTAGATGTGGTGGCTGCATTAGTTCCCATTTTCTAGGCTTAGATTTTATTCTATTGCATCATTTTGTATTTGCTTTCAATATGTTATGTCATGCATTTTTAATGTTGTGTTATTTTCCTCCCCCACACATTTGGAGAGGGGATATATTAGCCTTTTTCAATTTCTATGCGATTTATGTGTATTTGACCTATTTACTATTTGGGTATCACAAAGCCCCAGTGCTTCTTGCCATTCCCCATATCCCTTGTGGATAAATGTCCTGTACAATTTGGGTCTGATTCCCACCTTTGACAACCTTGGCTGTATGTGGGATATTCATTTAGACCAGGGATATGCAATTAGCGGACCTCCAGCTGTTGCAGAACTACAAGTCCCATGAGGCATAGCAAGATTCTGACAGCCACAAGCATGACACCCAGAGGCAGAAGCATGATGGGAGTTTTAGTTTTGCAACAGCAGGAGGTCCGCTAATTGCATATCCCTGATTTAGAGCTTAGATTTCCTTTATTTCCACTTGGTGATCCTGCCAGTGACACATTTTAGGGGAGATTTACTAAAACTGCTGTATTCAGAATCTGGTGCAGCTGTGCATGGTAGCCAATCAGGTTCTAACTTCAGCTTGTTCAATTAAGCTTTGACACAAAAGAAACTGGAAGCTGATTGGTTTCTTTGCAGAGCTGCACCAGATTTTGCATGGTACAGTTTTAGGCTGGGTTCACATATGTGCCGCCGCGGGTTCCTGCCTAGGGTTCATTGTGTGTCTGTTCGCCGGTTCAGGTACGATTCATGCCCGAATTTTTGCCTGAATTCGCACTTGAACCAGACCCAACCACACACAGGACCCCTTTTGCAATCCGCTCCGCAACCACCCCAGACCTTTGTGAACTGGCTCTATTGAGACTCGCACTCGCCTGTAATTGAATGCGGAGAAAACCAGCATGTGTGAACCCAGCCTTAGTAAATCTTCTCCTTTCTGTCCTAAAGTGACCATATAAAGTCACTGTACAATGGTTTTTCCAACCTTTTTGTCCCGGGGAGGAACCCTAGAAATAATGTTCTGGTCTTGGGGAACCCCTGCTAAAACAAGTTCAATGTGTTCATTGGGAAATTGCCCCTTACATTGGTGGATGGTGGGAGGAATGCCCCCTCTACAGACAGCTAAAAAGATCATTGGTGTCATGGAGCTGGCTCTGCCAAGTGGTGTTGGCACCGTAACTATGCAGACACTATCAAATGGGAGTTCAGTCACAGCTCAAGGAACCCCAGTTGAGAATGGCTGCTGTACTATACCTATAGAGAAGCAGCGTTGTCACCATGTTGTCTCCTGAATTGGACCACAAACATCTCCTCCGCTCTATGAAATAGTAAGGAGGGGGTTTGTAGTCCACAGAAAAGAAGGGGAAAGCTGATCACATTGTTTGAGACTTCAGTTCAGTGCAGAGGAAGTTTCAAATACATTAGATGTCCAGCAGGATCAACAGTATTTTTCTTGACTTATAGAAAATGTAATTGGACTGAAAAAAGAAAACTAATGCAGCCACCACATCCAGGGACTTGTGAGCTGCAATATATTACATTTTAGTTCTTGGATTTAGATACGCTTTCAATTGTAAATTTCCACAAATTCCCATTTTGACTTTTTCCTGAATATGGCTTATATTCTCTTTTTTGTCAATCAGGAAACTTATACTCCAGGCTGGTGGCTGTAGAAGGGGAACATATGGCTTTACAGATCCAGGACACACCAGGCTATGTTAAGGTGAGACTCTTACAGCATATATCATATGTACAGATTATTATTGACTGTCAGGTGCGATAACATCCGTCTGACTCATTTCTAACATGTATACTGATTTTCACAAATGTGTCATTCTTATGTCTCCAGCCCCTGTGAAATCTGTTTTAAGAGTATAAATGATAGAGACCACATAAATGAGTCACTGATTCCTGTGACTCAGTGCTCTAATAGTATGACAGACACTTGCAATTAACTATATTCTAAGGTATTCAGATTTTATTGTGCTATACAAACATGTAAATCTATTTGTGTTATGCACTGCAAGTTAAATTTCATTAAGGGCCCATTCACACTAGGAACCGCATGTGAATCGCACAGGAACACTGTGCGGTTCCTGTGCAATTCACATGCAGTTCTGCGCAGTGCGGTTCAAAATGAATGGGCTAAAATCGCACGTCACTGCACCAAGAGTAGAGCATGCACTCCTGGAAATGCATTGCAATTGGATTGTATGGTACCTTTGTACCATGCGATCCGGTGCTGCGACCTGCGTTTGGGCTGTTCTTAATTTTACACTGACACCTGCTGCAAATTGCAAGGACAGTGTGTTTGGAATGCGGTGCGGGAAACTGCCACCGAACGCGGGTCTCCCGCACCATGTTCTAGTGTGAACGGACCCTAATATAGAATCAGCGCCTCGACCTGAAATGTATGTGTACATTTTATCTTTGCTGCCCAAATGTAAAAAAAGCATTTTTATACAGTTCTTCTGGCGGTCTCTGCCTCAGTGGGAGGAAGAGATTGTCGGAGGAACTTCTAGGTATTGGGTTTATGCATCATGCCTATGGAGGCATCATGCTTCATTGTACATAAAGGCTGACACAATTCCCCCAAACAAATAATATATAGCACCAATGGCGACCCTAGGGGGGGCCAGAGGGGGCCCTGACCCCCCCCAACATTATGCTGGGCCCCACCATGTGCCCCCCCAAAAAAAAAAAATATTATTTTTTTTTTTTTTTTACAAAAAGGCAATTTCTTTTTGTTTGTATTCATATCGGATCTTACTCAGTCCACCGCTGGGGTAACACAGTCTCTATTGAGAGGGAGAACGTCCCCAGTCAGCTCCTGCAGGTGATTCCTCCCCCCTCCCCTGCTCGCTGACACTGCATAATGCAAGTGCTCACACAACCACGGCCGCCCGATCTGCTCCTTCCCCTGCATCCTCATTGGCAGGGAGAAGAGCGAGTTGCAGGAAGGACTCCACCAGGACTCCCAGTTACAGAAAAAACAGACTGATTTCTCCCATCCTTAGGACAGGAGAACCAGCCTGTAAATTCCAAGAGATGCCAGACCAGCGGTGTCAATAGCAGGGGCAGGACAGCAAGAGGAGGCTGGGGAACCCCACAGTGGCAGAACACCAGGGCCCGGTGGCAAGACATCCTTTGCAACCCTGACAGTTCTCCCACTGCTTTGGACCCTTATATTTTCTTGGTATGCTGGTGACATATATCTCTTGTTCTCTGTCACCCTGGGGGGGCCCCAATACAGTAGGAAGGGAGCTCACTGCAGAATATGTGAAAGGGCCGTTGTGGGATCGTAGTAAAGGGGTAAAGGGCCCCAGGATAGATAAAATATATATAGATCTATCTATCTATCTATCTATCTATCTATCTATCTATCTATCTATCTATCTATCTATCTATCTATCTATCTATCTATCTATCTATCTATCTATCTTTGCATTTTATATTGCCCCCCTATTTTTGTCCCTGTCCCCCCCTGTGCCCCCCCTAAATATGAAAGCTGGAGACGCCACTGTATAGCACACCTCTTTTACGTATCAGGCCACATACAATTACATTTCTCTGTTGAAAATATGATGTTAAAGGAGAAGTATGGCTAAAACTCTTTTGGCCATACTTCTGTGAGTCACATGAGTGCAGTTTGTTCTGCACTCCTGTGAGCCAGATTTAGCCGACAGCGAGCTAAAGTCTGCTGTCGGCTGACGTCACAGAGCTGGTCCAGGCTCTGGAAGGATCCTGGCAATAATGTCGAATCACCCAGATGCCTGACTGGCAGCTGGCTCAGCCTCTGCACTGCTGAGAACCTGAGTCAGCTGCTTCCACCCCCTTCACAGTCCACTGCTCCAGTGAGCACTGGAGGGGTAGAGCAGAGTGATGAATGACAGTCAGCACTCTCTGCTCACTGAAGACTGAGAACTTGGCGATCAGCAGTCACATGATCTCTCAGTTCTCGGTATTAAAGCCGGCGGGGAAGCTGTAGCATCGGATTGATGCTGCAGCCAAATAGGTGAGTATGAATGGTTGTGTGTTTTTTTTATCATTCACCAGCAACTCATACATTATGGGCAGATTACCTGGGTTCCCAGCTCCACTCACTTTACATAATCATTTCAAGGGAGTCTAGCTCTCCCTATTGGATTTTTCAGTAGTGTTACATTGTAGCTTCTAACCCTTTCCCCACTTGGCTAAATAAATGTGTTTTTTTTGTTTGTGACTCTGATAGAGATTCCCCTCACTTCCCGTTGGGGTGACTGCGTAGAACGTGAAGGAAAGGAGAATCTCCCTAGTGGTGTTGCAGATGGCAACAAAAACTTCATATAGTAAAAAAATAACCCAAAACGAGTTATAAAGAAAAAAGGTTTTAATCATTCATCACGCTAACCAAAAATGTAAAAACTTGTCAGGAATTAGGCTTTAAAGTGTATCTAAAGCCAAGGTTTTATTTTAGTTTTTGGATAGACTGGGGGAGGGTTAGAACCCTTGTCAGGTTTTTGAGGTTGTCTGTGACTCAATTGGTGAGATTTACTTTTTCTGAAAAGAGAGGAAAAATCCAAAAATTTGAAATGGCCATCAGAACAGGAATAGAGGGGGAATCTTCCAGTGGAGACATTTGTTCCAGTGAGCGTGACTGATGAGCTTGTAAAAATTCCCTTAGTGGGTGGCCTTGTCGGCCCCCTCCCTTCTGATTTTGTTTGATTAAAAACAAATTGAAGAAGCCAGGCGGAAAATGATTGTACATCTAACCACATGCAGCTGCTGTTTGGATATTTTGACAGCTGGCAGGCTGTCAAAATACAATAGGCACAGTGGGTGATTCTTCCATATGCACTGTATAGCATGGATGGAGGAATCTGTTCGATTTTTTTTTTTTATTTTTAATCTATAGGTTTATGGTCATCTTAAATTGGAGAGATTGTCTCTCACTTCCTATTGTGTATATATGACCGGAAGTGAAGCTAATTCTCCCTAATAGACTTTAGATGACAAAGTGGTTTTATCCATTCCCTATTCAATCCAAAACTGAAAAGAAAAACATTTGGCTTTAATCCTACATATATTACTATTACCCATTTACGCCTCTTTCTTTATTGCTGTATAGCAGAATGTTGGTAACAGATCACATAACTATCTAGCTGTTCAGTCTATATAAATCTGTCAGATCTTGGGTTATAAATCTTTTTTTTTTTTTTTTTTTTGCATAGGTGGAAGATGACGTATCTCAGGTTGCAGACATGCTGCGATTTATTCAGTCATCAGAAGGTTTCCTGCTAGTGTACTCGGTCACAGACCTAAGGAGCTACGAGTACATCCGCCACCTCCACCAGCACATCCGGAAGGTGCACTCGGACTCTAAAATACCCATTATTATTGTGGCCAATAAAGGGGACCTCCTCCATGTCAGACAGGTGCCTTCAGATTCTGGAATCCAGCTGGCCAATGAACTGGGCTGCTCCTTTGTGGAGATCTCCACCAGTGAAAACTGTCAGGACGTTTGTGACGTGTTCCATCACCTGTGTAAAGAGATCGGCAAACACCAATCCAGCAGCACTGGAGAGAAGAGGAGAGGCTCTATAATGCCACGACCAAAGTCGCCTAATATGCAGGATTTAAAGAGACGCTTTAAACAGGCGTTATCGCCAAAAATAAAAGCTTCCTCTGCCATGGCATAGTTTGCATTCCTACAGGAAAAAGACTGCGTTTATTTTTTTTATTTCAGAATAATTTATTTTTTTAATGAATATTTTAATGTGTATATCGGCATGCATACTGCCTAAACCAAATATATATTTATTTAAATATTATCCTTTGGTTTTCTGTGTCCCGGTCTTTACAGGGAACTCATTTATCTGGTCTGGGTTTTGGTAGTTAAGAGTAAAGGGAATGTGTTTGCAAATACTTTAGAACATACTATTGAATTCCCGAAATCTGGAAGCGTGACATTTTTGTAAATCAAAGGCAAGATCATTCATAACTAGTGTTTAAAAAAAAATCTTTCTCTATTCCCCTCACCCTCCCTCCCAACCTGAACAGTCTGAAATAAATTGAATTAAAGGCTAGGTTCCACCTTTCCAAAAAAAAAAAAAATACTATGCAGTCAAGGGGCCCCAGTAGGTATTAAAAAAACTGTGCAGCTCTGTAGGGTTCTTTAACTGTATTGCCTGTAGACTATTTGCATGGTATACTGTATGTGCGGAGGCAAAGAGGGTGAGCTTTTATGCCCACACAATGCTAATATGTGTCCATTGACAGCCCAGTGACTGAGCTGGCATAGACAGCTCTTATACCTAGTAATGATCAGGGAAGGCAGGGCGGGCCCCTGATCATTTGACCACTATGATGGGGTGGTCACGTAATTGCGCAGTCAGTCGTTCCCCCCCTTCCTCCCGGGCATAAAGATCCAGTTAAAGGGATGCCGGGGCTGGGTGGGAAAGGGTTAGGCTGCCATTTTTCTGCAGGCATTTTCTTTTATATTGTATGGGCAGTTGGCACTTTCACTTTAAAATTGTAATAACTGGAGTCCATTGCTCAAAGCCAAGACAAAGATGTTACCTATGATTATCAGTTGAATTTCAGCTGTCATATTTTTATTGCCTGTTAGAAAAAGTAAACATATGTCTTCTATGTTCTTGTGCACAGCGAAACACATTTTTAACATTTATCAGTTTGCATAGACAACACACTGATGAACCCCCCCAACCTCCCCTCACTTCTTTAGGACTATTGGTATAGATGTTTTCTAGCATACGTGAAGCTCACGCACTGAGACCTTTGCTAATTTTCAGTTTGGTCTGTATCTGGGGAATAATCACCAAAGGTGGGGTACTGAGTGAAATTGCATTCATATTTCTTTAGTGATAGGTTTGACTTTAAGTATAGACAGGGCTTTTTTTTTCTAAAACAATAGGTTCTGGAACTCAACCACGAACTCCCAAAACCCCTTCCCCTACACACACCCTCCAAATCACATCAAATAGTGGGTGTGGTCAGTCAAATTTCACGAACAGTAGGAGGGTCTTAAAGGTCATTAAATACCAGGATTGCATTACACACAGAGTGCAGAGCTGTCACTTGTAAACACAGAAACCGGACTTTTGTGTTTACAAGTGATTGTGGTGGGCAGGGAGCAGAGGGTCTGAGCCAGAGGTGGTGGAACTGAGTTCCACCAAGTTCCCCCTGAAAAAAAGCCCTGAGTATAGAAGTATGGGTTGTGAGATTCAAGGTGCATTCTGTGAATCTAAGAAAATGATGGCTTTCAATCAATGCTGATATACCCTCTATTGTCAAAAGTATTGGGACACTTGCCTTTACACGCACATGAACTTTAATGTCATTCCAGTCTTAGTCCGTAGGGTTCAATATTGAGTTGGCCCACCCTTTCCAGCTATAACAGCTTCAGCTCTTCTGGGAAGGCTGCCCACAAGGTTTAGGAGTGTGACTATGGGAATGTTTGACCATTCTTCCAGAAGAGCATTTGTGAGGTCAGGCACTGATGTTGGATGAGAAGGCCTGGCATGCAGTCTCCACACTAATTCATCCCAAATGTGTTCTATCGGGTTGAGGTCAGGACTCTGTGCAGGCCAGTCAAGTTTCTCGACCCCAAACTTGCTTATCCACGTCTTTATGGACTTTGGGGTGGAGGAACTTGATTGGCCTGCACAGAGTCCTGACATCAACCCGATAGAACACCTTTGGGATGAATTAGAGTGGAGACTGCAAGCCAGGCCTTCTCGTCAAACATCAGTGCTTGACCTCACAAATGTGCCAACTCAATATTAAACCCTATGAACTAAGACTGGGATGCCATTAAAGTTCATGTGCTTGTAACAGCAGGTGTCCCAATACTTTTGACAATATAGTGTATGTATTGGTGTTCATATCAGGAACCAGGAACATTCCGGGCTTGCAACTATTGATCAGGGTGGCTTGGGAAATAATCCAACAGAATTGCAGTAATCAGAGAATGACAGTTTTGTAGTGACTGGCCATACATGCAGTATGCAAACACTTTGTCAGATGCTTTGGAATATCTAACTGCCAGTTCCATGTTGTGTCAGTTTTTCCACAGTGTGTGAAAAATATCTACAAATAATGCTGAGGGATTCAATAGGGTGAGCAAAGAACTGCTAATCTCTATGCTGAAAACTATAAGCCACGCACATGACCAGACTGCTGTAAATCAAAATAAGAAAAAACTGAGGGAAGGGGACTAAATGGCGTTTTTTTTCCTCTTATGTTTTTATGATCTGCGTCTGTAGCTGTGTCTCCATGATCCTCCTCTTTGCTGTCCTATGCTTCCCTCCAGCGCTCCTATCTTATCTTCTTTTCCACTGAAATGTATGAAGGAAAGAAGGAGCTTTGATCAACTACTGACCTACCTATTTTGATAACCAACCTTATTAGCACCCAATATCCTCTACTTTGGTCACGTGCTAGTTAAAGGCAACAGTCATGGGTGAACCATGGAGCCTGTCATTGCTGACCTATTCTTCAGGTTTTTCTGGTTACATTTCTGACACTTTCCCATCCCTCCCAACAGTCCCAAATTGTGCAGGACTGTCCCGCATTATGGACATGCTCCTGCTGTGCAAGGACTGAGTCCTGGAAAATCCTTTTTAAAAAAAAAAAGTCTGAGTTACGTTAACAGAAATGACACGTCAAACAACAAAAGAGGATCATACAAAGAATTTGACATTTTCTCAAAAACAGGTGACAATCTTCATTTTGAATGGGAAATGCCACGTACACACGGTCGGACTTTACGGCAGACTTTGCCCGGCAGACTTTACGACGGACTTTACGACGGACTTTCTGAATGAACGGACTTGCCTACACACAATCAACCAAAGTCCGTCGAATTCGTACGTGATGACGTACGACCGGTCTAAAACAAGGAAGTTCATAGCCAGTAGCCAATAGCTGCCCTAGCGTGGCTTTTTGTCCATCGAACTAGCATACAGACGAGCGGACTTTTTGACCGGACTCGAGTCCATTGGATAGATTTGAAACATAAATTTTAAAGAATTTCCTTCGCGCTGGTAGATGTGAGAAAAAAATTAATTAACTAGGTGATGTAAAATACTAAATGTGAATATTGCAGCAAAATTAATGGTGCTCACACAACCGCTTGCTGAATAAATAATTAAGTGAATTTCGCGCAATATTCCAGTAGTGCCAGTGTCTAGATGCCAAAGAAGAAAGAGGCAGATAGAAATGCTAGCAAAGGTTATAACCTCATAAATAACCGTGAGTGGATCCTGGTAAGTAAAAATCCTTGTATAAAGTGTTATACCATTAAATAAATTGATAAAGTGCAACCGTATAATAAATAACCGTGAATGGATCCTGATGAATAAAAATCTTGTGTGAAGTGTTATGACCTTAAAATGAATTAATATAAAGTGGAACCGTGACTGAATGACCGTGAATAAATGCTGGTGAGTAAAAGTCTTGGTAAAAAGTCCTTATAACATTGAATAAATTAATATAAAGTAAAATCCATCATAAAGGTGAATGATTGGCAACAAATTAATATCAAAAGTGCACTAAATTCAGTGTAATCACAATTCATCTAACTGCGCCTTTAAAAATAAAGACTCAAAATAGCAGCATTGCAAGATTCAAAATGTGTGATTCATAAAATCTAGGATAGATGGCGCTTTATGATGGATTTTACTTTATATTAATTTATTCAATGTTATAAGGACTTTTTACCAAGACTTTTACTCACCAGCATTTATTCACGGTCATTCAGTCACGGTTCCACTTTATATTAATTCATTTTAAGGTCATAACACTTCACACAAGATTTTTATTCATCAGGATCCATTCACGGTTATTTATTATACGGTTGCACTTTATCAATTTATTTAATGGTATAACACTTTATACAAGGATTTTTACTTACCAGGATCCACTCACGGTTATTTATGAGGTTATAACCTTTGCTAGCATTTCTATCTGCCTCTTTCTTCTTTGGCATCTAGACACTGGCACTACTGGAATATTGCGCGAAATTCACTTAATTATAGATTTGAAACATGTTTCAAATCTAAGTCTGTCCAACTTTTGAGAAAACAAAGTCCGCTGGAGCCCACACATGATCGAATTGTCCGACGAAATCCAGTCCGCAGGGCAAAGTCTGCCGTAAAGTCCGCTCGTGTGTACGCGGCAAAACAGTGAATGACAGGATGTCTTCTTATGAGAAGACCAGACGCCTAGGAGATATTCAATTTAGGTGAGGTGCAGTGGGTAAGGGAAAGGCACATGGGCTGGGGAGGGTGTGAAAGGATGGAATGGGGGGGATTGGTGTATAGTAGGGGGAGGGAAGAGGCACAGGGAGGAGAGAGTGGAGCTTAGACAAAACATTTTGGGGAAGGTTTACTAAAACGGGTGCACACAGATTTTGGTGCATCGTAACTAATCAGCTTCTAACTTCAGCTTTTCTTTCTGTTAACCACTTAAGGACCATAAGGATTTGCCCCCCTTAATGACCAGGCCATTTTTTGCGATACGGCACTGCGCCGCTTTAACTGACAATTGCACGGTTGTGCGACGTTGTACCCAAACAAAAGACCTTTTTCTCCCACAAATAGAGCTTTCTTTTGGTGGTATTTGATCACCTCTGCAGTTTTTATTTTTTGCGCTAAAACAAAAAAAAGAGCGACAATTTTGAAAAAAAAAATACATTTTGTACTTTTTGCTATAATAAATATCCCTCAAATTGTTTTTAAAAAACAGATTTCTTCATCAGTTTAGGCCAATATGTATTTTTCTACATATTTTTGGTAAAAAAAAATCGCAATAAGCGTATATTGATTGGTTTGCGCAAAAGTTATAGCGTCTAAAAAATAGGGAATAGATTTATGGCATTTTTATTATTTATTCTTTACTAGTAATGGCGGTGATCTGCGATTTTTAGCGGGACTGCGACATTGCAGCAGACAGTTCGGACACTTTTGACACTTTTTTGGGACCAGTGACATTTATACAGCGATCAGAGCTAAAAATGGCCACTGATTACTGTATAAATGCCACTGGCAGGGAAGGGGGTGAACAAGGAGTTAAGGGTTCCCTAGAGAGGTGTTTCTAACTGTGGGGGGAGTGTATTGAATGGAGGAGGAGAGAGATCGCTGTTCCTGATCACTAGGAACAGCCGATCTCTCTACTGCCCTGTCAGAACGGGGATCTGTTTGTTATGTGTTGGCTCTCTGTGGAGGGATTGCAAATGGGCGGCCGACATCGAGGCCACCGGCCACACGCATCGGCTCCGGCATCGCGCCGTGCGCGCCCCCTATCGCGCTTAAAGCGGCTGACGTACACCTACGTCAATTTGCGCAGCCTTGCCAACCTGCCGCAGTATAATGACGGCAGTTGGTCAGCAAGCGGTTAAGTTTTGACAATACAATCTAGAATCTGATTGGTTACTGTGCACAGCTGCACCAGATTCTGTTTGTACCAGTTTTAGTATATCTCCCCCTTTGCCTTTCTTGATCTGCAAATTTGTGATGGCTCTCTGAAAAAAAATACTGAAGCCAGAGGGTTAGCTTAAAAGCCAGGCAACTAGCATTTTCAGAAGGGGGCTAGCGTTGGCAGCCTTTTGCCTCTCATGGCAGGTTTACTTTAAGTAACAAATGACTGGTCCTCTTCTGAACTTCCTATGGATAGTCACAACAATCCCAAAATGTCACAATAGAATCTACACAGAGAGATGTCATGTCCATATCAAATAACAACCTAAAAACATTTCAGGTGTCTGAAATCAAAGTTGAGAGATCTGTTTGTGGTGGAAACTTTTTTGCAAAAATAGCTGATTTCCTTCCAATGCCACCTCTGAACATTACTGCTAAAGCCTCCTTAAAGAGGAGCTCCAGTCATATTTGTGATTATTAAGTCAGCAGCTTCAAAAACTGTAGCTGATGACTTTTATTAAACAGAAACTCCAGGGATCCAGCGCTGTCCTCACCCAAGCCATTCTTTCCATTGGTGTTCTGTGCCTGGCGCTGGCATTTCAACTGTGGGCACCACCCAGATGTGACAGCTTGTGGCTTCACAGCCAGGTGCCCACTAGGCATGCGGTAGCTGTGCTATTCTTTGTGAATGGCCCGCAGTCTTCTCTGACCTGTGACCCGTTGGGTGGGGTCGGGGGGTGGTCGAAGAACTTTTCTTCAGATGGCCTATGCTCAGGTACCCGCTCCTATCCCCCAAAATAAGTTTTATAAAGATTAGAGGGAAAGGAGGCCTTCAAGCAGAACTTCCCCTTTTGGGTGGAGCTCCGCTTTAACCCTTGCCTTTTGAAACTTTGAATGTTTTTGCATGGAAACGTGTGTTTTTAAAACGGAAAATTGTATACTCACCTTTCCGTAATTTTCCTTTCCTGTCGCATCTTCATGGCAGCATACACGTTGGGTTGTGACTCCGCCTCCACAACCTGATAGGACCACATAGCTATAAATTAGAGAGCAGGCACCTGCCCCAGTATTCTCCGTAAATATATACACATGTCACCTCAGAGGGTGGGTGATTGTATGCTGCCATGAAGATGCGACAGGAAAGGAAAATTACGGAAAGGTGAGTATACAATTTTCCGTTTTCCTGTCGCATCATGGCAGCATACACGTTGGGGAGTAACTCGCCAAACTGGGTGGGAGTGCAAAAAAAATCAAATTTATTGACAAGGAACAGAAGAATTGGCCTGTATGACGGCCCTCCCAAATTCCACTGTTGCTAAGCGTGCAGCGTCTATTTTGTAATGGGAAATGAAGGTGTTCCTTGAAGACCAAGTGGCCGCTCTACAAATGGTTTCCGCCAAAACTTTACAGTAAGCTGCCCATGAAGTAGCCATTGCCCTGGTGGAATGCGCTCTAAGGTCTTCCGGGATTTGCAAGGTGCTTAAGGAGTAGGTCTTTTTGATAGTTTTCACGAGCCATGAGGCGATGGTACGGGCAGAGGCTGCCTGGCCCTTCCTGAACCCATGTGGGATGACTAAAAGGTTCTCGCATCTCCTGAACGACTTGGTCACCGAGAGGTAATGCAGAACGTTGCCCCTAACATCCAGGGGATGAGGAACGCCCTGATCTGTGTTCAAAGCCGGGAGGTCAATCTCCTGGTTAAAGTGAAATGCAGAAGAGACCTTTGGGATAAACTTGTCTGAAGGTTTTAGGGTTAACCTGTCTGGGTAAATCATCAGGTATGGTTCCTTGATAAGTAAGGCTTGCATTTCCGAGACCCTCTTCGCTGAAGTGATGGCAATTAGGAATGAGACTTTTAGAGTCAGGTCCCAGAGGGAGGTATCTTCAAGAGGGGAGAATGGTTCTCCGGATAGAATTTGCAGGACAGTTGATAGGTCCCATGTTGGAAATGAAGGCTTTCTGGGAGGCCTTAGCTTCAGGCATGCTTTCTGGAACTGAACTACAAGAGGGTTGAGTGCCCATCTAACCCCTGTCAGAGCAGAGATGGCAGAGACTTGGACCTTCAGGGTGCTAGATCTAAGGCCTTTGTCTAGGCCTGACTGTAGAAACTCAAGCACTTGTATTGCTGATGGGGAAGACGGATCCCAACCTTGTTCCTGAGCAAAGGAAGAGAACTTCCCCCAGACTCTCTCATCTTCGTGGAAGATTTCCTGGCTAAAAGCAGGGTTTCGACTACCTTCTGTGAACAGCCCTGATCTAGGAACCTAGACCTTTCAGTCTCCAGGCCGCTAGGTGCAATCTCTCTGGATTCGGATGCAACAGCTGGCCCTGGGTTAGTAGATCCGTTGTCACCGGAAGAGGAATTGGATCCGCTGTGCTCAGTTGCAGGAGGGTGGTGAACCAAGGCCTCCGTGGCCAGAAGGGAATCACAGCCAGTACTAGAGCTGCTGAGTGTTTGAGCCTCAGAAGGAACTTGGCAATCAGTGGCGTTGGTGGAAAAATATAACCTAGGCGAAAGTTCCAGGGATGCTGGAGACAGTCCGTTCCCTCCGCTGAGGGGAAGGGGTTCCTCGACAGAAACCTTTGACATTTCCTGTTTTCTGGTGTTGCTGCGAGATCTATGTCTGGATGACCCCATGTCTGGCATATGAGGGCGAAGGCCTGCGGGCTTAGACACCACTCGTTGTTGGAAACGAATGTTCTGCTGAGAGAGTCCGCCAGTTCGTTCTGAATTCCCGGAATATACGTCGCCTTCAGGTCCTGCAGATTCAGTTGAGCCCACTGTATCACCGGACCAACTTCCCGCATCATGGAGATGCTCTTGGTACCCCCCTGCCTGTTGATGTAGGCCACAGCCACTCGGTTGTCCATTTGGATCAGGACCTGTTTCCCTCTCAGAAGAGAGCTGAATGCCAAGAGGGCTTGGAAGGCTGCCTTCATCTCTAGGACGTTTGACACAACATCTCTGGTTCTGAAGTGCCAGCGGCCCTGAGCTGCATAATGTAGGTAGTGTGCCCCCCATCCCTCCGAAGTCACTACCTCCTGATGGAGAGTGACTATCTGTTTGCATCTGCTGAGGTTGCCGGGGTGGATCCACCACCGTAGAGATAGTCTGGCTTCTTCCGAGATGCGAATCGGTTGGGACATGGACCATCCGTCCCACTGGCACAGGAAGGAGGCTTGCAGAGGTCTGGTATTCCATTGCGCCCACCTGACCATTGGAATGGTTGCTGATAAGGACCCCAGCAGGCTGAGGTATGCTCTGGCCGGTAAGTATGATGCTGGAACCACATCTTTCACCTTCTGAACTAGTAGGGACAACTTCTCCCTCGGTAGTTCTACCGTGTTGGCCCGGGTGTCCAGCTCGGCTCCCAGGAAGACCATCCTTTGGGTAGGCTGAATGTTGCTCTTCTGCCAGTTGATTATCCAGCCCAGACTCGTTAGGGTGGAAACTAAGATCTCGCGATGTTGCACGAGTGATTCCTGGCTGTTTGAGAGGAGAAGAATGTCGTCCAGGTAATGGTGGACCCTTAGACCCTTCTCCCTCAAAAAGGCTATTACTGGCAGCAGAACCTTTGTAAATGTTCTGGGTGCCGTAGAGATCCCGAAAGGGAGGCTTCGAAATTGAAAGTGTTCCTGGCCCACCGAGAACCGTAGGAACTTCTGGAATGCCATGTGAATTGGAATGTGTAGGTAGGCATCCTGGAGATCTATGGAGAGCATCCAGTCTCCCAAGTTTATGGCCTGGAGGATAGACTGCAGGCTTTCCATCCTGAACGACTCCACTTTGATGGACCTGTTGAGTTTCTTCAGGTCTAGAACCGGCCGAAAGTCCCCTGACTTCTTCTTGACGAGGAATAGTGGAGAATAGAATCCTCTGCCTCGTTGTGTTGGCGGAACCTCTGTTATTTGGGCCTCCTATCTGAGGGAATGAGCCCGGATTTTCCGCCAGTTACCTTGGAGATGGCCGTATCTAATTTTGTCCCGAAAAGGTGCTCACCGTCAAACGGAATACGGCACCAGTTGGACTTGGATGCCGGATCCGCCGTCCAGGGCTTCAGCCACAAAGCTCTTCTGGCCATCACTGAGGCCAACATAGACTTTGAAGCAGACCTGATAGTGTCAACTGAGGCCTCAGCCACGAAATCACCAGCCAGGCTTAACTCTTGTAATGCCTTCACAATTTTCTCTTGGTCTGCCCCCTCTAATACCAGCTTCTCCGTGTTTGAAGACCAACTCGAGATGGCCCTTCCTACTGCCGCGAGTGCTATCGCAGGCCTGCATGCACCTCCGGCCGAAAGGTAAGCCCGCTTGAGATCCGTGTCGATCTTCCGGTCAAGAACGTCTCTAAACGTAACCGGATCCTCTAGCGGGAGGGTAACATGCCTGGCAAGGCGCATTAAGGATGCGTCCACTACCGGAGGGGATACCAGAGGGTTCACTTTAGGCTCCTTGAGTGGGTACAGTTTCTGGAGTCTGTTGTTCAGACTAGATTTTTTCTCTGGCCTCTGCCACTCTTCTTTGATTAAATCCTCCAGCTCATCAATGAACGGAAAGGTTTCAGGCTCCTTTTTAAGCTGCGGAAATTATTTTCTCTGCTTTGGCTGGACATCCTGGGGTTCCTCCCATCCTATTGCCTCCTTGACCGATTTAACAAACGGTTCTATGAGGCCAAAGTCGAATCCTGCCGACACCTCCAGGCCTTCATTATCAGATAGGGAGTCTTGCTCCTTTGATGTGCTGGCCCGGGCTGGAGAGGTAATAGTGGAAAGATCCACATCCGGTATTGAGGCCTGAGGGGCTGAGTCCCCGACTTCTGAGGCTCTCTCTCTCGTGGCCTCTTCTAGGCATCTCTGACAGACCAATTTATCCGGAAGAGCCGCCGCACCACAGATCCAGCATGCGTTTCCAGCAGGACGGGCATGGCGTGCAGGGGAGCGGTGCCTACGTGAGGACGACCTTCTGTGGCGGGATCGACCATGCCGAGAACGTGATCTGGAGCGGCTTCTTCTGCGACTTCCTCTTGAGCGACTCCTCCTATGGTAGGAGCGGCTTCGTCTGTGTCTAGAGCGACTTCTCCTGCGTGAGGATTCTCTATGTCTTGACGCAGACGTTCCTGAGGACCTGGTAGGGCTGACCAATTTAGGTAGCGTTAGAAGTGCTCTCTTTTTCAATCTTCTTACTTACCCACTTCTTCCCCCCCTTACCTAGTCGGCTGGCGGTGATCTGCTGGGGCAGCGGTCTCCATGGTGAATAGGTTGGAAACCTGCAAGGAAAAGATAAGCAGCAATGTAGAAGCTGACCCAGCTGGACGGTGGGGGGGGGGGGGGGAGGGGGGGTTAAGACCCACCTTTGTAGAGCGTTTTCTCTTGCTGTGGATCGCGGGGCAGGCTTTCTGTAGCGTGCAGCAACCATCAGCAGTTTCCACAGCAATGCTGTGGTTTTTAAATCTGCCGCCATTAGCGTCGGACGCCCGCGCATGCGCAGTAGCGCCGCGAGGCGCCCGGCGCCATCTTGGAGACTGGAAAACAGCTCAGCAGCGCCCAGAGAGCCGTACTGCGCATGCGCGAGGACGCCGAGAGCGCTCGGCGGTCCCTCACAGCACTGCAGGACCACAGAGCCCAGCAGGACACCCCAGGTATGCCGGAAAGGGAGAGGGGGAGAGGGGGGGGGGGAACATGGAGACCGCTGCACACAATGAAGCCTGTTTAAGGCTTACTTCTTGAGGCCATATAGATGGTTCCCTGGCCAATCCTCCAGCAAGCCTGTTTAAGGCTTTTGCAGGCTGTTTGCACTTGAAGCCTGTTTAAGGCTTGTCTTCTGGCAACAGTTTAAGATGAGATGAGTGCCCCTGAGACCACCAGAGTGGGGCTCCTTCCATTTAGCTCATTTAGAGGCTGTACAAGAAGGACTTCCACCCAGGAGAGGCTAGAACCTGGCTGGGGCGAAGCGGTAAGGGGGTGCTGATCCGTGCGTCCTGACAGGTGAGGAAAAATAAGAGAATACTGGGGCAGGTGCCTGCTCTCTAATTTATAGCTATGTGGTCCTATCAGGTTGTGGAGGCGGAGTCACAACCCAACGTGTATGCTGCCATGATGCGACAGGAAATACATTTTCATGTGTCATTCATGTGTTTTCAAACTTCAGGCATTTTCATTTTAGCCAATAGAAAGCAGCGTTATCTGTGATGTCATATGTTGTCATTGTTCTTGTACCTGCTTCAAGGTTTTTCTGTGTTGTAGTGGCAGATGCTCTAAAGCCTTGTACACACGATCAGATTGTTGGCCAACAAAACCATGGACTTGTGTCTGAAGAGCTTTGGCCCAAACTTGTCTTGCATACACACGGCCACACAATTGTTGGCCAACAAATACAAACGTAGTGATGTACTATGTTGTTTTTCAGGTCTTTAGCGCCACCCTTTGGGCTCCTTCTGTTAAATTCGTGTTAGTAGAAGTTTGGTAAGTGTTGATTTGCGCTTTTCATTTCGCACTTTTCATTTTGCTCTTTTCAGTTTGCGCTTTTCAGTTCATTTCTGAACAGCCGTTCATCAACCAGACATGTTGCGGAATCGGAGGAGTTAACGTGTTATTGGCCTTGGAGTTATTGCTTTGACATTATTTTTTTGGCTGAATAATGATTTGATTTGGTATATTTTCTATATTTTTGGATGCATAGAATGCACTTTTTGGTTACGTTCTATTGGCAGATAGCATGTCTAATTTTATTTGTTTTCTTTTTTTAATGCACAATAAAAAAAATTGTGTAGAATAATACTTGGCTACGTGTTTTACAAATGACAGTTTGGGAGTAGGCAGTTACATTTAAAAAAATACAATGTAAAATTGACAAGGGACACCAACATAGTTGATCTTAAAAACTACGGGATGATGGTGTTGTGGTAACTTGCCCAAATAAAAAAAAAAAAGCATAATAATATTATTCTTGATATCACTAGAAAAAAAAAGCCTTTGAAAATTTTGCAATAACTCCATCAGTATCACCAGCAAAGCAACTTCATTATTATCCCATTAAAGAAGAAGAGAATGTGCGCTGCATTTGGAGATTTCATAATTTGCGACGTCACGAATGTTAATTCTCCATTACGAGCGCTAGTTTACAAGACCGACTGCGTCTGGCTCGTCCTTGCTTTTGAGCATGCGTGTTTGTACTTTGGACTTTTGTCTGACGGACTTGTGTACAAAATCCGACAACACACATTTGTCAGCGGAAAATTTTAAAACCTGCTAGCCAACATTTGTCCGCAGAAAATTTAAAAACCTTCTAGCCAACATTTGTCTGCAATAAATCCGCCAACAATTGTCCGATGGAGCGTACACACAGTTGGATTTACCGCCAACAGCCTGTCACCACACATTTCCCGTCGGAAAGTCTGATCGTCTGTAACTGAGATCTAAGGGGGGCAAAAGCGTACAATTCTGCCTGAAAAAAACAAATGTTTATGTACGTCTTTGGGGGTCAAGCGGGAGCTTGATGCTCAGATGTGATGAAGGGCACTATTGAATATAATGGAAATCTTCATGTTGAACGTTTGTTGCAGAAATAATCTTATAACAAAGAATAAAAACTTGGTTTCTGCTACAGCTACACAATTGCATGCCTGTATAAAAAAATATGAAACTCATATTTTTTTTTTATATAAAGGGAAATTGTGCTTCAAATGGTCCTTCACTCAATCCACTCACAATGGTTCCAACTTCACTGACTAGAGAAATGATTTCAATAACATTTGTTGAGCCAGATGGTGTTTATTGGCACACTATGGGTAATAATCCTGCAGAAGGAATTGTGCCCGGCTAATTGACACAAAGCTCCATTCAGATTTACATATGTGCCAGATGATTTGCTTGGACTTATTCGAATGTGTTTTGCTGGCACATATTGTGGAATGCAATTTGGAGATTCATCACTCCTCCCACTCATTTTTTAATTGAACATTCCTCAGATTTTCTAAAATTGTTCTCGGAATTTTTTTTCTATGCTTAAACATATTCCAGATGCATGCAGTGGCGCACATCCAGTGCTGTAGTAGCAAAATTTCTTGCCGCCAGACAAAAAGCAGACACAAAAAAACGTCTGATCCTTCTCTTCCCCATTGCTTCCTGACATTTCATTGAAATATTTTCATCTGATCTGGCAAGATCAGGCTTTTAATAAAGGTTAAAATACACTCCTTCTCCATGATAAAGTGCTTCCGACTTGAATGGAACAAATAAACACATTGCTGAAAATTTTAAAACCCATGTGTGCTTAAAGTGTATGGCAACATTTTCACTTTAGTTTTGGATAGAGTGGGAAAGGGCTAGACCCTTTGCCAGGCTTCTACTGTTGTCTGTGTCCTTGTGGGGCAGATCTCTATTTGTCCTGTGAGCCATTGTCACCTAATAAAACTGGGGGAAAAGCAAAAAAATGTATTTGGTAAGGTAAAATCCTTCAACGAGGACACCTGTTCTATGACAGCTCTTTAGAAGAGGAACCGCAATCAGCTCACATAATTTGTAATAAAAACATCTTTGCCATTCTGAAGCTTCCCTCCAACCACTTTGCATATTATTTTATATATACTGTGATTCTGTACTTGCCAAATATGCTGCAGAAATCTCCCTCCACTAAGTCTGGCTGCGACCATTTTAACTGTGGGCAGCTAAAGCTTCAGCCTGTTTACTTCCTGGATTTACACAGACACACAGAGGCACACCTCCAGCTCCGCAGCTCTCATTGACTCTTTTACGACTCCCCTCTCCCTTCCTGGCAAACTCATGAGAGTGAGAGAGAGAGCTGTGCATGATGTCATAAGCCTAGGCTTTTTACCAGACAAGAAACAGGAAGTGGGCTGTATAAGGTATTTACTGACAGAAAAAAAAATGTTTTACTATCCAAAATTAAAACAACGAGGGCAGAAGATTTTAACCTCCCTGGTGGTATGATTATGTCAGATTTTTGATGCTCAAAGCGGTACAATGTTTTGCATGGAAATTTGGCGTTTGGCGAAATTTGGCGTTTTATATTGTAGGCCTGTAATTCTTAGGTATAACACACTTAAATCTGTCCAAAGAAGAGTCTAGTAGACATCCCGGGTATGATAAAGTTTGAAACACAAAATCATAAATTATAATATAATAAATAACTATAAATAATTATAACAAATAATAATATAATAATAATAAAATGTATTCAATAAAGGCTTAGCTGTAGGTACAAGTAAGCCATGGGGGGATTTATTACCACTTTAACCACTTGCCGCCCGCCCTATTACAGAATGACGGCGGCAAAGTGGTTTGATATTCCTGACCGGACGTCATATGACGTGATCAGGAATATCGAGCCGCTGCGTGCCCCCGGGGGCATGCATCGCGGCGATCGTTGTTGCGGGGTGTCAGTCTGACACCCTGCAACACCGATCTAGGTAAAGAATCTCAGACAGAGACTCTTTACCACGTGATCAGCCGTGTCCAATCACGGCTGATCACGATGTAAATAGGAAGAGCCGGTGATCGGAGTAGAGGAGACAGACAGACGCGAGTAGAGGAGAGCCGATCGGCTGCTCTCCTGACGGGGGGGTCTGTGCTGATTGTTTATCAGCACAGCCCCCCTCGGATCCTACCGAGGACCACCAGGGAAGCCGCCCAGGACCACCAGGGAAGCGATCCACACTGGACCACCAGGTATGCCCCTAGACCACCAGGGAAATGCCACTGTGTGCCCAGGCAGCTGCCAGTCAGTGCCCACTTCAATGCCTACCACTGCCAGTGCCACCAGGGATGCCCATCAGTGCCTCATATCAGTGCCGCGTATCAGTGCCCATCAGTGCCACGTATCAGTGCCCATCAGTGCCCAGCAGTGCCGCCTATCAGTGCCCATCAGTGCCCAGCAGTGCCGCCTATCAGCGCCACCCTATCAGTGCCCAGCAGTGCCCAGCAGTGCCGCCTTTCATTGCCCATCAGTGTCGCCCATCAGTGCCCATCAGTGCCAACCAATGCCACCCAGTGCCACCCATCAGTGCCCATCAGTGCTGCATATCAGTGCCACCCGTCAGTGTCGCCTACCAGTGCCCATCAGTGTTGCATATCAGTGCCCATCGTCAGTGCCCGTCAGTGCCCGCTCATTGGTGCCACCTCATAGGTGCCGCCGTATCAGTGCCTGTCAGTGCCGCCTTATCAGTGCCGCCTTATCAGTGCCCATCAGTGAAAGAGAAAACTTACTTATTTACAATTTTTTTTAACAGAAACAAAAGCAAAACTTTTATTTTTTTCAAAATTTTCGGTCTTTTTTTATTTGTTTAGCAAAAAATAAAAACCGCAGAGGTGATCAAATACCACCTAAAGAAAGGTCTATTTGTGGGAACAAAATGATAAAAATTCAGTTTGGGCACAGTGTAGCATGACTGCGCAATTGTCATTCAAACTGCGACAGCGCTGAAAGCTGAAAATTGGTCTGGGCAGGAAGGTGCCCTGTATTGAA
The DNA here is from genome assembly GCA_037952835.1 of Lithobates septentrionalis. Classification (NCBI taxonomy): domain Eukaryota; kingdom Metazoa; phylum Chordata; class Amphibia; order Anura; family Ranidae; genus Lithobates; species Lithobates septentrionalis. Next base: position 812,302 of record JBBDGP010000485.1, read on the forward strand.
GTGGTTAAGAAATAATTTCAGGCATCGGCATGTTATACATAGTTACATTGGTCTGACCTGGACCAATGTAACTATGTATATGACGCACCTGGTCGATGCTGCTGGAAGCTGGAAAACAAGGGGCTTGTTCAATTAGCGGTTGTAGTGCAGTAAAACCTTGCTGTTGAGTCACACTTTTGCCATCCCGCAACCACTACCATGTTTAGCTGCAGAGGCAGTGGCCAGAGGTGTACCCATGCCTCAAGCGTGCCAGGAATTATACCCCCTGTTTCTTTCAGGGGGCATAGTGCCTGCCAAATGTGACCAACTCAAGCGAATGGGGCTGCACAGCAAGTGCCCCGCAACCACATGCAATGCACATAGTTGTCGTGCGCTAGTGCAGAGTTAAAGGGGTTAAAGCAGGCAGTGAGGAGGCATTCAAATGCCTCCTCAGCACCTGTCAAGTGTTCTCTGAAGAGCAATTCAAATGCGGAATGCACTTCAGAAAGTAAAGCTTATGTAAACATGCCTGATGAAGGGGTCCTGCGTGGCTCTGAAACGTTGCCATCTGCTGTAACTATGTGATCACTGATTAAAGCTCTGGGCCTACTCTGCCCAATGCCTGGAATTATTCAGCACAGGGGACGGTACTTAAATTTTGTGAGAAGTGTCCCTTGTGCTGATGGCTGCTGTCTTATTTTAAATCTTCTGTTCTCTGTCCGTCCCCATACCCTTCTGTTGTTCTTCTGGTGCTGCAGGGGTTAATACAGCTGCATTGCCTTTCATAAGTGTAGCACCCTCGTCCTAAAAGTAGGGCTACAGATAAATTTAGGTACGCTGGGTGGTAGCTAGCCTGTCTAATTTGTAGTGTTTAGAGGTCAAATTGCTTCTTTCCTAATCCTGTTTTGCTATGGTTTCTCCTTTTGTCAGTAGGTGGTGCTGCTGCCTTTGACATTAGTGAGATGAGCTACAGTGAGTTCAGGTTATTAATAAACATACCTTTCTCAGCCAATCAGATTTGCTGCTATGCATGCTTGAAGGTGGCATTTTTTTTGGAGGAGTCAGGTGATCGAGGTCTTCCCACCCAGGGCTGTGGCCTGGGTGGATGTGTGTGAAACAGCTTCTGACTGCTAGGCCTGAAGCCTGAGGCCTATCCAGGTGGCCACCAGCTGCTAGGCCTGTCCGGGTGTCTAAGGTTCTGCTAAGGAAAGCCTGCCAAAAATACAGAAACAATTCTGAGTGGGATGGAGTTCTAGAGAAGCACCAGAGGTGACTCTTCATGGACCGGAGATCCATGGGGTGCCTGGGAGAGCTTCAAGAGGGACCTCATCCAAAGAATTCAGTATGATGCGGTGAGTAAAGCTCAGTTACTATAGGAGACAGCCTATCCTACAAAGTACAGATGTGCTGGTTCAGCCTAAAGGCTCTTTTCCCTGTACTGCTGTCTACCTTATCTCACCTATTTTTGTCTAAGGAGTCTGCCAATCTGTCTGTTTGCTGATTGTTTCTAAGGGTGTCCTGTGCCCTATCCCCTCTCTCCCACATTTTTCCTGTTTGAGGAATAAACTTCTCTCTTGTTTAAGCATAAAAGTGACTGGCGCCCAACTTTCTTTCCTGTTCATCACCCACTATGCCTAGTAAATTGCACCCTGATGAAGTATGTCACCCCTCCTTACCTCTGGTAGTCTTTATCAGGCTCCCCGAAAATTGGCGTAGGCGCTGCATAAGTACTTATCAAGAGTTTCAACTTTCTGCCCCCCTCCTCCTTTCATAGAAGCTGTACTATGGCTTCCATCAATGAAAAGCACTCTATGAATGGAGGATGGGCAAATAAAGGAAATGTCTGTCTGCTGAATTCATAGACTTCTTTTTGTTCATGTAAGCTACAATACGGCTTCTATGGATGAAGGAGGGGGGTAGGGGGTGGCATTGTCTGCACTTTTGAGGATTTTGTATGACAGCGGCTGCATTAATCCCTGTAATTACCCATTACCACTGCGGGAGTATGTAGGGGTGAAGGGGACAGAGGACAGAAGATTTCTCTAAGACAGCAGCACAAGGTACACTTTTAACTGAATGTAATTACAGTCCCTTGTGCTGATTTTCTGGTCCAATCAATGTTTATTTTCACAAAAAAGCAATGACAGCCAGTGGCGGAACTACCACCATAGCGACCCATGCGGGCGCTATGGGGCCCGGTGAGTGGCATTGCTAGGTGGGTGCGGGGCGCACCAGGTGACACCCTTGGGCAGCGGCAGCTGCACCACTAACACCGCTCGCTGTGCCTCGCACCGCTGTGTCCCTCAGCGGCGCGAACCAAAGCCGCCTCCCCTCCTCTCTGTTTACATCCACAGAGGAGGAGGAGCCTGCGCTCAAGCCTCGAGGGACACACACTGCTGTGTGTATCTGGAGACTGTCAGCGCAGTTCTGAGGTATGTAAGAAGGGGGGTGTCTATACTACTGAGGGGGAGTCTGTACTGAGGGGGGGTCTGCACTACTGACTGAGGGGGGTCTGCACTGAGGGGGGTCTGCACTACTGATGGGGTCTTCACTGAGGGGGGTCTGCACTACTGAGGGGGGTCTGCACTGAGGGGGGTCTGCACTGAGGGGGGGTCTGCACTACTGAGGGGGGTCTGCACTACTGAGGGGGGTCTGCACTGAGGGGGGTCTTCACTACTGAGGGGGGGTCTGCAGTACTGAGGAGGATCTGCACTACTGAGGGGGATCTGCACTGAGGGGGGGTCTGCACTACTGAGGGGGGTCTGCACTACTGAGGGGGGTCTGCACTAAGGGGGGGTCTGCACTACTGAGGGGGGTCTGTACTGGGGGGGGGTCTGCACTGCTGGGGGGTCCTGCACTAAGGGGGATGTCTTCGCTGTGCAATCCTGGCTGACACTGCTCTGTCTTTTCAGAAAGAAGTCCCGGCTATGCCCAGCTTCTACTATGCATGTGGTCCATTCATTCCTATGGCTGGAATGATTGGCTGAGCAACATGCATGCTTAGTAGCAGAGGCGTAGCTTGAAGCTTGTGGGCCTCAATGCAAAAGTTGACCTGGGGCCCCCCACTACCACCTACCACTTCCACCACACACCAAGATACTCCCACTGCCTGTTTCCCTCCCCCCACCATCCTGGTAATGTCACCCCCTCACCATCCTGGTAATAACATGACCCCTCTCCCCCCACCATCCTGGTAATAACATACCCCCCCACCATCCTGGTAATTACATGCCCTCTCTCCCCCCACTATCCTGGTAATGACACACCCTTTCCCCTCACCATCCTGGTAAAGATATTCCCCCTCTCCCCTCACCATCCTGGCAATGATATGCCTCCCCACCATCCTAGCAATGACATGCCCCCCTCCCCCCACCATCCTAGTAATGACATTACCCCCTCCCCCCACCATCCTGGCAATGACATGACCCCCACCATCCTGATAATGACATGCCCCCCACCATCCTGGTAATGACATGATCCCCCATCCTGGTAATGACATGACCCCCTTCTCTCACCATCCTGGTAATGACATACCCTCCTCCCCCCACTATCCTAGTAATGACATGCCCCCACACCATTCTGGTTATGACATGACCCCACCATCCTGGTAATGACATGCGTACCCCCCCCACAATTCTGGTAATGACATGCCGCATGTCCCCCGACCATCCTGGTAATGACATGCCCCCTCCCCCCACCATCCTAGTAATGACATGGCCCCCTCCCCCCACCATCCTGGTAATGGCATGCCCCCCCACCATCCTGGCAATTACATGACCCCCACCATCCTGGTAATGACATACCCAATCCCCCGACCATCCTGGTAATGACATGTTCCCCCTCCACTATCCTGGTAATGACATGACCCCCTCCTCTCACCAGACATACCCTCCTCCCCCCACTATCCTAGTAATGACATGCCCCCACACCATTCTGGTAATGACATGACCCCACCATCCTGGTAATGACATGCCTACCCCCCCACAATTCTGGTAAAGACATGCCGCATGTCCCCCGACCATCCTGGTAATGACATGCCCCCTCCCCCCACTATCCTAGTAATGACATGCCCCCCTCCCCCCACCATCCTGGTAATGGCATGCCCCCCCACCATCCTGGCAATTACATGACCCCCACCATCCTGGTAATGACATACCCAATCCCCCGATCATCCTGATAATGACATGCCCCCTCCCCCCCACCATCCTGGTAATGACATACACCCCCCACCATCCTGGTAATAACATGACCCCTCCCCCCACCAACCTGGTAATGACATGCCCCCTCCTCCACCAGCTTGGTAATGACATGCCCCCTCTCCCCTCACCACCCTGGTAATGACATACCCCTCAACCATCCTAGTAATGACATGCCTCCCCTCCCCCCGCCATCCTACCCATCCGACCCATGCGTGCGCTATGGGGCCCGCAGCCGAGTTGGGGCCCGGTGAGTGGCATTTCTAGGTGGGTGCGGGGCGCACCAGGTGACACTCTTGGGCAGCGGCAGCTGCACCACTAGCACTGCTCGCTGCGCCTTGCACCGCTGTGTCCCTCAGCGGCGCGAACCAAAGCCGCCTCCCCTCCTCTCTGTTTACATCCACAGAGGAGGAGGAGCCTGCGCTCAAGCCTCGAGGGACACACACCGCTGTGTGTATCTGGAGACTGTCAGCGCAGCTCTGAGTAATGTAAGAAGGGGGGTGTCTATACTACTGAGGGGGAGTCTGTACTGAGGGGGGGTCTGCACTACTGACTGAGGGGGGTCTGCACTGAGGGGGGTCTGCACTACTGAGGGGGGTCTGCACTGAGTGGGGGTCTGCACTACTGAGGGGGGGTCTGCAGTACTGAGGGGGATCTGCACTACTGAGGGGGATCTGCACTGAGGGGGGTCTGCACTACTGAGGGGGGTCTGCACTACTGAGGGCGGTCTGCACTGAGGGGGGTCTGCACTACTGAGGGGGGTCTGTACTGAGTGGGGGTCTGCACTACTGAGGGGGGTCTGTACTGAAGGGGGGGTCTGCACTGCTGGGGGGTCCTGCACTAAGGGGGGTGTCTGCACTGAGGGGAGGTCTGTAATAGGGGGGTCTGTACTCCTGGGGGGTGTCTGTACTGTTGGGGTGGTCTGCACTTGGGTGGGGAGTCTGTACAGATGGGGGTCTGCACTGAGGGGGGTGTCTGTACTGCTGGGGGGGTCTGCACTGAGGTGGGGTCTGTAATGCTGGGGGGGTCTGCACTGGGGGGTGTCTGTACTAAGGGGGGTGTCTGCATTTCTGGGGGGTCTGTACTACTGAGGGGTGTCTGCACTGAGGAGGGGGGGTCTGTAATGCTGGGGGGGTCTGCACTGGGGGGGTGTCTGTACTGAGGGGGGTGGTCTGCACTGGGGCGGTGTCTGTACTGCTGGGGGGGTCTGCACTAGGGGGTGTCTGTACTGCTGGGGGGTCCTGCACTGAGGGGGTGCCTGCACTGAGGGGGGTCTGTAATAGGGGGGTGTCTGTACTGATGGGGGGGGTCTGCACTTGGGTGGGGGATCTGTACTGATGGGGGGTGTCTGTACTGAGGGCGTCTGCACCGAGGTCGGGTCTGTAATGCTGGGGAGGGTCTTCACTAGGGGGTGTCTGCACTACTGAGGGAGGTCTGCACTGCTGGGGGTGTCTGCACTGAGGGGGGTCTGTAATGCTGGGGGGTGTCTGTACTGTTGGGGTGGTCTGCACTTGGGTGGGGAGTCTGTACAGATGGGGGTCTGCACTGAGGGGGGTGTCTGTACTGCTGGGGGGGTCTGCACTGAGGTGTGGTCTGTAATGCTGGGGGGGTCTGCACTGGGGGGGTGTCTGTACTAAGGAGGGTGTCTGCATTTCTGGGCGTCTGTACTACTGAGGGGTGTCTGCACTGAGGAGGGGGGGTCTGTAATGCTGGGGGGTCTGCACTGGGGGGTGTCTGTACTGAGGGGGGTGGTCTGCACTGGGGCGGTGTCTGTACTGCTTGGGGGGTCTGCACTAGGGGGTGTCTGTACTGAGGGGGGTGGTCTGCACTGGGGGGTTGTCTGCACTGGGGGGGTGTCTGTACTGCTGGGGGGTCCTGCACTGAGGGGGTGTCTGCACTGAGGGGGGGTCTGTAATAGGGGGGGTCTGCACTTGGGTGGGGGGTCTGTACTGATGGGGGGTGTCTGTACTGAGGGCGTCTGCACTGAGGTGGGGTCTGTAATGCTGGGGAGGGTCTTCACTAGGGGGGTGTCTGTACTAAGGGGGGTGTCTGCACTACTGAGGGAGGTCTGCACTGCTGGGGGTGTCTGCACTGAGGGGGGGGTCTGTAATGCTGGGGGGGTCTGCACTGGGGGGTGCCTGTACTGAGGTGGGTCTGCACTGAGGGGGGGTCTGCACTACTGAGGGGGGTCTGCAGTACTGAGGGGGATCTGCACTACTGAAGGGGGTCTGCACTACTGAGGGGAGTCTGCACTGAGGGGGGGTCTGCACTACTGAGGGGGGTCTGTACTGAGGGGGGGTCTGCACTACTGAGGGGGGTCTGTACTGAGGGGGGGTCTGCACTGCTGGGGGGTCCTGCACTAAGGAGGGTGTCTGCACTGAGGGGAGGTCTGTAATAGGGGGTCTGTACTCCTGGGGGGTGTCTGTACTGTTGGGGTGGTCTGCACTTGGGTGGGGAGTCTGTACAGATGGGGGTCTGCACTGAGGGGGGTGTCTGTACTGCTGGGGGGGTCTGCACTGAGGTGGGGTCTGTAATGCTGGGGGGGTCTGCACTGGGGGGTGTCTGTACTAAGGGGGGTGTCTGCACTTCTGGGGGGTCTGTACTACTGAGGGGTGTCTGCACTGAGGAGGGGGGGTCTGTAATGCTGGGGGGGTCTGCACTGAGGGGGTGTCTGTACTGAGGGGGGTGGTCTGCACTGGGGCGGTGTCTGTACTGCTGGGGGGGTCTGCACTAGGGGGTGTCTGTACTGAGGGGGGTGGTCTGCAATGGGGGGTTGTCTGCACTGGGGGGGTGTCTGTACTGCTGAGGGGTCCTGCACTGAGGGGGTGTCTGCACTGAGGGGGGTCTGTAATAGGGGGGGGTCTGTACTGATGGGGGGTCTGCACTTGGGTGGGGGGTCTGTACTGATGGGGGGTGTCTGTACTGAGGGGGGTCTGCACTGAGGTGGGGTCTGTAATGCTGGGGAGGGTCTGTACTAGGGGGGTGCCTGTACTAAGGGGGGTGTCTGCACTACTGAGGGGGGTCTGCACTGCTGGGGGTGTCTGCACTGAGGGGGGTCTGTAATGCTGGGGGGGGTCTGCACTGGGGGGGTGTCTGTACTGAGGGGGGTGGTCTGCACTGGGGGGGTGCCTGTACTGCTGGGGGGGTCCTGCACTGAGGGGGGTGTCTGCACTGAGGGGGGGTCTGTAATGCTGGGGGGTCTGCACTAGGGGGGGTGTCTGTACTAAGGGGAGTCTGTACTGCTGGGGGTCTGCACTGAGGTAGAGGGTGTCTGTACTGATGGGGGTATGCATGTGTGCCCTTCAGCCCTGTGATTTCTAGTTACGCCCCTGATGACAGCATTAGACAATACAGCATGATACGGCTATAATTGCAGATAAAAAGGCACAGAAGCATAAAAAGTACAATGATACTTACATACATGATGGACGGTAATGCAGGAACATAAGGCAAACAAAAATTAAAGGAAGGGGAGGGAAAGAGAGATTTCCCAGGGGCATGCAGAGCTTTGAACAGCGTAAGGATGAGAAGTGCTATTAAGGCAGTTGACGATGGACCTTGTGCTGATTTTAACTAAACTTCAGCTGCCACTGTATGCTGCCATAATGCACCAGGAAAGCTGTAAAATTGTATACACCTAACAGTAATTTGCATTTCCTGGCACATTGCAGTGGTAGCATACAACAGGTATATCATGGCAGCGGTCAGGAGCTTAAAGTGAAATTCCGGCTTACATCTAACTAACCTTCAAACTGTCCTCTCCCCTTTTAACACCTCTTAGCACCTCTGCTAACCAGATTTGTAGAGACAATAAGGCAGGCCATACATGGTTCAAATCTCGTCCGGTTCCTGCTGAACTTTGAACCGTGTATGGGTAGGCTGAATGTACCAAGTTTTTACCTGCTATTATCGCTAGTGGCTGCTATACCCGCTAGCAATGATCCCTGGCTTCTCCTGGCGGGAACGACTTCCCCCGCCCTCCCCCTGGGAGAAGACGATGGTCCGGCAGGAGGGATTTCCGCATCAACGCTATCTGTGTTGATAGGGGAATCAAGCAAATTTCTTTCCTGCAACTACCAAATTTGCTTTGTGTATGACTGGTCGGCCTAAGAGAGGTTCAAAGTAGAACTAAACTCCACTTATCTCCATTCCATCAGGAGGCTGTCATGTAACCCCTTGCAATACTTTGAGGCCCTGGCTATGTGACAAGCATGCATATCAGGAAAGAAAGTCCTGACATTAATATGACAGCCAGGTAACTAGTATCTGCAGAATGGGAAATAAGTAATGGCAAACTCTGTGTTATTGTCTCCTGTATGTAGTGATGGTCAGGTTGTTCCTTACTTAATACAAATATGTACATTCCAGTCGATGTATTGTAATCATTGGCACATAATCTCTACAGTCTTCAGACCCGCTGTCTCTGATATCACATTCTAAAGTACAAAATCTTGGAACACTTTCCATTGTGTTTCACAAGATCACATTAGACATGTCTTGTTATTTATGGCGATGATTGAAAACATCTGGATGCAAATTTTAATCTCTATCCATGCCTATGCTTTGTGTGTGGTAGAAAAGAGCTTCCAGAACAACTTCAGTTTTAGTGTTCCCCCCATCCCCCCGAAAGGCCAAAACTTATCAAAATACAGTACTTATCTTCAGCCCCATCCCCAAGTTCTTCACTGTGCAATCCTGGCTGACACTGCTCTGTCTTTTCAGAAAGAAGTCCCAGCTATGTCCAGCTTCTACTATGCATGTGGTCCATTCATTCATATGGCTGAAATGATTGGCTGAGCAACATGCATGCTTAGTAGCAGAGGCGTAGCTTGAAGCTTGTGGGCCTCGATGCAAAAGTTGACCTGGGGCCCCCCACTATCACCTGCCACTTCCACCACACACCAAGATACTCCCACCGCCTGTTTCCCTCCCCCTACCATCCTGGTAATGTCACCCCCTCACCATCCTGGTAATAACATGACCCCTCTCCCCCCACCATCCTGGTAATAACATACCCCCCCCCCACCATCCTGGTAATTACATGCCCTCTCTCCCCCCACTATCCTGATAATGACACGCCCTTTCCCCTCACCATCCTGGTAAAGATATTCCCCCTCTCCCCTCACCATCCTGGCAATGATATGCCTCCCCACCATCCTAGTAATGACATGTCCCCCTCCCCCCACCATCCTAGTAATAACATGACCCCCTCCCCCCACCATCCTGGCAATGACATGACCCCCACCATCCTGATAATGACATGCCCCCCACCATCCTGGTAATGACATGATCCCCCATCCTGGTAATGACATGCCCCCCCTCCACTATCCTGGTAATGACATGACCCCACACCATTCTGGTAATGACATGACCCCACCATCCTGGTAATGACATGCCTACCCCCCCACAATTCTGGTAATGACATGCCGCATGTCCCCTGACCATCCTGGTAATGACATGCCCCCTCCCCCCACCATCCTAGTAATGACATGCCCCCCTCCCCCCACCATCCTGGTAATGGCATGCCCCCCCACCATCCTGGCAATTACATGACCCCCACCGTCCTGGTAATGACATACCCAATCCCCCGACCATCCTGGTATTGACATGCCCCCCTCCACTATCCTGGTAATGACATGACCCCCTCCTCTCACCATCCTGGTAATGACATACCCTCCTCCCCCCGCTATCCTAGTAATGACATGCCCCCACACCATTCTGGTAATGACATGACCCCACCATCCTGGTAATGACATGCCTACCCCCCCCCACAATTCTGGTAATGACATGCCGCATGTCCCCCGACCATCCTGGTAATGACATGCCCCCTCCCTCCACCATCCTAGTAATGACATGCCCCCCTCCCCCCACCATCCTGGTAATAACGTGACCCCTCCCCCCACCAACCTGTTAATAACATGCCCCCTCCTCCTTCAGCTTGGTAATGACATGCCCCCTCTCCCCCCACCACCCTGGTAATGACATGCCCCCCAACCATCCTAGAAATGACATGCCTCCCCTCCCCCCCACCATCCTAGTAATGACATGCCCCCTCCCCCCACCAACCTGGTAATGACATGTCCCCTCCTCCACCAGCTTGGTAATGACATGCCCCCTCTCCCCCCCACCATCCTGCTAATGGCATGCCCCCTCCCACCATCCTGGTAATGACATGCCCCCTCCCCCCACTCTCCTGGTAATGACATGCTCCCCTCCTCCCAATATCCTGGTAATGACATGCCCCCTCCCCCCACCAACCTGGTAATAAAATGTCCCCTCCTCCACCAGCTTGGTAATGACATGCCCCCTCTCCCCCCACCATCCTGGTAATGGCATGCCCCCCTCCCACCATCCTGGTAATGACATGCCCCCTCCCTCATCCTGGTAATGACATGCCCCCCTACCATCCTGGTAATGACATGGCCCGCTCCCCACCACCATCCTGGTAATGACATGCCCCCTCTCCCCCCACCATCCTGGTAATGACATGCCCCCCTCCCCCCACCAACCTGGTAATGACATGTCCCCTCCTCCACCAGCTTGGTAATTACATACCCCCTCTCTCCCCACCTTCTTGGTAATGGCATGGCATGTCCCCCCCCCACCATCCTGGTAATAACATGCCCCCTCCTTTATCCTGGTATTGACATGCCCCCCTACCATCCTGGTAATGACATGGCCCGCTCCACCCACTATCCTGGTAATGACATGCCTTCCCCTCCCCCCACCTGCATTCTGTCTCCAAGATTTTGTGTGAAAAAAATGCAGCATGTATGATGACAGCAGGGAGCGACCCCTGTGACCCCTGATGCTATGCCCATGTTTGTACACCTGGATAGGAGGAGCGGCGGGGGCGGCAGCATATAGCGGAACCAATCCCTCGGCTCTTCTCTATGCTGCCCCCTGCTTACACAGCGGCCGTGTGTAGTGTTGTTGGCGTGGACAGAGAGATAGCTTGTGTTGGATTAAGCAGGCAGGTTATTCAATTAGTGGCATAGTGGCAGTGTATTTGATTTTATATATATATAATATATATATGTATGTATGTATATATATATATATATATATATACTCTGCATCCAGTGTAGCCTATATCTACAGTGCATTCTGTGGTGTACTGTTTCTAATACACCTCTACGCTGACGACACCCAAATCTATTTCTCTACCCCTCTGCTCACTCCCTCTGTCTCCTCACGTATCACTAATTTACTATCAGATATATCAGTCTGGATGTCACACCACTTCCTCAAACTCAATCTATCCAAAACCGAACTTATAATTTTTCCTCCCCCGTAAGCCCCTTCCCCTGATCTCTCTGTCAAAATCAATGGCACAACTATAAGCCCATCCCCACATGCCAAGGTCCTAGGTGTAGTCCTGGACTCTGAACTCTTCTTTAAGCACCACGTCCAATCACTGTCCAAATCCTGCCACCTCAACCTCCGCAACATCTCCAAAATACCCCCCTTTCTAACCAATGACACAACAAAGCTCTTAATTCACTCGCTGGTCATCTCTCGCCTTGACTACTGCAACTCCCTTCTCATTGGCTTACCTCTACATAGTCTATCACCTCTTCAATCCATCATGAATGCTGCTGCCAGACTCATCCACCTTACCAATCGCTCTGTCTCTGCTACGTCCAAAGCCATCAACAATTTAGCCCCCAGCTACATCACTAGCCTAGTCTCTAAATACCAACCTACCTGTTCTCTTCGTTCCTCTCAAAACCTTCTGCTCTCTAGCTCCCTCGTCACCTTGTCTCATGCTCGCCTCCAGGACTTTTCCAAAGCCTCTCCAATCCTATGGAATTCCCTAACCCAATCTGTCCGCTTATCTCCTATTCTATTAGCTTTTAGACGATCCCTGAAAACCCTTCTCTTCAGAGAAACCTACCCTACCCACACCTAACAACTGTTTTTTCATTTTCTCAGCTCACCCCCCCAGTTATTACCTTTTGTTTCCCCTTGACCCTCCCTAGATTGTAAGCTCTAACGAGCAGGGCCCTCTGATCCCTCCTGTATTGATTTGTATTGTAAGTGTACTGTCTGCCCTCATGTTGAAAAGACACTATGTGGGTCATTTACTAAGACGAATGTGCTGCGCCGGTTCATACCTTAAACCATTAAATGAGCATGTGTAACGGCGCACGCAGATGCACAACGCGATAATAAATATGCAAACGGCAACTGCTGGCAGGGTAACTGCTGTTTTCTCATTGATAATAGCACACGCCCATCTCATTGGATGTGTCTTGTTAGGCAATTAGTAGGGGGCATGTAATTGCGAAGATGGTGGAGGAGGGGACATGTCATTACCAGGTTGGTGGGAGGAGGGATTCAAACCTGCAACCCTTTTTGCTGCTAGGTGAACGTGCTAACCACTACACCACTGTGCTGCACAGATATGTAACTATAGATGTAGGTTCTTGTGTCCATTTGTGAAAATACAAGTGGGTCTTGTCTCTACATTCCAAATTTGGCACTTAAGATGGTCATGCACTATGCAATCTGATTGGCCAATCTCTGTACAACTCGATATTTCGGCAAAATAGGTAATAGGAAGACGCACTTGAACAATTAATTCAAATTATAGGAAATCAAACAGGCTCTTGCACTAAATCAAATTTTTTTTAGGATCTAACTGATTGCAGTGTATAGTCACCTTTAAAGATCAAGATCTGAAAATATTAATTTATTGGGTTTAGAAACACTTTTCTGTTTTTTGTAATGTATTGAAATATTTGTGTGAAAATCGATAAAAAAAAAGCATTTCAAAGATATATTAGAAGTAATAGGAATGAGATTAGCATCAAAATGGTTAATTAAGTGAGAACAACTACTAATTGCCTAACAAGACACATCCAATGAGATGGGCGTGCGCTATTATCAATGAGAAAACAGCAGTTACGCTGTGTACACCCCAAATTATTAGGTATCTTGGACTTTGGGGTTTATTTACTAAAGGCAAGTGCACTTGCTGGAGATCCGAGGGGGACATGCAAGGAAAAGAAAAAAACACCATCTTTGCTTCTACATGATGGGATGGTAAAATCACCAGTGCTTCATCTCAGATTCAGCAACTACTCCTGTACTGCAGAGTGGATTTTCCTTTACTAAACCCCAAACTGCCTAATCATTTGGGGTGTACACAACAAAGTGCTAGAGTGCAATTTGCTTAATGGGGACACTAGTTAGATTGATCTGTGTGTATGCGAAAAAAGACATTGGTATACATTGGACCCTCACTTCCTGTTTGGCTATGTGACAGGAAGTGAAGCCAATTTTAAGAAAAGGGACACAAAGCCCAAACTAAAAAAAGCAGGGGTTCTTACACTCACTTGGTTTCCCTCAAATGCCCACAATTAAAGTAGGATTGCCTTGAGCTAGAGTTTAGCGCAGTGCTCTAAATCAGTGCTTATCAAGCCTGTCCTCAAGTACCCCCAACAGGCCATGTTTGCAGGTTTTCCTTCATCTTGCACAGATGCTTTAAATCACAGTCAATGGCTTGGTATTTTGGACAGCTATTCTAGAGAAGATAAATTCCCAAAACATGTCCTGTCGGGGGTACTTGAGGACCGAGGCAGAGAACCACTGCAGTAAAAAGGAAAATTTAATAGACGTGCATTCGTTTTCGTCCGAATGCATTTTCGTCCGAATTTCAGGTATTTTCGTTATCGTTTTAACAAACAATAACGAAAGTGCAGAATCCGAAAAACGAAAGATCTGACATAAACAAATGCTTTATTTTCGTTTTCGTTGCTACAACAGTTCGATATAGATAGGAGATTCAACATGATGATGACAATAACAATCTGTGTCCATCAAACCTGTGGTCGAATGTGCCTAACCTTAACTCTATTAGTCCAAGATTATTCTACATAGAGAGAAAAGATTCGACATAGAGAGAAAAGATTTGACGTAGGGGAGAAAGATTCGACGTAGGGGAGAAAAGATTCGACGTAGAGAGAAAAGATTCAACGTAGGGCAGAAAGATTTGACGTAGGGGATAAAAGATTCGACGTAGGGGAGAGAAGATTCGACGTAGGGGAGAAAAGATAAATAAAAATAATGATGATGATGAATGTTATTGGCTGATTGTAACCAAAGAGGAGGAGCAGTAAAATAGCTAGAACTAAGTACACACGTACTTTGGCTTATGGTGTCGAAAGTTCTAAGAAGATTCGACGGGCAGGTAAACTATATGGCGTTGTACAGTTTAGCTGCTCCGTCTAATCTTCTTTGAACATTCGACAGACACCATAAGCCTTCAATGACAGATTCGACCTTAATTTGGATTTTCGGATGAATGCAATTTTTAACGAAAAACGAAATAAATAAAAAACAAATTTCGGGAGTAACTAAATCAATTTATTTTTCGGACGAAAACGAAATTCCGAAACGAAATATTTCAGTGTGCACATGTCTAAAATTTAATACTTACCGCTCTGTAATTTTCCTTTCCTGGTGCCTATCCATGGCAGAATACACACAATCCATGCATATGCTACCATGAAGGCACCAGGAAAGTAACTTAGACAAATCACACCTCTATTGTTTTGACATGCCAATCAGCCTAGTTAAGCTGCAGCTGTGAAATCTGTTGCATGAAAAACAAAAAACAAACATCTAAATTTGCATCAAATTTTATTGGTCAACAAAACAGGAAAAGAGCAAGGAAAGCAAAAAAAAAACCACACACACACATGTATGTTAATTTGTGACACTAACAGAAAATGGTTTTTGGAGGCATGCTCATTTTGGATTGAAAATTAACAGAACATAAAGGACATCTATTAATGATTTAAACATTAGTCATAACATCTTGAGAATGATTTAGCAAAATAATTCAGCACAGACAATTAAATCAAAGTGAACAACATAAAAACGACACACATTACCATCAAAAATATTTCATGGAAAAATATCCTCCACCCAAAAAAAAAAACACACCAAAGTAAAAACAAACTTGCTTGAAAACACATCTGTTTTGCAAAGACATAACAAACAAAAAACAAAGAGAAAATACATGTGTTAGAAACTCGATAAGGACACCCAAATGTACTCTCTTGCCGCCCCCCCCCCCCCTAATGAGGCAATTGAAAACACATGGACAGTCCATGAAACCTACAAAATGCAAGTTCACCCAATGTAGAGACAAAACTTTAAAGTGGGTACACCTGTTAAGGATGTCCTTAAATTACTAACCCAAAAAACACACTCTCTGAGCATGCCCAGAAACATCCAAGAAACACACAAAAAGCACCCAAAAAAAACAAAGTCTCTGAGCATGCCCAGACCAACCCAAATGCATTTCACACACCAAAAGGCACAGGAAAAAAAAAACAAAGTCCATTGGCATGCCCAGGCCAACCCAAATGCAGCTAGCACAAAATAAGCCACCCTCTGTCCAAAATGAAGCACATCATCCAGCATGCTACAGAATTAGAGATGGGACAAACACCCCCTGGTCCAGGGGGGGGGGGCGAACGAAGAGTCTAACATGTACAAAAGTTATACAACAAATACCATTGCAGTCTAAGGGAACTGACTTGTTAATTTTGCTAGTCCCCACTTGGCTGGCTTATCTTCTAGTTATTGGCCTTAAAATGGGGGGCCCAGGTCCCACCCTGAGGGACATACAATCTCAACAATTTGGAGAACCCCAAAAACGTAACAAGGAGAAATTCCTTTAAATATGCAAAATTGCTTAAGGGCCAGTTCACACCACATGCAGTCCAGTGCGGTTTTTTTGCATCAAAAACGCATGGTAAAAAGGTTATATGTTTTTCAATGGCATAGTTCACACCATGCTGCATTTTTCCTGCACTGGACTGTACTGGAATGCTGTAAAAAGCAAAAAAAAAAAAGCATCAGAAACGCATCAAAAATGCGCATGCAGAAAAGCATCTGGACTGCGTTTCTATAGAGTGAACATGCCCTAAAGCTATTAACTTGGGGGGGGGGATGTTACTCTGCCTGTAAAGTGGTGCATCTGTAGCATGCATCCAAAATGCTCCAATGCTGCTTCAAAGATGTACGGCTTTAGAGCAAACTTACAAATCAACATTGCAGCTGCAAGATTTTAACATAAAAAAAAATAGCCTGCCCCCCCCCCCCCCATACATACAAGGCCATTTGGGTCTGGAAAGGCTTAAAATGTGAACCCCCACGTGAAAAATACCACCCCAAAATCAAAAAATATCGTGTCCTTCCCACATACTAACAAACCCCTAGCCAAACACAGCAAGCCAGCTAATGAAAGGGGGTGGATGTTTGGGGCAGGAGGGGCTCGAGCACCCCAAAAGGGGTTTGGATTGGTGAAGGCAACTCACAGCCTTTGGAGTATGGAGTGGAGTGTAGAGTTCCCCTTTAAAGGCAAAAGCTAGCCCAAATAAAACATATGCATTAGAAGTGGAGACAAGAGCATTGGAGTGTAGAGTTCCCCTTTAAAAGCAAAAGCTAGCCCAAAGAAATCATATATGCATTAGAGGGGAAAGGTTAAATGCCCTTTTAGGAGGAGAGTCTTTTTACATAATATTTTAACAAGGGACATGTCACATGTTGGCAACGTAACACGCTAACATGACCTGTGTGCAAATATCCTTAAAAAAACACATAAAAGTGAACCAGCGTAAAAAAAAAAAAAAAGTTTAGAGGTGCGCCTGTTCAACCCATGCAAATGCATTTACATTGCTTGACACTTACTAAGATTTTGCCGGCGCACTGAACCAACGCATTTGAACGTGCGCAAATGCCGCTTGCGCATGCGCAGTGCATAAATTGACCTCATGCAGTTCTAAACGTACTTGCAGGCGCAGCAGGCTTGTTCAGAAAAAGTTACTTTCTCATTCTATTTTGGGCATATTTGTTACTTGGGCAGTTATTACGATACTTCCTCACATCACCCCACATCACCCCCATAATATTGGCACTTCCAGCTTCTTTTAACTTTGAGGTGAAGATGCTGAGCGCCTTTCTTGTAAAAAAAAAAAAAAAAGAAGATGCTGACCGCCAGGTCCATAGTGGCGCACTGATCGCCTCCTCCCGTGCGCTGACATTACACTTACACTTTAGTAAATGGGGAATAGCACTGTGTTACTGGCGCAACTGTTTTGTAAATACCAGAACGTATGTTGCGCCTCGGCGTGCGCCTCAACTCATGGCGCAAACGGTTCGTAAATCACCCCCATTTATCTCGTTTAAAAATTTTGGTTTATTACATGTAAAAGACAAGAAAAACTGTGCTTAAAAAATCATCTACATGTGTGATTGATAAAACAAAACATTGACAAAAAACACCATTGCACATATAACAAATACAGATAACAGTAACTTGTAATGAAAATACATATACAGGGGGTCCCCGGGTTACAAACAAGTTAGGGACTTTAGGTTTGTTCTTAAGTTGAATCTGTTTGTAAGTCGGAACAGGTACATTTTTTAAGTGTAGCTCCAGCCAAAAAAACTATTTTTAAGCTTTTTGGATAGGATAGGGAAGGGTTAACACCCCTGTAACATTTGTTTTGCTGCCTGTACCCCTATTCAGAAGATTTCACCTCACTTTCTGTCCCAGTGACAATTGGATTTTGAAAATTTTGGGTTGATGTGGAAACAAGTCTTGGTGATAAAGCATCTGTGGAGGTACCTTTTCCCCATATTAGCTCTTACAGGAGTGAATTTCCCTTCCTAGGGGTAGATTTCCTCTCACTTCCTGTTGTCTCCCTCCATTTGTAAGTAGGAGTCGTTTGTAAGTCGGATGTTTGTAACTAGGGGACCCCCTGTATACATCTCCGGTGTCCAACATCCGGGATAAGTCCTATCGGTACCAAGATAGGACTTATCCCAGATGTTGGACACCGGAGAGTACTACCGGACATTGGATTGAAACCACTTTGTATATGTATTTTCATTACAAGTCATTGTTATCTGTATTTATTATATGTGCAATGGTGTTTTTTGTCAATGTTTTGTTTTATCAATCATCACATGTAGATGATTTTTTAAGCACAGTTTTTCTTGTCTTTTACATGTAATAAACCAAACTTTTTAAACAAGATACATAGGGGGTTATTTATGAAAGGCAAATCCACTTTGCACTACAAGTGCACTGCAAGTGCACTTGAAAGTGCACTGAAAGTGCACTTTTACGTGCAGTCGCTGTAGATCTGAGGGGGACATGCAAGAAAAATAAAAAACAGCATTTCTGCTTGCACATGATTGGATGATAAAATCAGCAGAGTTTCTTCTAATTTCAGAGCTTCCCCTCAGATCTACAGCGATCTACAGCGACTGCTCTTACAAATGCACTTTCAAGTGCACTTGCAGTGAACTTGTAGTGCAGAGTGGGTTTGCCTTTAGTAAATCACCCCCATAGTGTCTTTGCCAATTTAAAGTCCCAATCTCTCGGGGGGGTCTAGTATATATAATATACATACTCTGCATTCAGCATAGCCTATATCTACAGTGGTAGTGGAAGCCATGGGGGGCTATCAGCTGACCCAGGGAGGATGTGTAGATCGAGAATAGTAGAGGTCCAAGGACAGAACCTTGGGGGACCCCAACAGTAAGAGGTATTACTATATACCTCTTTTTCACTCTTTGTTATATTGCAGCCATTTGCTAAAATCATTTAAGTTCATTTTTTTCCTCATTAATGTACACACAGCACCCCATATTGACAGAAAAACACAGAATTGTTGATATTTTTGCAGATTTATTAAAAAAGAAAAACTGAAATATCACATGGTCCAAGTATTCAGACCCTTTGCTCAGTATTTAGTAGAAGCACCCTTTTGATCTAATACAGCCATGAGTCTTTTTGGGAAAGATGCAACAAGTTTTTCACATCTGGATTTGGGGATCCTCTGACATTCCTCCTTGCAGATCCTCTCCAGTTATGTCAGGTTGGATGGTAAACATTGGTGGACAGCCATTTTTAGGTCTCTCCAGAGATGCTCAATTGGGTTTAAGTCAGGGCTCTGGCTGGGCCATTCAAGAACAGTCACAGAGTTGTTGTGAAGCCACTCCTTCGTTATTTTAGCCGTGTGCTTCGGGTCATTGTCTTGTTGAAAGGTAAACCTTCGGCCCAGTCTGAGGTTCTGAGCACTCTGGAGAAGGTTTTCATCCAGGATATCCCTGTACTTGGCCGCATTCATCTTTCCCTCGATTGCAACCAGTCATCCTGTCCCTGCAGCTGAAAAACACCCTCACAGCATGATACTGCCACCACCATGCTTCACTGTTGGGACTGTATTGGACAGGTGATGAGCAGTGCCTGGTTTTCTCCACAAATACCGCTTAGAATTAAGGCCAAAAAGTTCTATCTTGGTCTCATCAGACCAAAGAATCTTATTTCTCACCATCTTGGAGTCTTTCAGGTGTTTTTTTTAGCAAACTTCATGCGGGCTTTCATGTGTCTTGCACTGAGGAGAGGCTTCCGTCGGGCCACTCTGCCATAAAGCCCCGACTGGTGGAGGGCTGCAGTGATGGTTGACTTTCTACAACTTTCTCCCATCTCCCGACTGCATCTCTGGAGCTCAGCCACAGTGATCTTTGAGTTCTTCATTACCTCTCTCACCAAGGCTCTTCTCCACCGATAGCTCAGTCTGGCTGGACAGCCAGCTCTAGGAAGGGTTCTGGTCGTCCCAAACGTCTTCCATTTAAGGATTATGGAGGCCACTGTGCTCTTAGGAACCTTAAGTGCAGCAGAAATTTTTTTGTAACCTTGGCCAGATCTGTGCCTTGTCACAATTCTGTCTCTGAGTTCTTCAGGTAGTTCCTTTGACCTCATGATTCTCATTTGCTCTGACATGCACTGTGAGCTGTAAGGTCTTATATAGACAGGTCTGTGGCTTTCTTAATTAAGTCCAATCAGTATAATCAAACACAGCTGGACTCAAATGAAGGTGTAGAACAATCTCAAGGTTGATCAGAAGAAATGGACAGCACCTGAGTTAAATATATGAGTGTCACAGCAAAGGGTCTGAATACTTAAGACCATGTGATATTTCAGTTTTTCTTTTTTAATAAATCTGCAAAAATTCAACAATTCTGTGTTTTTCTGTCAATATGGGGTGCTGTGTGTACATTAATGAGGAAAAAAAATGAACTTAAATGATTTTAGCAAATGGCTGCAATATAACAAAGAGTGAAAAATGTAATGGGGTCTGAATACTTTTCGTCCCCACTATATATATATATATACTCTGCATTCAGTGTAGCCTATATCTACAGTGCATTCCCTGGTGTACTGTTTCTAATACACTTCAGGAAGTGTACACAGTATCTAATACAGTGTGTACAGTTTCTACTACACTTTTGGTGGTGTACACAGTATACAATACAGTGCAACCATTGTACACTTTCTAATACACTTCAGGCGGTGTACACAGTATCTAATACAGTGTAGTGTGGTGTTGCAAAACA
Source organism: Lithobates septentrionalis (assembly GCA_037952835.1). Classification (NCBI taxonomy): domain Eukaryota; kingdom Metazoa; phylum Chordata; class Amphibia; order Anura; family Ranidae; genus Lithobates; species Lithobates septentrionalis. Next base: position 832,905 of record JBBDGP010000485.1, read on the forward strand.
AAAAATACATCATGTCTGGAAGGCCACCAAGGAGAGGCAGACGCTCACAGGCCACTAAAAGAGGGCAAGCAGCCTCTGTGTCTACAGTCAACAGTGGTGGTCGTGGACATGGTGCATCCTCTGCAGGTGGCCGTGGGGCACGCTTGTCCTTTTTTGCTGCTGCTGCCCATGTTATTGAGCCACAACATGCAGAAGAGTTGGTGGAGTGGATAACGAAGCCGTCCTCATCCTCCTCATCCTCTGTCACCCAGGCTCAGAGTAGTTTGCCTTCCAACGCAGCTGCCAAAGCAGCCTATTCCACCGGCTCCTTGTTCACAGTCACTCCTTCCGTAGCCCCACCATCATGCACGGAGGAGTCCAGAATTATTCGACCATAGTGTTGGTTATATGCTGCTGGAGGATGCGCAGCGATTTGAAGGCTCCTATCTTGGTTCCCAGGTTAAGGAAAGGAGTAACGTGAACCTAGAGAGAGGGGGTGCCACAGAAGGATAAGAAACTGGCAGTCATGTTTCACAGCAGGGCCCATTCCTGCGCCCAACAAGAGTATCTGTGAGGGGTTACAGTGTTCTGGTACCACCAACACCTAAGGCCCAATTTTCTGCAGCGTATATAGGGCAGGCCATATAGTATATATACTGCTGTTCAGAGTATATAGTGCCTGGGGGCCTTGCGGGACCCCCACGGCATTTTTTTTTAAATTGGATGCAGGGTTCCCCTTAATATCCATACCAGAACTGAAGGGCTAGGGGCATGTAATTACAATTCTTGATATAATATTTCACAGCAGGGCCAGTTCCTGCACCCAACAAGAGTAACTGTGAGGGTTTACAGTGTTCTGGTACCACCAACACCTAAGGCCCAATTTTCAGCAGCGTATATAGGGCAGGCCATATAGTATATATACTGCTGTTCAAAGTATATAGTGCCTGGGGGACCCCCATGCCATTTTTTTAAAAAAAATTGGGTGCGGGGTTCCCCTTAATATCGATACCAGACCTGAAGGGCCTGGTATGGATTTTGCGGGGGACACCAATGCCATTTTTTTTGGTATTATTGGTATTTTTATCTATATTGCCGGGATCCGACAATACATTACAGCCACGAGCAGTTTTAAATGACATTTTTTTCTTTAGAAATGTAATTTTGCTGTGGCACTGTTATAAACATGGGAAAGATGTGCATACAGGCATACTAAGGACACCCCCCAGCATTATAAAAATCACTGCTCTCGAAAAAATGGCCGTTTTAAAACTTTTTTTGCATTGATACATGTCCCTTGGGGCAGGACCCGTGTCCCCAAACACTTTTTATGACAATAACTTGCATATAAGCCTTTAAAATGAGCACTTTTGATCTTTCACATTCGTGTCCCATAGACTTTAACGGTGTTTGCGTGTTCAAACTAATTTTTTTGCCTGTTCGCATGTTCTGCTGCGAACCGAACTGGGGGGGGTGCGGCTCATCCATAGTGATCAGTACCGATCGCTGACTCTGGCCATTCATGACTGAAGCAAAGTAAACCGTGTCTACTATGGTTCAGTTTGTGAATGAATGAGAAGCTCTGCACAGAGCTATTCCTGTCCATTCATTCTGTGTTCCTGAGGCTGCAGAGATGGAGATTGAGGGCTGTTTCCTCCTCAATCTCCCTTCTCTGTCTCAAAGGTAGAACATCGGAGGTCTGTTTAGACCCCTGATATTTCACCAAAGGCCCCCAATGGGGCTCCTAAAAAACTGTAACAATAAATGATAAAAAATACAATTGGAAAAAATAAAATAAGATTGGAAAAAAAAATAAAATAAAAAACTACTGACACCAGTAGCGGAACTACGAGGGTCGCAAAGATCACACCTGCGAATGGGCCCCGACATTCTGCCACCATGGGGGGCCCGCTGCAGAACATGTAAAGGGTCCCGCAATGGGAGTAAAGGACTCCGGGATCAGTGAGAAGGGCCAAAAGGGAAGGGCTCCAGCTGGGGGTCAGGGGGCCCCTTCATGGTTTCTTGCACCAGGGCCCTGAAGGTTCTAGTTACACCTCTATGTACAGGGGAGTCGCAGGGACCCCCTGGAGCATGGGGCCTAGTCACGATTGTGACACTGCAACCCCTGTAGGTACGCCACCTAGCCTGGGCATAATCTCACATTTTGGTTATATAAATTGGGAAAATAAATGCACTAAAAGCAGTGTACTGTACTTTATATTTGTTACATTTTCCCATTCACATATAACTTTAAAAAACATTTACAATTGCTGCTAACTTATTTATTTGCTCTATTCTGAAAACTGCAAAACAGTGTATGTAATGTTTAATGAGTTGTAAAGTCAGAGGTTTTTTTATCTTAATGCATTCTATGCTATAAGATAAAAAGCCTTCTGTGTGCAGCAGCCCCCCTCAGCCCCCCCCCCCCCTAATACTTACCTGAGCCCCATCTCAATCTAGCAATGTCCACTAGTGTCTTGGCTGTCTGGGACTCTCCCTCCTGATTGCCTGAGACACAGCAGCGGTGCCATTAGCTCCTGCTTCTGTCAATCAAAGTCAGTTAGCCAATCAGGGGAGAGAGGGGGCGGGGCTGAACTGTAGCTCCGTGTCTGAATGGAAACACAGAGCTGTAGCTTGGCTCGGGTGCCCCATAGCAAGCTGCTTGCTGTGGGGGCACTCGACAGGAGGTAGGGGCCAGGAGCAGCTAAGAGGGACCCGAGAAGAGGAGGATCCAGGCTGCCCTGTACAAATCTACTGCACAGATGAGGTAAGTATAACATGTATAACATGTTTGTTTGTTTTTTTTGTTTTTGAAATGAGCTGGGGAGTTATGTTTACTATAATTAATCCTGTCTGTATTGTGCTGGCAGCTGTTATTATCAGTTGTAAACTAGATGTGCACAGACTCTCCTAACAAATCGTAAAAGATATCAAAGCTTGGATGGTACATTGTATGTTATTGCACTTTTAAAACAATATCACCCTAAAGCGTCCCTAAATAAGCACATTTCAAGTTATTCTTAACAATACAAGCTGCCGATAGAGTCCTATGCTCCAGCTCTAAAGAAACAACTAGAAAGGTAAGAAATATTTTAAACGATGCTGTGTGAGTGGGAACACATAACAAACAGTAGTAAAGAGTTTCTCAAATTTGTCTGCAATCATAAAAATACATTTTGAAGCCCAATAGAAGTCTTGTTTTTATTATTATGATACAGTCAGGCTGCGTAACAAATACAAAATATAGCATTTGTTAAATATTACGTGGTAGTTCTCCAAGAAGCTGTCCTGTGCTGGCAGCATGTTGGAGAGCTGGACCACTGCTCAGCTCCTAAGGTTCCAGCTGCACAAGCTAGTTGTAGATCTCAGAAGTTTTAAAATAGTGCTGAGACAAATAGCCACTATCCTGGTTCTGTTTTTAAATGGAACCTGAAACTTAAATGATTTATCTCATTGAATGGGTATTACTCGTATTTTGGTGGAAACCGGTTGAGGCAGTCAGGCACCGGACTGACCTCTGCAACTTCTGCAAGATTTCCATCCTCTTCGGCAGACATGGGCAAATTTGCTTGAAGTGGCCTATTTCTCCACAATTGTAACAGACAACTGAACCCGGTGACGTCTTAAACAAAGGAACTAGTGACACCATTCTTGTTGCCAGTAGGGGTATCACCTGCTTCTTTTGGGATATTTCTACCTTCAACCCAGCTATTTCATAATGGATGTCTGCTGCATTCATTTGTCTATTGCAAACTGATTGTTCCTGTTCTTCACTCCACCTGGTAGCAATGACAAGGTCCACCCTGGCAACTCGACTTGTTGATGTGATCATCACTCTGCAAGAGGGGCCAGGAGAAATCCTGGACTATGCCCCCATTCACTACCCCTAAAAGAGCTGCTGTATTTGGGTCTCTTCTGCCCTAGATGGCATCTTATCTGATGAAATGCGTAGGGTGGAACTGAAGGTCATGGCGGTACTCGGAATTCTGGGAGTATTGTTTTTTACAATTGTGCTGTACACAACTTTTATATGTGAATGTTTCTAACTGAGATAATAAAGTTTTATCTTTGGATTTCACACTATTTGGAGTATGGGGCTCTCCCTTTGGGGGAGACTTACTAAAACTGTACACAGAATCTGATGCAGCTGTGCATAATAGTAACCGATCAGTTTCTAACTTCAGCTTGTCCAGTTAAGCTTTCTCAATAAAACCTACAAGCTGATTGGTTATTAAGTACAGCTGCACCAGATTCTGTGTGCACCAGTTTTAGTAAATCTCCTTTTTTTTGTTTCTCTTTATCTATGTGGTCTCTGGAGGAGAGTTGGAGAAGAGATTGGCAGGGCTTCATTCCATTGTGACCACAAGATTTATGCCAACCAAGCACTGTCTGACTTTTCAATTTGAAAGTCACGTATGCCAGTGGCAGGTGTTGTTTTTTTTTGGGGGGGGGGGCAGCAAACAACCACCCTCCCCCCTAGTGGTCGGCGGCACCTCAAACTCCCAGGCCCCCCACTCACTGTCTAGGTGACAGGTGGCCAGTATCGGCCAGCGGGTATCGATAGCGGGCATCGGTATCAGCAGCGGGCATCTCCTCCATCTCGGCGGCCGTTCGTCTCCTCCTAGGTGTTCAATAGGATCTCCTGAATTTTCAGCCAATCGGGTGACGGGTCTCAAAACCCACTTCCTGATTGGCCAGGAGGAGGATCAGTGTTACAACAGCGAATATTAATTTCAAGGAGTAAGAAAGGGGTCCAGGAGGCAACGTATCACCTCTGACCCACCTGTCAAATGCCTCTGAAAAGCGATCCACTGTGTTTTGTTTTTCAGAGTGGCGGCAGTGAGGGCCATAAATTTAAACAGGCCCTTAAATACATTCCAAGAGCATCAAATCAAACAATATGCAAGATGTAAGTTTCCAAAATGTACGTCCTCATACAGATTTGATGCACCTGGAATATCTAGTTGATTTAAAGTAAACGTTCAGTTGGGCTGTAACCCGTTCAAAATCTTTGTAGACCAGTGGTTCTCAACCTTTCTAGTGCAATGACCCCTTGATAAAATTTCCCAAGTTGTGGGGACCCTTAACAGTAAAATTATTTTAGTAGCATGGGTTGTCAGCACCCAAGTAAAGACAAGTAATTTGTGCCCCTAACCCACGGACATTTAGCGCTCCCCGAGTCCCTTCCACTCGTACAGTAAAACCCCTTATGGTACATTTTAGGATTTTTATCCCTCTCTCTATCCTAATTTCTTGTTTTTTTTCCCCATCCCTCTCTCTAGTCGTCTTTCTTATTCTTTCTCTTATTCTTTCTCTCCCTTTTTCTTTGTTCCTCCCCCTATTTTTCTCTACCTTCCATGTAGTCTCTATTTTTATTCCTTCTCTTACTCCTTGGTGGGGGGTGAGGGAATGGGATGAGTGGCAGTGTTGGCGGGGAGTTGGGATGAGTGGCAGTGCTGGGGGGAGTTCTTATCAACCAACTTAGATGCTCTTGATCAAGGTCATCTGCTGATCTGAAAACTGTAGTGGGGGACTTTTAATGGCAACTCTAATCACAGTTAGTGTTACTCAATGTGTCTCCGGCTTCACTGTGTCTCCAGCTCTGTGGTGTCTCGCACCACTGACGCCTATGCCGAAATTAGGAGATAGGGTCTCCTCCAGCCTCTCCCACTTCACATTCCTCACCAGTCAGCTGTTCTCTAGTCTCTGCCCCCCAGCAATGCCGTGAACTGAATGGGCGGCTGCGAAGAGGCTGAGTGGGTGGCCGCGGGCTCCAGGAACAGCCCAGCTGGGTGGCCACAAAAGGTTTGGGAGAGTGGTGCGGGCTTCAGAAACAATCCAGGATTCGGTGACCCCTGGCAAATCATCATTCAACCCCCGAGGGGGTCCCGACCCCAGGTTGAGAACCACTGTTGTAGACTGTGACCTATGTTGAGGTTGTAGTCTGAGTCATTTTTGGAAGTTCTTTGGCTTCTTTGTGGTGTTTTTTGATTATTCTTTGTAGACGTAATAGTCATTTCACAATTGTGAAAATAAGACAAATGGTTGTTAAACGCTTCCTACTTTTGTTTGATAAGTGTGTGTTATAAATTGTTACACCCAGATCTTTTCTTCTATATCTGAATAACACTCCACTGCAAAGTAGAATCCAACACAAAAGAAGTCTTCTGTATAACATAAGAATTGTTTTCCCCAATAAATAGCTTTTTGCAAATTTCCTTGTCTGACGTGGTAGATTGCTTTTCCATTTTTGTACTCCTGACTATGCTCCTCTAATTATAAATATGAAAATGTGGCGCTCACAAATTGAAATATACGTGCAAAAATAAATATAAATAAGTGTAAATGGGAATTAAGATAAACAAAACAAAATCCAAATGAAGTGAAGTCCGAATTAAATAATCAAAGGTATTCTAATGCCGCCTACACACGACCAGACTTTCCGTCAGAATAGACTCTGACGGTCTTTCCGACGGAGTTCCGCTGAAACGGACTTGCCTACACACGATCACACCAAAGTCTGTTCATTTAGAACGCGGTGACGTACACCAAGTACGACGGGACTATAAAACGTAAGTTCAATAGCCATTGCGCCACCCTTTGGGCCCCTTCTGCTAATTTCGTGTTTATCTCTTGTTAGTAGAAGTTTGGTGAGAGATGTTTTGCGCTTTTCAGACTCATGTTTTTTCAGATCGTTTAACTGCTGTTCAGTTTGTGCTTGTAAGATTTGTATCTGCTTTTCAGTGCGTGTAGTCAGTTCGCATTTGTTCATTCAGTGCGTTCTTGTCCGCTCGTTGCTGATTTTCAGCTCGCTCTTCACAGGCCTTGCTGTTCTTCAGTGCGTTCTGTTAGTACGTTCTGACCAGCCGACTGTTTTGAAACCATGTTGCGGGTATGTACTCGTCGTAGAGTTCGTGCTATGCTGGGGCTTGGTGTTGGAGTTCATTCTTTGACCCAGGTCCAGTCCATGAACAGGGTGGGGAGGAGTTCATCGACCAAGAATTGGTTACTCCAGCGTGACCAATTCTCTCACATGCCTTTGCTTCATGAGATCCGCGCGAATAATCCTGACGTTTTCAGGAACTTTCTCAGGATGACGGACCCCATTTTTCACCATTTGTTGGCTTTGCTGACCCCTTATATCAGCAGGCAGGATACCTGCATGAGGCAAGCCATCACTCCGGAGCAGAGGCTAGTCATCACTTTGCGGTACTTGGCGACTGGGAGAAACTTGCAGGACCTCAAGTTCTTGACAGGCATCTTCCCCCAGGCTCTGGGGATCATTATCCCAGAGACCTGTTCTGCCATCATCCAGGTCCTGCAAAAGGACTATATTAAGGTAAGATTTATCCTTTAACATCACATTCTATGTATTTAATGTTTGCTAATGTATTGTATTTCTTTCATCAATCCCTAATTACCATGATTGTAATATGCTGCGAATGTCCCCTTTTTCCTCATGCATGCTGTAATCTTTTAATGCTCCTTTTTTGTCCTTCATGCATATTAGCCTTCACTAACCTCCCCAGCATGCTATCCTGGGCCCATACACACCTAGTCTAGTCACTTAACAATGTATTTTGTCAGCTCCATTGTAGTGCTTACCCTAAACACCCCCTTAAAATGTGTCCAAATGGTATGTGTGTCCTTAAATTAATTTATAAGCCCCCTCCCCCTTAAAATGTGTCCAAATGGTATGTGTGTCCTTAAATTAATTTATAAGCCCCCCCTTAAAATGTGTCCAAATGGTATGTGTGTCCTTAAATTAATTTATAAGGCCCCCCCCCTTTAAATGTGTCCAAATGGTATGTGTGTCCTTAAATTAATTTATAAGCCCCCCTTAAAATGTGTCCAAATGGTATGTGTGTCCTTAAATTAATTTATAAGCCCCCCCTTAAATGTTATCAATGGGCCATCAGAGGGGGTAAAGAATCTGATAAGTGGGCCTTATATTTTAGTCTTTAAATAATACTTATACTGATGTTGGGCAAGAATGTTTTTTCTGTAATCTGCTTGCAATGTTTTGTGCAAAAGTACTTATATTTTTTTTTCTTGTTTGATTCCCCAGTTTCCTTCAACGCCACAGGAATGGCAGACTGTGGCATACCATTTTGCCACCAGTTGGGACTTTCCTAACTGTGGAGGGGGTATAGATGGGAAGCACATTGTGCCACCACCCCATTCGGGTCATACTATTTTAACTATAAGGGGTTTCATAGTATTGTGTTAATGGCGGTGGTGTCGGCACAATATGAATTCCTGTATGTGGACATGGGGAAAAATGGCCGGATGTCGGATGGAGGAGTCTTCGCCCAGGCGGAGTTCTACCAGCGTCTCCAGAGTGGTGGCCTGGGATTGCCACCTGATGATAACGTGGAAGGACTCCCCTTTGTCTTCATTGCAGATGAAGCCTTCGGTCTGGGCAAGCACCTGATGAGGCCATTCCCCCAAAGGACCCTCACCCCAGAGAGGAGGGTTTTTAACTACTGGCTGGCCAGAGCGAGAAGAGTTGTTGAGAAAGCCTTCGGGATAATGGCCAGCCGGTTCCGCCTGTTTCTGACAGCAATCCATATGGTGAACTACAAACTCAATAATATCGTACTATCATGCTGCATCCTGCACAATTTTTTAAGAAAACATTCTACAAATTATATTGCCTCAGTTGGGCCTGAGGCCGGACTTATTTCAGAGAATCCTCTGACGGGCCTGGATAATGGCCGTACTGGCTTGGCCCCCCAAAGCGCCCGTGAAGTTAAGGAGAAATATGTTAATTTTTTTTACGGGTAGGGGTGCCATTGCAATGCCAGACAATGTTTAATTTTTAGTAATAAAAAAAATGAAAAGATAAAATCTAGAAATGTATTTATTGCTTGCTTTTCTTTTTGGCTGTCTCACAGGTTCTCCTAGTGCACTTGTAGTGCCAAGTGGATTTTCCTCTAGTAAATAAGCCCCATTATCACTGTATCACGTGTTTTGTGGGTGCAATCCCTTCCTCTCACCTACTAGCGTTATGAGGACAGGGTTGCACCCACAAAACGCGTACATTGAGATCCCCTGATGGCAGATAGCACATGTTGGCACACCGTGTGCATCTTCAAAATTTGGCTTTTAAAATTTAAAAAAATTAAAATCCAAGAATGTGGTCATCTAAAAAGGAAATGAAGAACATGATCGATCTTGTTTTAGGGAAAAAGGGATTAGATTCTCCCCAAAAAATTGATCATGTTCTTCATTTCCTGCTGCATGATGTCCATGTGATTGCGCATTGCATCGATCTCCACATTCCAGGCCATGATCTTGGCAATGAGTGTTTGGGTTCCGCCGCTTCCCCTTCCACAACCAGCACATCACCTAAAATTGATGAAAAAAGATGTATCTGTACCTGAAGCTGGGGTGTCAGACACTCACCTGGTGGGTTGCCCATGTCGCCCACTTCCTCCACCTCTCCTTCCTCCACATCCTCAGGGGGGCTGGGGCTTACTTCCCATTCAGGCTGGCGAGGTCGGGGGTCCCTGGGATCCTGTTGTCTAAGTCTTTTCTCCCCTATGAGAATGAAACAAAAGGTATACTTAGCATACAGATATTTGAGTTCAGAAATAGAAATATGAAACATTGCTTTGAAGTGGTCTACAATTGTCTATTTGGGAAGAGATCCAAGTTGAAGACATGATTAAAAATCCCTTTTAACCAAACTGCAAAATTTACTTTTTTTGGCCAAGTTTCACAGATGGAGACACCCCAAGTATCTACTGGAGCACCTGTGTGGGTTACCCTTAAAAATGTGCTCTGGTTTCCCACACTAGTGCTCCTGAGTCCAGATGTGTAAACAGCTGCTGAGTGTTCTCTCCTTACATTCCACTGAATCAAGTTTGCCCAGTTTGTCAACGTCCTAAACTTCTTTTAATAAGACAAATTAGCAAGACCAAAATGTAGTTAAAACCCTGTATCAACTAAATACATCATATATATTTTCAAACGATGTTCCCTACTAATGATGTTTCCTACTAACGATATTTCCTACTAACGATGTTTCCTATGAACGATTACTGTGTCCACGGACATGAAAGTAGCCATTTAAAACTGTACAACAGTAAAGAAAAGCACATGGAGCAGCATGCAAGTTAATAATCATGAAAAATAAATAAAATTGCGCTTAGAGTATAGTAGAAATAACAATGAAGAAAATTTGAAATAAATTAAAAATGTAGGTAAAAAATAAAATATAACTATTGTTAAAGAAGAAAAATATATAGTGAAAAAATATGTAATGAAAAATATTTCTATAAAGCTGCGGCTATAAGTGGGGCACACCAATACAAATATAGAACAGAAAAACCGCGCTAAAAATGTTAAACAATAATGAAAATAAAAAAAGTCCAATTAAAGTCCAAAATAAATAATCATAGACTCCTCAATGTGATAATGTTGAAAGAAGATGATTCACTTGAGATACATCTGTGTGGTGAAATGCTTACCAGAACGTAAGACAAATTCAGACAGGTGGCTTAAACCCACCCAGCCCGGGCCTTTAGAGAGCGATTCCAATATGGCAAGATCAGTCGCACTCGTGCAGCAAATCAGGTCCGCATAGGGTTTATCCAAAAAAATATATGCAAAAAACATAGCGTGATACTGACATAGTAATAGGCAATAAACCAAAAAAGGAAAAGTGCAACCTCAAAAAAACAAAATCATGAATATCATACAGACATCCTGTGTGCACAGCATGCACAGGAATGTGAAATTGGTGACATGCAACATGCAATAAGTAGTGCCCTTGGATACAAATGTAAATCACCAAGTATATCTGCTTACCAGAGATCAGAGATAGGTGAGCATACAACTATCACCAAAATTCAGAAAACGCACCAAGTGCACAGACATATGAAGCAGCTTACCAGATGGCAAACTAGTGTACGCACACTCAGCTGAAGGCTTAATATCTCAGCATGACCCAGAATTAGCTTATGTGAACCTATAGGGGTTCCTGCTTACCGGAAGGTCAACTGGAAAAAACCCAAACAGAAATCCTGGCGGAGTTGCCACGATCCCGTCCTGGCAGACTCGTCACAGGCTCGGTGTGCATAAGATTCAAAAAAGGAACAGCCAATAGCGTAATACCGTTGGAACTTCAATAGCAGCTGCTATGGACAGCACCAGGACCAGTTTGATAAACATATTGTTACCAATATGGTAACAATATGTTTATCAAACTGGTCCTGGTGCTGTCCATAGCAGCAATGGATGTCCTTAGTCACCCACCCAATGCTGAGGAGGCCTATGGCTGCTATCTAGCCACCAGGTTGCTAGAACTGGAGAAGGGCCAACACCTCCTCTGTGAGGGACTTTTTGCTGAGACCCTTGAGAAGGGGCTGAGGGGCCAGATAACTGAGAACAGCCACATATACGATCTCACCCATCCTCCTCCTGCCACAAGTCCACCACTAGAGCCACAGCCTCCAAGGAAGGCTGCAGGGAAGGCTGCAGGGCAGCGTGGAGGGAAGGTTGCAGCTAAGAGAAGAAAGTGATGGCCTGGGTTCAGTCTGGTCTGACAGAAGATGCAGGCTGGTGTAGTACCACAGCCTGGGGACATATATGTCATCTGCTGCTGGTCCTGATCTCTGGGAGTCCTGGACCAGATTGGGCTCCCTATTATATGGACTCCTCAAGATCCCAATTTTTTTCCCACAGACTTGATGTGTGCCCTGGGGCCAAAAGGCTTCACAAATTCCAAAAGTTTCTCCAGCGTTGCCTTCATCTTTATTTTTTACCCACAATAAATGAAAAATTTATTTTCTAAAAATACTTGCCTATATGTTTTTATTCAAATACAATTCTAAAAGACAATGTGGGTGATTTACGAACCGTTTGCGCCATGAGTTGCGGCGCACGCCAAGGCGCAACGTATGATTTGGTATTTACAAAACATTTGCGCCGGTAACACAGCACTATTCCCCATTTACTAAAGTAATCTCAGCGCACGGGAGGAGGCGATCAGTGCGCCACTATGGACCTGGCGCTCAGCATCTTCACCTCAAAATTAAAAGAAGCTGGAAGTGCCAATATTATGGGGGTGATGTGGGGTGATGTGAGGAAGTATAGTAATACTGCCCAATTAACAAATATGCCCAAAATAGAATTAGAAAGTAACTTTTTCTGAACAAGCCTGCTGCACCTGCAAGTACGTTTAGAACTGCGTGAGGTCAATTTATGCACTGCACATGCGCGAGCGGCATTTGTGCACCTTCAAATGCGTTGGTTCAGTGCGCCGGGAACATCTTAGTAAATGTCAAGCAATGTAAATGCATTTGCATGGGTTGAAAGGGCGCACCTCTAAACTTTTTTTTTTTTTTACACCGGTTTACTTTTATGTGGTTTTTTTAAGGATATTTGCACACAGGTCATGTTAGCGTGTTACGTTGCCAACATGTGACATGTCCCTTGTTAAAATTATGTAAAAAGACTCTCCTCCTAAAAGGGCATTTAACCTTCCCCCTCTAATGCATATATGATTTCTTTGGGCTAGTTTTTGCTTTTAAAGGGGAACTCTACACTCCAATGCTCTTATCTCCACTTCTAATGCATATGTTTTATTTGGGCTAGCTTTTGCTTTTAAAGGGGAACTCTACACTCCATACTCCAAAAGGGGGGGGGGGGGGGCATGCTATTTTTTTTAATGTTAAAATCTTGCAGCTGCAATGTTGATTTGTAATTTTGCTCTAAAACCGTACATCTTTGAAGCAGCATTGCAGAATTTTGGATACATGCTACAGATGCACCACTTTACAGGCAGAGTAACCCTCCCCCCCCCCCCAAGTTAATAGCTTTAGGGCATGTTCACTCTATAGAAACGCAGTCCAGATGATTTTTTGCATGCGTGTTTTTGATGCGTTCCTGTGCGTTTCTGATTCGTTTTATTTTGCTTTTTACAGCGTTCCAGTACAGTCCAGTGCAGGAAAAATGCAGCATGTTCTACTTTATTTTCTGGAACTGGAACGCACTGGAACTGCAAGCAATGGTGTGAACTATGGCATTGAAAAACATATAACCTACTTACCATGCGTTTTTGATGCAAAAAAAACGAACTGGACTGCATGTGGTGTGAACTGGCCCTTAGGCCCCTTTCACACTGGGGCGGTTTGCAGGCGTTATTGCGCTAAAAATACCACCTGCAAACCGCCCCTAAACAGCCTCCGCTGTTTGTTCAGTGTGAAAGCCCGAGGGCTTTCACACTGAAGCGGTGCGCTGGCAGGAGAAGAAAAAATGTCCTGCAAGCCGCATCTTTGGAGCGGTGAAGGAGCGGTGTATTCACCGCTCCTAAACCGCTCCTGCCCATCGAAATCAATGGGACAGCGCGGCTATACCGCGGAAATACCACGGCTATAGCCGCGCTGTACGAGTGGTTTTAACCCTTTTTCGGCCGCCAGCGGGGGGTTAAAACCGCACCGCTAGCGGCCGAATACCGCGGTAAAACAGCGCTAAAAATAGCGCTGTTTTACCGCCGACGCCCCCTACCGCCCCAGTGTGAAAGGGGCCTTAAGCAATTTTGCATATTTAAAGGCATTTCTCCTTGTTACGTTTTTGGGGTTTCAAGCAAGTTTGTTTTTACTTTGGTGTGTTTTTTTTTTGGGTGGAGGATATTTTTCCATGAAATATTTTTGATGCTAATGTGTGTCGTTTTTACGTTGTTCACTTTGATTTAATTGTCTGTGCTGAATTATTTTGCTAAATCATTCTCAAGATGTTATGACTAATGTTTAAATCATTAATAGATGTCCTTGTATCTCCTGTTAGTTTCCAATGCAAAATGAGCAGACCTCAAAAAACCATTTTCTGTTATTGTCCCAAATTAACATACATGTGTGTGTTGTTTTTTTTTGTTTTGTTTTTTTTTTTGTTTTGTTTTTGTTTTTTGGCTATCCTTGCTCTTTTCCTGTTTTGTTGACCAATACAATTTGATGCAAATTTAGATGTTTGTTTTTGTTTTTCATGCAACAGATTTCACAGCTGCAGCTTAACTAGGCTGATTGGCATGTCAAACCAAAACAGGTGTGATTTGTCTAAGTTACTTTCCTGGTGCCTTCATGGTAGCATATGCATGGATTGTGTGTATGCTGCCATGGATAGGCACCAGGAAAGGAAAATTACAGAGCAGTAAGTATTCAATTTTCCTTTTTACTGCAGTGGTTCTCTGCCTCAGTCCTCAAGTACCCCCGACAGGACATGTTTTGGGAATTTATCCTCTCTAGAATAGCTGTCCAAAATACCAAGCCATTGACTGGGATTTAAAGCATACGTGCAAGATGAAGGAAAACCTGCAAACATGGCCTGTTGGGGGTACTTGAGGACAGGCTTGATAAGCACCGATTTAGAGCACTGCGCTAAACTCTAGCTCAAGGCAATCCTATTTTAATTGTAGGCATTTGAGGGAAACCAAGTGAGTGTTAGAACCCCTGCTTTTTTTAGGTTGGGCTTTGTGTCACTTTTCTTAAAATTGGCTTCACTTCCTGTCACATAGCCAAACAGGAAGTGAGGGTCCAATGTCCACCAATGTCTTTTCTCGTGTACACACAGATCATTCTAACTAGTGTCCCCATTAAGCAAATTGCACTCTAGCACTTTGTTGTGTACACCCCAAATGATTAGGCAGTTTGGGGTTTAGTAAAGGAAAATCCACTCTGCAGTACATCCCGCTCGGATCTCCAGCAAGTGCACTTGTAGTGCAAAGTGGATTTGCCTTTAGTAAATAAACCCCAAAGTCCAAAATACCTAATAATTTGGGGTGTGCACAGCAAAATGCTAGAGTGCAATTTACCTAATGGGGAAGCTATTTAGATTGACCTGTGTGTCCCCTAGGAAAGACATTGGTAGGGTTTTACCCTCACTTCCTGTTTGGCTATGTGACAGAAAGTGAATAAATTTGAAGGAGAAAGTGGCAACATTTGGGAGGTGTCTGCACCCTATCAGGGGTGCAGACGTCCCCAAAAACTGACCAGACTTCTAATCCCTCTGCACTCTATCACCAAGCAAAAATAAGAAAGGATTTCATTTAGTTGAACTTTGTAAAGACACGTTCCTATGTACAACTGTGATGCATGTCAATGGCCCATTTAGACCTTGTTTAATAGACCTTGTTTAATGTGCTGTGTGCGCACAGGTATGCGCATATGTGGTTCTCGGAAAGCGGTGGCCAGCACACAGGAATGACATCACACCCCTACAGGAAGTTGCTTGTACTGCTGCTAAGTTCTATGAGGAAGAGATGATCCTTATTTGCAAATTAAGAAAAAAAATATTTTTTAATACGGGGTGGTGTTTGTGTGGGTCCCTAACACACATTCATACATATTAGGGCCAATTTAGACAGGATCCGATTTACAGCATGTTTTTAGATTGTGGGAGGAAACCCACGCAGGCACAGGGAGAACATTCAAACTTCAGGCAGATGGTGTCACAGGCGGGATTCGAACCAGCGACCCTTTTTGCTACTAGGTGAAAGTGCTCACCACTATACCACTGTGCTGCACAAATATGTAATTATAGATGTAGATTCTTGTGTCCACTTGTGAAAATACAAGTGGGTCATGTCTCTACATTCCAAATTTGGCACTTAAGAATGGTCATGCACTATGCAATCTGATTGGCCAATCTCTGTACAACTCGATATTTTGGAAAAATAGGTAATAGGAAGACGCACTTGAACAATTAATTCAAATTATAGGAAATCAAACAGACTCTTGCACTAAATCTAATTTTTTTTGGATCTAACTGATTGCAGTGTATGGTCACCTTTAAAGATCAAGATCTGAAAATATTAATTTATTGGGTTTAGAAACACTTTTCTGTTTCTTGTAATGTATTGAAATGTTTGTGTGAAAATCGAAAAAAAAAAAAATTTCAAAGATATATTAGAAGTAATAGGAATGAGATTAGCATCAAAAGGGTTAAGTGAGAACAACTACTAATTACCTAACACATCCAATGAGATGGGCGTGCGCTATTATCAATGAGAAAACACCAGTTGCATTTGCATATTTATTATCGTGTTGTGCGTCTGTGTGCGCCGTTCCACGCGCTCAATCAGTTTATTTATCCGGCGCACACCAAATGAGATAGGAACCGGCGCAGCGCATTGTTCTTAGTAAATCAGCCCCAATGTCTAATTAACAAGGTACACCAACCTCCTTGAGTTTAAAAAAAAATAATAATAATGTTATTGTGGTAACTTGACACACACAAAAAAAATGTAGATGACTAGAAAATAATATTAAAATAATACTAAAAATAAATCTTGATGAAATAAAAAAATAATAAAGATGACTATAAAAAATAATTGGAAACATTATTATGGAGATTGGGCTTTTAAAAAATACAATATTATTCATGAGATCTGGAGAAATAATCCAAAAATCAGTTTGTGAGAACTCTGTGTGAATATGAGCAGCAAAACAACTTCATTCTTCTAGCATTATAAAGAAAAAAAAATGAGTGCATTAAACGATCACAGAATTTACAGCATGAGGAATGTGCTAGCTCCAATACGAATGCTAGTTTTACCACACCGAGCGCTTACGTCTCGTACTTGCTCCTGAGCATGCTTCATTTTTGGTCCGTCAGAACAGCATACAGACGAGCGGTTTTCCCGATAGAAACTGGTTCCGGCGGAGTTCCGTCGGAAAGATTTGAAACATGTTCTATTTCTAGGTCCGTCAGAATTTTCGAAAGAAAAAGTCAGATGAAGCCCACACACGATCGGAATTTTCTGCCGGAAAGTCCGGTCGTGTGTACGCGGCATAAGTGTTTAAATCCATAGTGAGGAAAACTTTTCAGGTGCAGAAAACCACAAATGCTCCAGAGCTTTTCAGGTGCAAATCAACACCCCCTTATGTGTCCCCACTCACCAGATTACGGTGACCCCCAGCTTTGCAGTCTGGTGGTCATTTCAGGCTTAGTGACGGTATCCAAAAAAGTTCAGGAATGGTGATGTACACATCAGATCAAAGGATTCTTAGTAAAATTTCTAAGCAGAATCGCCAGGCACCAAAAAAGATAAAAAATGGAACTAATAGTGAAAGTACCGTTTTAAAAAGATTTATTCCACATACAAATGGGTACTTACAAAATATCTAGTTAAAACAGGCATGTAAAATGGGGTTGTAGATGTGTCAGAACGCTGCTCACGGCGTGCGTTCCACAGACCAGGAAGTGCGTTCCACGAAGAAGGAAATAACATCAGAGCCGCCAGAAATGCGTTAATATATATATAGCTATGTGGACTACAGTCATAACATGGTACAATTCCCCATCATTCTTTACCTATAGACATATCCCTCTAGTGCTGGGCGCCAGTGACTGTCATCACATCTGTGAGCCCGACCACAAAGGATTGTGGGATTGGTAGTCTTTCAGACAGGCGTTTACTTGGCGTGATATGACATCTGGACTACACATCCTCGGGATCCTTGCTACAACTTGAAGAGACTCCTGGGAGGAATTATAAAAGCGTCCGGAGATCTGTGCTGCGCTCTCTTCTTCCTGGGCCTTGCTGTGCACACATGTTCCTGTGCAGGAGGGGAGAGGCTGCGGCCTACCACGTGGTGAACAAGTGATTCCAGCCCGGCTCCGGAGGGCCTAAACCTGCCTGCTGTTCATCGGACATCCAGGCAGCACCGACCCAGCAGATCCACACTACAGTCGCCTGCATCCATCAGCCATGGGTCATCGCGGTCGTTTGCTGAAGGACGTCTCCTCCAGGATCGCTGTCTGCCAGGTGTAAGCCGGTTTGGTTGTTGGTGAGAGGGCAATTGCCCATCCTTTGCAACACTGTGTACAGACACCTTTACCTTGGAAACACTTTATTGCATTAATGTTTGGAACACTGTACATAGACACCTTTACTTAGAACGACTTCAAGGAGTATCACTAGCTTGTTTAAGCCCCTTGGCTATTACCGCACCACTGTGCCTTATTGGATACAATCTAATGAGCTCCAACTGCCGGTGAAGACTATCAGGCCTGCATCTTGGACACTGCTGTTATTACCATACAAAGGGCCCTATTCTATCCACTATTTTGTCTGATCTCTCATTAGGATATAAATGTTGGCCTGGGGTTCCCCTTTAGTGTGAGACTGCTTGTCCTGAATAGCTAACCTTTTACTGCCTTTACAGGTTATGCTTCAAGTGTTAATTCATTATACATATATGTAAATTGTGTTTTTGTGCTGTTGTACTGTTTTAAGCTGCCTTTTAGGGGAATTATTCTTCCGAGTCTGGGCTGTTATCCAGCATTGCAGCACTCGGCTGACCAATTCCCTTTTGTGTGTATCAATACCACATCACTTACTTCAGTAAAGTGTATATACTATAAACGTATTTGACTTGTGTTACGTGTCATTTAAAGGTGTTGTGGAAGACGTCTGAACCCAGAGTGTCAGGTGGGTTGGAATGTTCACAGGGTCATGGCGATGCAGAAGAACAGGTAGATCCAATCAGTCCCCAAGGGGGCCGTGCTACATATATATATATATATATATATATATATATATATATATATATATATATCAGTATCTCACAAAAGTGAGTACACCCCTCACATTTTTGTAAATATTTTATTATATTTTTTTCTTGTGACAACACTGAAAAAATGACACTTTGCTACAATGTAAAGTAGTGAGTGTACAGCTTGTATAGCAGTGTACATTTACTATCCCCTCAAAATAACTCAACACGCAGCCAATGGCTAATTGGGCCCAATTAGCCATTTTCCCTCCCCGGTGTCATGTGACTCGTTAGTGTTACAAGGTCTCAGGTGTGAATGGGGAGCAGGTGTATTAAATTTGGTGTTATCGCTCTCACTCTCTCATACTGGTCACTGGACGTTCAACATAGCACCTCATGGCAAAGAACTCTCTGAGAATCTGAAAAAAAGAATTGTTACATAAAGATGGCCTAGGCTATAAGAAGATTGCCAAGACCCTGAAACTGAGCTATAGCACGGTGGCCAAGACCATACAGTAGTTTAGCAGGACATGTCCCACTCATAACAAGCCTCGCCATGGTCGACCAAAGAAGTTGAGAGCACATGCTCAGCGTCATATACAGAGGCTGTCTTTGGGAAATAGACATATGAGTGCTGCCAGCATTGCTGCAGAGGTTGAAAGCGTGGGGGGTCAGCCTGTCAGTGCTTAGACCATATGCCGCACACTGCATCAAATTGGTCTGCATGGCTGTCATCCCAGAAGGAAGCCTCTTCTAAGAACGATGCACAAGAAAGCCCGCAAACAGTTTGCTGAAGACAAGCAGACTAAGGAGGATATGGATTACTGGAACCATGTCCTGTGGTCTGATGAGACCAAGATAAACTTATTTGGTTCAGATGGCGTCAAGCATGTGTGGCAACAACCAGATGAGGAGTACAAAGACAAGTGTGTCTTGCCTACAGTCAAGCATGGTGGTGGGAGTGTCATGGTCTGGGGCTGCATGAGTGCTGCTGGCACTGGGGAGCTACAGTTCATTGAGGGATCCATGAATGCCAACATGTACTGTGACATACTAAAGCAGAGTATGATCCCCTCTCTTCGGAGACTGGGCTGCAGAGCAGTATTCCAACATGATAACGACCCCAAACACACCTCCAAGATGACTACTGCCTTGCTAAATAAGATGAGGGTAAAGGTGATGGACTGGCCAAGCATGTCTCCAGACCTAAACCCTGTTGAGCATCTGTGGGGCATCCTCAAAGGAAAGGTGGAGGAGCGTAAGGTCTCTAACATCCGCCAGCTCCGTGATGTCGTCATGGCGGAGTGGGAGAGGACTCCAGTGGCAACCTGTGACACTCTGATGAATTCCATGCCCAAGAATGTTAAGGCAGTGCTGGAAAACAATGGTGGCCACACAAAATATTGACATTTTGGACCCAATTTGGACATTTTCACTTAGGGTGTACTCCCTTTTGTTGCCAGCAGTTTAGACATTAATGGCTGTGTGTTGAGTTATTTTGAGGGGACAACAAATTTACACTGTTATACAAGCTGTACACTGACTACTTTACATTGTAGCAAAGTGTATTTTCTTCAGTGTTGTCACATGAAAAGATATAATAAAATATTTACAAAAATGTGAGGGGTGTACTCACTTTTGTGAGATACTGTATATAAAAATACTGTAAGTATGAATTATTAGATGCAGTACAGTTGTGCTCATAAGTTTACACACCCTGGCAGAATTTATGATTTCTTGGCCAGACAATATGAATGATAACACAAAAACATGTCTTTCACTCATGGTTGGTGTTTGGCTGAAGCCATTTATTATCAATCAACTTTGTTTACTCTTTTTAAATCATAATGGCAACAGAAACTACCCAAATGACCCTGATCAAAAGTTTACATACGCTGGTGATTTTGGCCTGATAACATGCACACAAGTTCACACAAAGGGGTTTGAAGGGCTATTAAAGGTAACCATCCTCACCTGTGATCTGTTTGCTTGTAATTAGTGTGTGTGTATAAAGGGTCAATGAGTTTCTGGACTCCTGACAGACCCTTGAATCTTTCATCCAGTGCTGCAATGACATGGATTCTGAGTCATGGGGAAAGCAAAAGAATTGTCAAAGGATCTGCTGGAAAAGGTAGTTGAACTGTATAAAACAGGAAAGGAATAAAAAAAGGTACCCAAGGTACCCAATCAAAGTGGAAAGTGAGGGGTTCTGTTGAAACCATATCACAGTCAGGTGCCAGGAAAATTGTTCGGGGTGCAAAGAAAAACCCACAAATAACTTCAGGTGAAATACTGAACTCTCTGAAAACATGTGGTGTGGCTGTTTCAAGATGCACAATAAGGAGGCACTTGAAGAAAGATGGGCTGCATGGTCGAATCGCCAGAAGAAAGCCATTACTACGCAAATGCCACAAAGTATCCCACCTACAATACTCCAAACAGCACAGAGGCAAGCCTCAAACCTTCTGACACAAAGTAATTTGGAGTGATAGTGAGCTTTTTGGACGTAACCATTAACCCTACATTTGGAGAGGAGTCAACAAGGCCTATGATAAAAGGTACGGGGGTGGAACATTTGCATTCATCAGCCAGGAAGCTGCGCATTGACATAATTGGACATTCTAACATGACAATGATCCAAAACACAAGGCCAAGACGACCTGTCATTGGCTACAGCAGAATAAAGTGAAGGTTCTGGAGTGGTCATCTCAGTCTCCTGACCTCAATATCATTGAGCCACTCTGGGGAGATCTCAAAACGTGCAGTTCATGCAAGACAGCCCAAGAATTTACAGGAACTGAAGGCCTTTTTGCCAAGAGGAATGGGCAGCTTTACCATCTGAGAAGATAAAGAGCCTTATCCACAAATACCACAAAAGACATCAAGCTGTCATTGATGTTAAAGGGGGAATACATGGTATTAAGAACTGGGGTATGTAAACTTTTGATCAGGGTCATTTGGGTAGTTTCTGTTGCCATTATGATTTAAAAAGTGTAAACACAGTTGATTGATAATAAATGGCTTCAGCCAAACACTAACCATGAGTGAAAGAAAAGTTTTTGTGTTATTCATATTCTCTGAAAAATGGCCAAGAAATCATAAATTCTGCCAGGGTATGAGCACAGCTGTATGTTTACTTTATTAGAGAATATGAATTAGTTCTTCCTTATTATAATGAATTTATTTTTCTCTGTATACAGGAAAAGGAGCAGCTTTTAATTTACTTCAGGGATTTATTTTTGACACAGTGTACTCAGTTATTTGGTTCACGGTATGTTTATTACTTTCCCTGGAATTTTGGCAATTAAAGACATGATT
This sequence comes from Lithobates septentrionalis, assembly GCA_037952835.1. Classification (NCBI taxonomy): domain Eukaryota; kingdom Metazoa; phylum Chordata; class Amphibia; order Anura; family Ranidae; genus Lithobates; species Lithobates septentrionalis. Next base: position 854,702 of record JBBDGP010000485.1, read on the forward strand.
TACCAATTTTAACTTCCCAAGAATATACACTACAATGCAGTAAATATTTGAAGTTTCAAAACAAAATCAACCCACGTAAATAGAAAAACTCATACAAATGAGAAAACCGCAAATATTATTACTGTTTGTGATTCATACAGTATGTCTTAATAGATTAGTCCATTTACAACATATACTGTATTTTAAGTTTAGATTCTGTAGATGGGGCTATAGATGAATCATCTATTGGCTTTCCTATTCTACCAGTACCTATCTTTAGAAGTCATTGGGCAGCACAGTGGTGTAGTGGGTAGCACTCTCACCTAGCAGTAAAAAGGGTTGCTGGTTTGAATCCCAACCACAACACTACCTGCCTGGAGTTTGCATGTTCTCCCTGTGCCTGCGTGGGTTTCCTCCCACACTCCAAAGACATGCTGGTAGGTTAATTGGCTTCTGTCTAAATTGGGCCCTTGAATATGAATTTGAGTTAGGGACCTTAGCTTGTAAGCTCCTTGAGGGTAGGGACCAATGCGAATGTACAATATAAATGTAAATTGACGGCGCTATATAAGTACCTTAAATAATAATAATAATTATGAGGGCACTCTACTTTTTCTATCAGTTACATGACTCACCCCAGTTAACTTTTAATCACCTGGCAGAATCTAAGTATTACACTTTTTGTTCAATTAAATGTTTTTCATTTTTCTGGGTGTTATTGTTCAGCCCCAGAAAATTTGAACACATACATTGCCTTCAAGAATCAAACAAGTTATTGTACGAAGTAAAGGGAAACTGACATTGTACAGCATATGTCATTAACAAGCGGATACAGAAGCTGAACTATAGCAACTACAAAAACACTAACGTGCAATGAGAGCAAGAGCAACCAAGCTGTGCAACTGCAGTCCCTAGAAGGTGCAAGAAAGGAGGTACAAATATTGGCTCCAGACATATGCAACCTCTAGGAGAGGTAAATGAGGAAGGTAAGAGAAGTGAGGTAAAAGAGTAATGCCCCGTACACGTGGTGGACTTTCCGACGTAAAATGTGCGATCGGAGCTTGTTGTCGGAAATTCCGACCGTGTGTAGGCTCCATCGGACAGTTTCCATCAGAATTTCCGTCGCACAAAATTTGAGATCTTTTTTCAGACACCAAAATCCGTTTGCGCAAATTCTGATCGTGTGTACACAATTCCGACGTACAAAGTGCCACGCATGCTCAGAATAAATTACGAGACAGAAGCGCTCAGTCTGGTAAAACTACCGTTCATAATGTAGGTAGCACATTCGTCACACTGCAAATTTTAAAATCTTTTAATGCAGTGCATTCTCTTCTTCTTTATATTGCCAGAAGAATGAAGTTGTTTTGCTGCTCATATTCACACAGAGTTCTCACAAACTGATTTCTTTATTATTTCTCGTGATTTCATGAATATAATATTTTTCATTTTCCTCAGATCTCCAGAAGAATTTTTTTTTTTGGTTTTTATGGTGAATATTTTTGTTTTGTTTTTGGTGATCTCCCTAATTTTTTTGGTGGGTTTTGTGTGTCAAGTTACCACAACACCATTATTATCTTGTATTTTTTAACCTCAAGGAGGTTGTTTGGTGTTGGTGTCCCTTATTAATTTGACTTTGTATTTTTGAAATGTGCCTGCCTACTCACAAACAAACTGTCCTTTTTGAAGGAAAACACATAGGCAAGTATTTGTGAAAAATAAATATCCCTTTATTAGGGGTTATAACCAAATAAAGAGGAAGGCAACGCTGGAGAAACTGCTGAAATTGGCGAAGCCTTTGTACCCCAGGGCACACATCAATTATTTGCCAGCCAAAATTGGTGGCCTGAGGAGTCCTTATAATAGTGAGCACAACCCGGTCCCAGACTACAAGAGATCAGGAACAGCAGCATATGACATATATGTCCCCAGGCTGTGGTCATACACAGCCTGCGTCTTTTGTCAGACCAGACTGAACCCAGGCCATAACTTTCTTGTCTTCCTTCCACTCTTCCTTCCAGGCTTACATCCAAGATTACATTGATAGAGTGGATGATGGCTCAGGAATTAAAATATCAGAATTGTTTTTTTTTTTTTAAAAAAAGATGTGATGACTGGGAAAAATGGCTAAACAAGAATATATATTGATGGAAATAACATGAAAATAATTATGAAAAAAAACATTTTTTTCATGAAAAATCATTTTTTGAAAAAGATTATGGAAATGTAAATGGGAATAGGAATATATTTTTTATATGTTTTTTATATAGTGTAAAGAGTTTTTCAATGAATATAATTGGTGATAAAGATGAATGGATAATAAAAGTAATTGTGAATAATGAAAATAAAGATAAAAATAAAGATGATGATGATAATAAAATTAAAATAAAAATAAATATAAAAATTAAAATAAAATTAAAATTAAAATTTAAATTTAAATAAAAATAAAAATAATAATAATAATAAAATAAAAATAAAAATAATAATAATAAAAAAATAATAAGAATTAAAAAAAATAAGAATAAATGGAAATGGGGGGAGAAGTGAAATGACTATTGGGAAGGAGAGATGAGACTAATAAAGGTAGGGATCGGATGGTGATGTGTGGATATGGCAATAAAACAAGAAAAAACAAAGATATAAACAAAAATCAACAAAAATATCAGCTGGATCGGACTAAAGGATGAGAGGAAGAAAGGTATTATTGGGGGTGTACAAGGGTGAGCGTCAAAATATGCGAGAGTATGATATGTAATGTGTGAATATCTGTATATTTAAGAGGCAACCTAACAGAAGTGCCTTGGCGTTATTATTATTATTGATTTCTATGGTTTTGTTGAGGCCTTCAGGGGATAAAGTATCCAGGGTACATATCCAATGATTCTCTGGGGACACTGTGTTTGTCCTTTCCCTGTTCAACCAGGTTGCGGTGTTCTCCAAAGCGTTTACGAAGGGGTCAAATTGTGCGGCCGACATACAATAGGTTACAAGGACAGGTCAAACAATAGATTACATATTCGGTGGAACATGTAAAGAAGTCTGGTATTATATATTGTTTGCCTTTGTGGGTGAAGTCCTTCTGTCTATGTATAACGTGGGCGCATGTTAGACACAGAGGTTTCTTGCATTGGTACATACCCTTGATGTTAAAGAAAGTTAGGGATGTACTGGTGATGGGGCGTGAAGATTTAATGTGACTAGGTGCTATTTTTGCTCTGATATTTTTTGCTCGTCTGTAGGTGATTAGAGGGCGGTCACTGACTGTAGCTTTGAGGTGAGGATCTTCTCTCAGAATAGGCCAATGTCTATGAAAGATTTTTTCCATCTTCTTGAACTTATTGTGGAACTGTGTCACGAACCGGGTGTGTTGGGGGTTATCTGTAGATGAAACTTATTTTTTGATGTTAACATCTTTATGGAGATATTGTTGAAAGGCTTCTTCTATGATGTCGTCAGGGTATCCTTTTTCTTTGAATTTTGTTTTGAGTATCTCACTGTGGGATATGTAGTCTTGTTTCCGGGTACAGTTGTGTTTGAGCCTACAGAATTGACTTCTGGGGATGTTGTTTATCCAGCGAGGATGATGGCAACTGTTGTAATGTAAGTATGAGTTCCCTGATGTAGGCTTGACATAGTTTTGTGCACAGATGACATTGTTTTGATGAAATAATTCAAAAGTCCAAAAAAGTGAGCTTGTTGTTGTCTGTCGCAAAAGTAAAGGACAGGCCCATGCTGTTGTTGTTGCAATGTAGTAGGAAATCAGAGATGAGTGAATCAGGACCATCCCAAATAATGACCACGTCATCAATGTATCGCCCGTAAAAGACCAGATGTGCTGCATAGGGATTGTTATGATGGATGAATGTGTCCTCCCATTGACCCATTGTGAGGTTGGCATAGCTGGTGGCAAAGTTTGCCCCCATAGCTGTGCCGTGGGTTTGAATGTAAAATTGGCCGTTGAACTCGAAATAGTTATGTGTGAGACAAAATTCAAGAATGTCCAACAAAAATTGTGTCTGACGTGGGTTTAACTGAGGGTCTTGGTGTAAATAGTATTGTATGGCCTGGAGACCCACCGTGTGTGGGATGGAGGTGTATAATGATACTACATCTAGTGAGAGCCAGAGGTAGGTTGGCTCCCATGTGTAGTGCTGCAAAATGTCCAACAGATAAATACTCTCCTTGATGTATGAAGGGAGGTTGCAGACTATGGGTTGCAGGAAGTGGTCTAGGTAGATGGAAAAATAACTGGTAACACCTCCATGGCTGCTACTATTGGCCTGCCCGGAGGGTTAGTAAGATCTTTGTGCACTTTCGGGAGGTGGTAGAAATAAGGTCTTTTATAAAAGTCGTGTTTGAGAAAGGCAACTTCCGATTTGGTGATGACGCCATCATCCGAAGCTCTTTGGATCAGATCATGTGCTTCAAGTAGAAAATTGGGTAAAGGATCCGAGGGTAATTTCTTATACGTGGATGTGTCGGATAGAAGTCTGTTGGATTCAGTTAGATAATCCGTGCGATTCTGGACAACAATGCTGGACAAACACAGTGTCTCCAGACATTTCCTGGAATTTCACGACCAATCCTCCTTTGGATTATGAGTTTGGATACTCGAGGCCATTCCGAACACCTTCCCTCCCGCTGAACGATACAAAAAACTCTGTGAAAGAGAGAATTATTGGATATATACCCTGGATACTTTATCCCCTGGAGGCCTCAACGAAACCATAGGAATCAATACCTTACTATGATCCAGACAACACACTACCCCCAGTATTTTATTTACTCTCGCAAATAATAACGCCAAGGCACTTTTGTTAGGTTGCCTCTTGAATATACAGATATGCACACATTACATATCATACTCTCGCATATTTTGACGCTCATCCTTGTACACCCCCAATAATACCTTTCTTCCTCTCATCCTTTAGTCCGATCTAGCTGATATTTTTGTTGATATTTTTGTTTATATCTTTGTTTTTTCTTGTTTTATTGCCATATCCACACATCACCATCCGATCCCTACCTTTATTAGTCTCATCTCTCCTTCCCAATAGTCATTTCACTTCTCCCCCCATTTCCATTTATTCTTATTTTTTTTATTTTTTTTTATTATTATTATTTTTATTTCTATTTTTATTTTTATTTTATTATTATTATTATTTTTATTTAAATTTTAATTTTAATTTTATTTAATTTTTATTTTTATATTTATTTTTATTTTTATTTTATTATCATCATCATCTTTATTTTTATCTTTATTTTCATTATTCACAATTACTTTTATTATCCATTCATCTTTATCACCAATTATATTCATTAAAAAACTATTTACACTATATAAAAAACATATAAAAAATATATTCCTATTCCCATTTATATTTCCATAATCTTTTTCAAAAATTTTTTTTTCATAAAAATTTTTTTTTTCATAATTATTTTCATGTTATTTCCATCAATATATATTCTTGTTTAGCCATTTCTCCCAGTCATCACATCTTTAAAAAAAAAAAAAAAATTCTGATATTTTAATTTCTGAGCCATCATCCACTCTATCAATGTAATCTAATTACCATCTCATCAAATTTCAGTTATTATATCCTCTGCTATCCATCTACCCACCATCTTCCTACATCATCCCTCTCTCCTCCATCCACCCCTCCCTTCCCCATCTGCCCTTCCCATCTGTGACATCACCCCATCTGATGAAGGCAAGATCACTACAGTTTTGACATACTAATGTCTGATATTGCCTTCACTTTATCAAAGTTGAACTTTGTAAGTTCCTGAGTTGTGTGTGTTATGCTTTGAAACATGCCTGTTTAACTAAAAAAGGCTATTTCTAATTAATGTGACAAAAAATAATGTTATACAACAAAGATGTTGGTTTGTTCAAAAACCCTTTTATAAACACACATGTGAATGTGCTTTGAGTAAAAAGTTTTAGACTCAACAATGTGTGGCTTCTTATTTCAATGCTCAAAAGCATTTTTTGGAGTAAGTTGGTGTTTACAGTGGCAATGGGGGTTATTTACTAATGGCAAATCCATTTTGCACTACAAGTGTACTTTCAGTGCAGTTTCAAGTGCACTTGTAGTGTAAAGTGGATTTTCCTTTAGTAACTAGCACCCACAGTGCTTTATAATTTCCAACAATCACGCCATTTTCGTGACTCCCAAAAATTACTTCATGGTGCTTACAATTATGAATATTTGCAGACCCACAACATAATAGTTAGTGGAAGAAGAGATTGTCACCTCATGTATCAAAGAAATTACGTTTGCACTATTGAAGAAAATGGTCAAAAAAAGCCCATTGGAGAACCTAGGAGACAGCTAAAAGAAACACAAGCAGTAAATCAAAGGAAATTTTATTTCAGATTCTAAAAAATATTTATTGAAAAAATGTCTAGACATTTGCTGGCATATCAATGGCCCCTCTACCCGCAAAGTATTTCAGATATTTTTGTCTCATTTCGCGGGCGCTTTGGGGGGGCAAGCCAGGATGGCCAGCTTCAAGTGCTGTCAGGGTTGAAGTATTAGGAAAGCCGGCCTCAGTCCCAACTGAGGCCACATAGTTTGTTGCATTTTTGCGAAGAAAATTGTGCAGAATGCAGCAGGCAAGCACAATATGGTTCAGTTTATATTCCGCCATGTGGATTGGTGTCAGAAATAGGCGGAACCGGCTGGCCATTATCCCAAAAGCATTCTCCACCACTCTTCTGGCTCTGGCCAGCCAGTAATTAAAAACCCTCTGGTCTGGGGTGAGGGTCCTCATAGGAAATGGCCTCATCAGATGTTCACCCAGCCCAAATGCTTCATCAGCAACAAACAAACGGGAGTCCTTCCATGTTCTCTTCCAGAGGTGGCAATCCCAAGCCACCACTCTGGAGACACTTGTAGAACTCCGTCTGGGCGATAACTCCACTATCCGACATCCGGCCATTCTTCCCCACTTCCACATAGAGGAACTCATATGTCGCCGACACCACCGCCAACATCTTTCTACCATTAAATCCCTTATAGTTATAATAGTATGACCCCGAGTTGGGGGGTAAAGCACTACAATGGAGCTGCCAAAATACATTAAGTGACTAGGCTAGGTGTGTATGGGCCCAGGATAGCATGCTGGGGAGGTTAGTGAAGGCAAATATGCGTAAAGGACAAAAAAAGTTTAAAAAATTCAAGCATGCATGAGAACAAAGGGGACATTCACAGCATATTACAATCATGGTAATTAGGGAATGATGAAATAAATACAATACATTAGCAAACAATAAATACATATAATGTGATGTTAAAGGAGAAAACTTACCCCAATATAGTCCTTCTGCAGGACCTGAATGATGGCAGAACAGGTCTCTGGAATAATGATTCCCAGAGCCTGGGGGGAGATGCCTGTCGAGAAATTGATGTCCTGCAGACTTCTCCCTGTCGGCAAGTACCGCAAGGTGGTGACTAGCCTCTGCTCGGGAGTGATGGCTTGCCGCATGCAGGTGTCCTGCTTCGTAATATAAGTGGACAGCAAAGCCAACAAATGGTAAAAAACGGGGTCCCTCATCCGGAGATAATTCCTGAAATCATCAGGATTATTCTCACGGATCTCCCGCAACAAAGGCATATGAGAGAATTGGTCACGCTGGAGTAACCAATTCTTGATCCATGAACTCCTCCTCGCCACCCTGTTCATGGACTGGGCTTGGGTCAAAGTAAGAATCCCAACATCAAGCCCCTGCATAGCACGAACTCTACGACGAGTACATAACCGCAACATGGCTCAAAACGGTTGACTGGTCAGAACAAACGAACAGAACGCCCTGAAAAAAGCAAGGCCTGAGAAGAGCGAGCTGAAAATCAGATACGAGTGGACAAGAACGCACTGCAAAAACAGAAATGAACTGACTACACGCACTGAAAACCAGATACAAACCCACAAGCACAAACTGAAGAGCAGTAATAGACTGAAAACCACAAGTCTGAAAAGCGCGAATCGTCTCTAACCAAACTTCTACTAACATGAGTTTAGCAGAAGGAGCCCAAAGGGTGGCGCACTTGGTATTGAACTTCCCTTTTCTAGTGCCGTCGTACGTGTTGTACATCACCGTGTTCTTGACGTTCGGAAATTCCAACAACTTTGTGTGACCGTGTGTATGCAAGACAAGTTTTCAGCCAACATTCATCTGAAAAAAAAACATGTCCGATCAATGTCCGATCGTGTGTATGGGGCATAAGGCTACTTTTACACTGAGGCAGTTTTCATGTATTATATATTTTCATGTGAAACACTGAAGAGATGACACTTTGCTACAATGTAAAGTAGTCAGTGTACAGCTTGTATAACAGTGTAAATTTGCTGTCCCCTCAAAATAAATCAACACACAGCCATTAATGTCTAAACCTCTGGCAAAAGTGAGTACACTCCTAAGTGAAAATGTCCAAATTGGGCCCAAAGTGTCAATATTTTGTGTGGCCATCGTTATTTTCCAGCACTGCCTTAACCCTCTTGGGCATGGAGTTCACCAGAGCTTCACTGGTTGTCACTGGAGTCCTCTTCCACTCCTCCTTGACGACATCACAGAGTTGGTGGATGTTAGAGACCTTGCGCTCCTCCACCTTCCGTTTGAGAATGCCCCACAGATGCTCAATAGGGTTAAGGTCTGGAGACATGCTTGGTCAGTCCATCACCTTTACCCTCAGCTTCTTTAGCAAGGCAGTAGTTGTCTTGGAGGTGTGTTTGGGGTCGTTATCATGTTGGAATACTGCCCTGCGGCCCACTCCCCGAAGGGAGAGGACCATGCTCTGCTTCAGTATGTCACAGTACATGTTGGCATTCATGGTTCCCTCATTAATCTGTAGCTCCCCAGTGCCAGCAGCACTCATGCAGCCCCAGACCATGACACTCCCACCACCATGCTTGACTGTAGGCAAGACACACTTGTCTTTGTACTCCTTACCTGGTTGCCGCAACACACGCTTGACATCATCTGAACCAAATAAATTTATCTTGGTCTCAGCAGGCCACAGGACATGGTTCCAGTAAACCATGTCCTTAGTCTGCTTATCTTCAGCAAACTATTTGCAGGCTTTCTTGTGCATCATCTTTAGAAGATGCTTCCTTCTGGGACAACAGCCATGCAGACCAGCTTGATGCAGTGTGCGGTGTATGGTCTGAGCACTGACAGGCTGACCCCCCGACCCTTCAACCTCTGCAGCAATGCTGGCAGCACTCATACGTCTATTTCACAAAGACAACCTCTGGATATGATGCTGAGCTTGTGCACTCAACTTCTTTGGTCGACCATGGCGAGGCCTGTTCTGAGTGAAACCTGTCCTGTTAAACTGCTGTATGGTCTTGGTCACCATGCTGCAGTTCAGTTTCAGGGTCTTGGCAATCTTGTTATAGCCTAGGCCATCTTTATGTATAGCAACAATTCTTTTTTTTCAGATCCTCAGAGAGTTCTTTGCCATGAGGTGCCATGTTGAGAGAGTGAGAGCGATAACACCAAATTTAACACACCTGCTCTCCATTCACACCTGAGACCTGTAACACTAATGAGTCACATGACACCGGGGAGGGAAATAGCTAATTGTGCCCAATTTGGACATTTTCACTTAGGGGTGTACTCACTTTTTTTGCTAGCAGTGTAGACATTAATGGCTGTGTGTTGAGTTATTTTGAGGGGACAGCAAATTTACACTGTTATGCAAGCTGTACACTCACTACTTTACATTGTAGCAAAGTGTCATTTCTTCAGTGTTGTCACATGAAAAGATATAATAAAATATTTACAAAAATGTGAGGGGTGTACTCACTTTTGTGAGATACTGTGTGTGTGTATATATATATATTTATATATATATATATATATATATATATATATATATATATATATACAGTGGGTATAGAAAATAATCACCCCCCTTTAAAATAATCTTATTTTGTCACCAACATGTCAGAAAAAAAGAAAATCAAAAACAGAATCCCAGCTGGAAAAAGGATCACCCCCTTATGTCAGTATTTTGTTGGGCCACCTTTAGCTTTAATTACAGCATTTAGTCTGTTGGGATATGTCTCTACTAACTTTGCACATCTAGACTTTGCAATATTTGCCCACTATTCTTTGTAGAACTGCTCAAGTTCAGTTAAGTTTGATGGTGACTGTTTGTGGATTGCAGTCATCAAGTCATTCCACTGATTTTCAATGAGATTTAAGTCTGGGCTCTGACTAGGCCATCTAGACTTTGGAATGGTGTTATTTGAGATGGTGAGCTGTATTGGACTTCTTCCAGACATATCGTTTGGTGTTGAGGCCACATAATTCAATTTTAATCTCATCGGACCATTTTTCCATGTGGTCTCAGAAACTTCAAGGTGCGTTTAAGGTGATCAGATGAGACTAAAATTGAATTATTTGGCCTCAACACCAAACCATATGTCTGGTGGTAATCCAATACAGTTCACCATCCAAATAACACCATTTCTACAGTAAAGTATGGAGGTGGTAATATCCTGTTAAGGGGGTGTTTCTCTGCAGCAGGGACTGGAGCACTTGAAGAAAAATGGATAGGGCAAAATACCATCAAATTCTTGAGGAAAATCTGCTGCCCTCTGCCAGAAAGTTGTCAGTGGGAAGAAGGTTTACCTTCCAACATTACAATCACCCAAAGCCCCCAGCAAAAATGACCACACAGTGGTTGAAGGAAAAAAAAATGAATGTCCTTTAATGACCTACTCAGACCCCAAACTTAAACCCCATTGAAAATCTGTGGAATGATTTGAAGACTGCCGTCCACAAACGGTCCCTATCAAATGTAAGTGAACTTGAGCAGTTCTGCAAAGAAGAGTGGGCAAATATTGCAAATTCTAGATGTGCAAAGTTAGTAGAGACAATATCCCAACAGACTAAAGGCTGTAATTAAAGCAAAAGGTGGTCCAACATAATACTGACATAAGGGGTGATTCTATATATATTTATTTTTTCTGACATGTTGGTGTTATATCTTTCATTTGGATGTTAAATGTTGCACTGAGTAAATACAGCTGAATAAAACAAAAACTGTGCTTGTCTTCATTTCAGGCTACAAAGCAACAAAATATGATTATTTTAAAGGGGGGGGGGATTCTTTTCTACGCTACTGTATAATATCGACTTTCAAAAGCAAGCCCTGAGAACTTTCTGCTATGTCTGCTAAACAAAGAGTAAAAGGTGTTTATACAATAGCTTGTCTGAACACTTTAGCATTTTTCCAAAATTCCAAAAATATTATATTTTTCTTGAGCCAAAGACACAACTATGTTTCCCTAAGTATTTGGAGCCAATTGATTAGCAATTACAAGAAATACCAAAATAGTGTGCGTCATAAAGTTCAGGACCAAACTTCCAGGTATGAAGGAAAAAACCTTCTAGGCATATTAGGTAAGAAATCCAAACATTGCAATACTAATCTGTTCCGCGAAACCACGAGTGCATCTTCCTTGGTCTATATTCTCCGAATCAGCGCTCTTCTGGAAGTCAAGCGTATTCCTGACACCACTTTTGAATTTATGCCATCCACCACAAAATACCTGAGGTTATATTATTGAAATTAACTTAAAGCTGAACTCTAGGCTCAAATAAATGCATTTCTGCATTCATTAATACATCATTAAAGCTAAAGTTTACTATGTTTATATTTTTGCTTCCCTGATTTCTCTTTTACCCTTTCATCAAAATGCTAATGACCTTAAAAAAATGATGTATTGTTTCACGACATACCTTATTTTACAACTAATGATGTCATCGCTGGGTCTCTCTGCTTCTCATTGCAATGCAGGCAGATTGTGGCTGATGGGAGGGCCTACCGGTTGTTGTACATAGCTTCCTAAACATCACAGCACTCTGTCTCAGTACTCGTCTCTAAAGCCCTCAGCACTAATGCAGCAGTAGACTGGCTCTTGGGAGGAGTTATGCAAATACCTAAATGCCTTGACGGATGGATATCATGCCGAAGGAAAGGGCATTCCTAGGCATGCTACATTGGCATACAGACTGCCCTAGGTAAGGCCAACAAGTGATGCTGATTGACAGGGATAGTACGACTGGGAAGGAAGGGGCTATAATGCATGCAGTGCTAGTACATGAATTTGGCTTAGCATCAGTCTCTGACAATCCATGTATAGCAGACATCAGACTGGGAGAAGGAGAAGCAGCACAAGGAGACAAATTAACTGATCAGTCTGCTGTGTCTGTGATGGTTCCCTGTTATCCAGGTCATGGTATAGCTAGTAGAAGTTGGTCACATTCAATTGGACTTGTTCTGTAATGTTGATCACATTTTGTAGCTTCTTCAAGCCACTTCTATAGTTCTACTTTCACTTCTTCAGTTGACTTCTTGAGAGGTGCGCATTTTAGGCAGAGAAGGCAACGGGTTGGCAAGAGGCCATCTATGTCAAACTGAAACAACCATCCCTGAACTCCATTTATCTTCCACTGACATTTTATCATCTCTACCCCAGCAATTTGACATCAATGTACACCTTTAGTCATGTAAATTGAGGAATATTTACAAAGTATTCCTGACAACAAAGATCAGTTAATGTAACTAGAACAGGGCATTTCCACAACCTTCACACCTCATGTTCCACAGCTTTCACCATCATATTTTTGCACTGCCAACATCTACTCATTTCATGGTGGCTGGATTGAGGTGTCTATGCTACCTGTGTGGATATAAATGCTGGAATATCGTTCTCACACTCATTAGAACTGGAGAAGTAGATTGGATAAGCTAAGAAATGTCTTCAATATTACAGAACAAGTCTAGTTGAATGTAACTATCACCATGTTATCAGTCAGTTGCTTCTATTTTTACTGTTCATTCACAGGGTGGGTGAGGGACAAGACCTGTGTCTGTTACTAAACTGCAACAGAGAATATCAGGCCTCCTGCCCTGCCAGACAGGGCTGTTGTGTGGCAGAGCTGTGTAAATCTCAGGACTGGATAGAAAGAAATGCAAATCATTTGACAGGTAAACATGCCCCGTATAAGTATTTAATCAGATAGGCCCGAAGCAAAAACAATAAAAATAAGCTTAGGGCTGGCTTGACTGAGTAAACAGGGAAACAAGCAGAGAGAGGGTTAACAGCATATCAGGAGATAGGAGGTTATGTACTCTCATGCCCTGGAAGTTTGGATTTATGTGCATTGGTGTCGTAAGTGGTGTGGCTTTTGAGATCTTTGGAGGCATTCAAAATGTAAGTGTTACCGAATAGTGGGAACCCATCCATGGTATGGGTGTCCTCTGTAAAAGTCCAGTTAACGTTGGGTATCCTGGGAATTCAGGACATGGAGGTATCTGCGTTGAATGTGGAGTGTTGGGATTGTCCCAGAGTTGGTGTGTTGCGGTTGGGGACCTTTAAGTGGTTACACAGGTACAAAAACTATTTTTGATGATTTAGTGTTTACAAAGATCGGCAACCTCGATGAGTGATTTTCAGGGTTATTAATATGTTTCTGTTTTAAAGGAATGTTCTTGTACTGGTTTTATGTTAATAAATGGCTGTTACGGCCAATTTTCCATCCAAATGATGTTGGGTCTAATTATTTCTAATGCCGCGTACACACGATCGGACTTTCCGACAACAAAACCGTGGATTTTTGTTTGAAGCTTGTTGGCTCAAACTTATCTTACATACACACGGTCACACAAATGTTGGCCAACAATTCCGAACGTGAGAACGCAGTGACATACAACATGTACGACGAGCCGATAAAAAGGAAGTTCAATAGCCAGTGCGCCACCCTTTGAGCTCCTTCTGCTAATGTCGTGTTCATCTCGTGTTAGTAGAAGTTTGGTGAGAGAGACGATTCGTGCTTTTCAGCCTTGTGCTTTTCAGTTCATTTCTGCTTTTCAGTTTTTGCTTGTCGGTTCGTATCTGTTCTTCAGTGCATTCTATTTATAGTTCACTTCTGTTTTTCACTGCCTTCTTGTCTGCTCGTTTCTGATTTTCAGATTGTGCTTGTCAGTTCGTTCTGAGCAGCTGACCGTTTTCTAGCCATGTTGCAGTTACGTACTCATCATAGAGTTTGTGCTGTTGTTGGGCTTGGTGTCGGAGTTCTTGCTTTGACCCAAGTCCAGTCCATGAACAGGGGGAGGAGGAGTTCATGGACCAAGAATTGGTTACTTAATCGTGACCAATTCTCTCATATGCCTTTGCTGTGGGAGCTCCAGGAGATTAATCCTGATGATCTCAAGAATTATCTCCGGGTGACGTACCCCGTTTTTCACCGTCTGTTGGCTTTGCTTACCCTCTATATTACCAAGCAGGACACCTGCATGCGGCAAGCCATCACTCCTGAGCAAAGGCTCGTTGCCACCTTGCGGTACTTGGCGACGGGGAGAAGTCTCCAGGATATTAAGTTTACGACTGGGATCTCCCCGAGCTCTGGGAATCATTATTCCAGAGACCTGTTCTACCATCGTTCAGGTCCTGCAGAAAGACTATATTAAGGTAAGTTTTATCCTTTAACATCACATTCTATGTATTTAATGTTTGCTAATGCATTGTATTTCATCATTCCATAATTACCATGATTGTAATATGCAGTGAATGTCCTCTTTGTCCTCATGCATGCTGTAAGCTTTTAATGCTCCTTTTTTGTCCTTCATGCATATTTGCCTTCACTAACCTCCCTAGCATGCTATCCTGGGCCCATACACACCTAGCCTAGTTACTTAACAATGTATTTTGTCAGCTCCATTGTAGTGCTTACCCTTAATACCCCTTAAAATGTGTCCAAATGTTATTGTTGTCCTTAAATTCATGCATAGTACAAGAGGCTTTTTTTGGGGGGCCAAAACTCATTTGGAACCCTCCCTCCCCCCAACCGTTAAGTCAACCAATACCAATACTCTGTTTGCTGACTTTGCCAAACCCATACACACTATACCTACCTCTTTTGTGTTCATATTTAAGGATGAATTCACCAAAGCATGTAGTGCAAGGGCCTGCCTGAATACTTTCAAATGGTACTGTTTCAAGTTTTGTTCTCCTATTATCTTGATAGGTAATTGCAGAATGTAAAAATGTGCTTCAATTTGGACAGTGTGTATTTTTGGATTATGACACTTCTTACCTGTCCAGTGGGATGCCAATAGTGTAAGTAAGGAGGGGCTGGCCAAAGTAACACACATTATTTATGCATTCAGCTCTCAATGAAGTGGAGAGGCTTACCAGTCCAAAACATCTCCCCCCACCCTAAAATTTTTAAAATAGGCCAGCAGAGGGGGTGAGGAATCTGATAAGTGGACCTTATACTTTTGACTTTAAATACTCATTTAAATAAATGTTATACTTATGTTGGCCAAGAATGTTTGTGTCTAATCTGCTTGCATTGTTATGTGCAAAAGTACTATTTTTTTTTCTTGTTTGACTCCACAGTTTACTTCCAACCCACAGGAATGGCAGACTGTGGCCTCCCAATTCGCCCAGCAGTGGGACTTTCCCAACAGCGGTGGTGCGATAGATGGGAAACACATCCGGATCATCCCACCCCCCAACTCGGGGTTGTACTACTACAACTACAAGGGGTACAGTAGTATCGTGTTGTTGGTGGTGGTGTCGGCGACTTATGAGTTTCTGTATCTGGACGTGGGGAAGAATGGCCATCTGTCGGATGGAGGAGTCATCGATCAGACTGAATTCTACAGGCGTCTCCAGAACGGCAGCTTGGGATTGCCTCCTCCAGCGGATAATGTGGCAGGCCTCTCATTTGTCTTTGTGGCAGGTGAGGCCTTTGTGCTGGGGGAGCATTTGATGAGGCCGTTCCCCATGAGAACCCTGCCCCCGGACCAGAGGGTTTTAATTACCAACTGGCCCGTGCCAGAAGAGTGGTGGAAAATGCCTTTGGCATAATGGGCAGCCGGTTCTGTCTTTTTCTAACGGCCATAAATATGGCCGAATACAAACTGAACCATATAATTTTATGCTGCTGCATTTTACATAATTTTATGCGTAAAAATGCAGCCAACTATTTGGCCTCAGTTGCGACTGAGGCCGGCTCACAGGAAGAAATAATGACGGCACTTGAAGCTGGCCGTCCTGGCTTGCCCCCCCAAAGCGCCCGTGAAGTACGGCAAAGCTATCTGGAGTATTTCGTGGGTAGGGGGGCAATTGATATGCCAGAAAATCTGTAAAATATTTTTGATCAATTTTTTTGTGAAAAACTAAACTCATATTTTATTTGATTTACTGCTTATGTTTCTTATCTGTCTCCTAGGTTCTCCAATGGCCTTTTATTTTTGGCCATTTTCTTCAATAGTGCAAACGTAACTTATTTGATACACGAGGTGACAATCTCTTCTTCAGCTAACTATTATGTTCTGTTGTGCTATGGGTCTGCTACACACACATACACACACAATGTTTTTGTTGTTAATGTATGTAATGCATTTATGATAAAAATAATCATCCTTTTAAACTCCATTAATTATTTGCTTGTAGTCCCTAAAATGGCCTGATTTTGGGGGGTTATTTACTAAAGGCAAATCCACTTTGCACTACAAGTGCCCTGCCAGTGCACTTGAAAGTGCACTGGCAGGGCACTTGTAGTGCAAAGTGGATTTGACTTTAGTAAATAACCCCCATTGTCCCTGTAACTACACCAACTTACTAAAAAAAAAATGGTATTGCGTATTTAAAGAAGAAGCCACACATTGTTGAGTATAAAACATTTTACTCAAAGTACACTCACATGTGCATTATAAAAGGGTTTTTAAACAAACCAACATCTTTGGTGTATAACATGTATGTTTGACAGTAGATATAGCCTTTTTTGTGGCTAAACAGGCATGTTAAAAAACATAACATCCACATCCCCAACTCATGAACTTACAAAGTTCAACTTTGATATAGTGAAGGCCATATAAGACATTAGTATGTCAAAACTGTGCTGATTTTGCCTTCATCAGATGGGGTGATCTCACCCCTGTATAAGCCAAATTTTGAAGATGCACACAAATTGGGACTCAAAATGTGGATTTCCACATTTTGTGTCTTTTCCCTGTATCTATTTTGATAAAGCCACAAAACACACAGTGTGTCAACATGTGCTATCTGCCATCATGGGATATCAATGTACGCGTTTTGTGGGTGCAACCCCTTCCTTGCAAATAAAGTAGGTGAGAGGAAAGGGTTGCACCCCCGAAACACATCCATTAATCCCCCATGATGAGAACTAGCACATGTTGACACACTGGACCTTATTTCAGAAAAGACAATCCACTTTGCCCTACAAGTACACTCTTGCATTGTACTTGTAGTGCAAAGTGGTTTGGCTTTTTTTAAATAAGCCACAGTGTGTCAACATGTGCTAGATCTCATCATGGGGGATCAATGGATGTGTTTCTGGGGTGCATCCCCTTCCTCTCACCTACTTTAGTTGTGAGGAAGGCTTTGCACCCACAAAACGCGTACATTGATTTCCCATGATGGCAGATAGCACATGTTGACACACTGTGTGCAACTTCAAAATTTGGCTTTGCAATTACTTTAAAACTTTTAAAAAACGAAAAACAATAACGACAACATTTACATTTTTTGGTGATTTTAGATTTTGGCTAAAACATCAATGATGTTGGTCAGTCTTTTTTTAACATCATTGATGTTTTGCTTGGCCTTCTCTAAATCCCGATTGCACACCATTATTTCGCTAATGAGGACTTGTTCACTTGCACTGTTGAAGTGAGTTTCTTCTTCCACAACATTCACATCATCTAAAAATAAAAAAACACACCATGTATTATAAATATGCAGGCATACATCTATTACCTGAAGCTGTGGTCTCAGACACCTGACCTGTTGTGGTCACCATTTCGAACACTTCCTGAACCTCTGCATCCACATCCTCAGGTTGTGTGCTGAGTTGTTCCCCTTCTTCAGGAGTTAGGGGGTTCGTGGTGTTCTCAGATATCCCGATTCTTTTCTCCCCTATGTGAATACAAAAAAGGTATACTTAGCAGACAGATATTCGAGGCGAGAAATAGCAATATGAAACATTGCTTAGAAGTGTCGTCAAATTGTCTATTTTGCAGAGTTCCAAGCTGAAGACAAGATTTTTTTCCCTTTCAAAATCTGGAATACTTACCTGTTTTGTTAAAGTTTCACACATGGAGAGACCCCTAGTATCCACTGCAGCACCTGCGTGGGACACCATAAAAAGGATGTTCTGGTGTCCCACGCTAGTGCTCCTGCGTCCAGATGTGTAAACAGCTGCTGAGTGTCCTCTCCTTACACTGAATCAAGTTTGCATTTCATTATAGTTACAAACACATCTAGACAACAATGTAATAAACTTATTTTAATAAAAATAGCCATGAACAAATGTAGTTAACCTGCATCTGCCAAAAACGTTGTATTAGTGGTCGAATGAACGATGTTTATTATGATCGATTACTGTGCCCACGAACCTCAAACTTGGCTTTTTTAACTGTACAACAGTAAAGAAAAGCACATGGACCAGCACAAAAGTAATAATAATAATAGGAACATACGACAAATACTTACTTTTTTTAAGCACTTTCCTGATCCTTCTATACTGATCATGCTCCCTCAATTTCAGGTCTGATCAACGTTTCCTCATTTGCTCCTTGGATCATCATACCCCAAATTTCCTGTGCAGGCTTCTCACAATTTAAGTCATGATCTTGGCCTTTCTCACATTTGGGTTTCTGTACGGTCCATACTTCCCATCATAGTCTGCCCTCTTCAAGATCTCCACCATCTCTACAAAGGACATATTTGAGGCCTTATATCTCGTCCCGGATGTGGAACTGCCTTGCTCTGGACTTTACTCGTTCTCGTTGTTGCTGCTCTATGCAGGCACCTGCTGTGTCTCCACCATGTGCTCTCCCACTGCCCCGAAAGAGAAGAGGTGGGGAATACACTAGAAAGAAGGACAGGGGCGGAGTTTCACGCATGCGCAGTGTATGTTAAGAATAACACGCGGGCATCGTATGTACGATCTGTAAGTGGGGGACAGAGGATCATAAGCGCCGATCGTGCAAACAAAGGTACAATTGTAACTTGGGCCATCAGTGGTTAGTGGCCTATACTGCTTATAGATTGAGGCCTATATTGGGACAAGATTAGGAG
Source organism: Lithobates septentrionalis (assembly GCA_037952835.1). Taxonomy (NCBI): domain Eukaryota; kingdom Metazoa; phylum Chordata; class Amphibia; order Anura; family Ranidae; genus Lithobates; species Lithobates septentrionalis. Next base: position 873,812 of record JBBDGP010000485.1, read on the forward strand.
AGTTTAGTCTGACATTATGGTTTGTCTTGTGTTGTGTCTTGCAGCTAAAATGGTGGATAAATTCACTGACCCAGACTTCCTGCCCAAATTCCTAGACATGTACAGGGAGCTGCCATGTCTCTGGCAAGTGACATGCAGAGAATACTCCAACAAGCAAAAGAGGAAGGCAGCGCTGGAGAAACTGTTGGAATTGGTGAAGCCTGTGTATCCCACGGCAGTCATCAACTATTTGAAGGCCAAAATTGGTAGCCTGAGAGCACATATAATAGGGAGCACAAGAAGGTCCAGGATTCCATGAGATCCGGAGCAGCAGCAGATGACGTATATGTACCCAGGCTGTGGTACTACGACAGACTGCGTTTTTTGTGAACCCAGGCCATCGCTATCTACATTTCCTTCAACACTTCCTTCCACACTTCCTTCCACACTTCCTTCCACATCAGCTGAGGCTCCTGAAGTCCTACCTGGGCCTTCCACCCAGGAAGAAGATGTGGAGGAGCCCAGTTCGAGCTAGGTATAGCATTGTTGAACATATTTCTTGTCAAAAATTGAATGATGTTAACTAGATGCTATTATTGATCACTAATTTTGGATTTAACAAAGTGGTTTACATATCAATAGACAATAGTGGCCAAAAATGATTGGGACACAAATGAAAAAATGTTGGGGTCAGAATGATAGTCTTTTCTATTTGTTAACAGTTGTTAATTTGCAACAGTTATGAGCTCAAAACTGTGTGTGATGATCAAAAAACTAAAACTATGTACGATTGTCATACACAGGAAAGTCTCAGCCAGGGGGAGGCCGTGGCAAGCAGCCTGACGGAATCCCAGGTTCCTCCCCTCCGCCCTCCAACCAAAAGGACCAGGAAGGTGAGGAACCTGGACATGCAGTCAGATATAGGCTTGGCTAGACTAGAATGCAGTGGATATATATATGTAGGAGACTGTATATATATATATTTAATGCACTGCAGATCACTGAATCACCTGCCTACCTGCCTGAAAGTGTATTTGAAAACGTACACCAGCAATGGCCTGCAGTCAGATATAGGCTTGGCTAGATTAGAATGCAGTGGATGTATATCGGAGACTGTGTATATATTTAATGCACTGCAGATCACTGAATCACCTGCCTGCCTGAAAGTGTATTCGAAAATGTACACCAGCAATGGCCTGCAGTCAGTTATAGGCTTGGCTAGACTAGAATGCAGTGGATATATATGTAGGAGACTGTATATATATTTTATGCACTGCAGATAACTGAATTACCTGCCTGCCTGAAAGTATATTTGAAAACGTACACCAGGAATGGCCTGCAGTCAGATATAGGCTTGGGTAGACTAGAATGCAGTGGATATATATGTAGGAGACCGTATATATATTTTATGCACTGCAGATCACTGAATCACCTGCCTGCCTGAAAGTATATTTGAAAACGTACACCAGGAATGGCCTGCAGTCAGATATAGGCTTGGGTAGACTACAATGCAGTGGATATATATGTAGGAGACCGTATATATATTTTATGCACTGCAGATCACTGAATCACCTGCCTGCCTGAAAGTATATTTGAAAACGTACACCAGGAATGGCCTGCAGTCAGATATAGGCTTGGGTAGACTACAATGCAGTGGATATATATGTAGGAGACTGTATATATATTTTATGCACTGCAGTTCACTGAATCACCTGCCTGCCTGAAAGTATATTAGTAACAGTACACCAGGAACAGACTGCAGTCAGATCTAGCTAAACTGGACACAGTGTATATATATCTATATATCTATATACAGTGGCTTGCGAAAGTATTCGGCCCCCTTGAACTTTTCAACCTTTTGCCACATTTCAGGCTTCAAACATAAAGATATAAAATTTTAATTTTTTGTGAAGAATCACCAACAAGTGGGACACAATTGTGAAGTGGAACGAAATCTATTGGATATTTTAAACTTTTTTAGCAATTAAAAAACTGAAAAGTGGTGCGTGCAAAATTATTCGGCCCCTTTACTTTCAGTGCAGCAAACTCACTCCAGAAGTTCAGCGAGGATCTCTGAATGATCCAATGTTGTCCTAAATGACTGATGGTGATAAATAGAATCCACCTGTGTGTAATCAAGTCGCTGTATAAATGCACCTGCTCTGTGATAGCCTCAGGGTTCTGTTGAAAGCGCAGAGAGCATCATGAAGACCAAAGAACACACCAGGCAGGTCTGTAATTCTGTTGTGGAGAAGTTTAAAGCCGGATTTGGATACAAAAAGATTTCCCAAGCTTTAAACATCCCAAGGAGCACTGTGCAAGCGATCATTTTGAAATGGAAGGAGTATCAGACCACTGCAAATCTACCAAGACCTGGCTGTCCCTCTAAACTTTCAGCTCAGACAAGGAGAAGACTGATCAGAGATGCAGCCAAGAGGCCCATGATCACTCTGGATGAACTGCAGAGAACTACAGCTGAGGTGGGAGAGTCTGTCCATAGGACAACAATCAGTCGTACACTGCACAAATCTGGCCTTTATGGAAGAGTGGCAAGAAGAAAGCCATTTCTCAAAGATATCCATAAAAAGTCTCGTCTAAAGTTTGCCACAAGCCACCTGGGAGACACACCAAACATGTGGAAGAAGGTGCTCTGGTCCAATGAAACCAAAATCAAACTTTTTGGCCACAATGCAAAACGATATGTTTGGCGTAAAAGCAACACAGCTCATCACACTCAACACACCATCCCCACTGTCAAACATGGTGGTGGCAGCATCATGGTTTGGGCCTGCTTTTCTTCAGCAGGGACAGGGAAGATGGTTAAAATTGAGGGGAAGATGGATGCAGCCAAATACAGGACCATTCTGGATGAAAACCTGTTGGAGTCTGCAAAAGACCTGAAACTGGGACGGAGATTTATCTTCCAACAAGACAATGATCCCAAACATACAGCAAAATCTACAAAGGAATGGTTCACAAATAAACGTATCCAGGTGTTAGAATGGCCAAGTCAAAGTCCAGACCTGAATCCAATCGAGAATCTGCGGAAAGAGCTGGAAACTGCTGTTCACAAATGCTCTCCATCCAACCTCACTGAGCTCGAGCTGTTTTGCAAGGAAGAATGGGCAAGAATTTCAGTCTCTCGATGTGCAAAACTGATAGAGACATACCCTGAGCGACTTGCAGCTGTAATCGCAGCAAAAGGTGGCTCTACAAAGTATTAACGCAAGGGGGCCGAATAATTTTGCACGCCCCACTTTTCATTTTTTTATTAGTTAAAAAAGTTTCAAAAATCCAAAAGATTTCGTTCCACTTCACAATTGTGTCCCACTTGTTGGTGATTCTTCACAAAAAATAAAAATTTTATATCTTTATGTTTGAAGCCTGAAATGTGGCAAAAGGTTGAAAAGTTCAAGGGGGCCGAATACTTTCGCAAGCCACTGTATATATAGATATATATCTATCTATATATATATATAGATAGATATATATCTAGATATATATCTATATATATATATCTATATATAGATATATATATAGATATATAGATATATCTATATATACATATATGTATATATATACATATATATATATATATATATATATATATATATATATATATATATATATATACGAGACTGACTGTATATATATATATTAAATACACTACAGCTAACTGAATCACCTGCCTGCCTGAAGTATATTAGAAAAAGTACACCAGGAATGGACTGCAGTCAGATCTAGCTAAACTGGATACAGCGTATATATATATATATATATATATATATATATATATATATATATATATATATATATAGATATATATATATATATATATATATATCTATATATATATCTATATATATATATATATATCTCTCTCTATATATAGATATATATAGATATAGATATATATATATATATATCTATATATATATATCTATAGATATATCTATAGATATATATATATACACAAGCCTGGATGTATATATATAATAAATACACTGCAGCTAACTGAATTGCCTGCCTGCTCAATCTAAATGAAATGACACTCTCTCGATCAACGCCAGCAAAACACTACACAGGGCCGACATGCAGGTGGCCTTATATAGTGTGCGGCGTGGATTTAACCCCCTGAGCCATAATTGGCCAAAGGCAAAACTGCCTTTGGCCAATTATGGCTCTCTTTGCTGACGGCGCTGTGATTGGCCAAAGCATGCGGGTCATAGTGCATGCTTGGCCAATCATCAGACAGCAATGCACTGGGCCGTTACGCGCCGCTCGAATTTGCTGCAAACGGCCCAAACAGAAAGCTCATCCCTAGTTAAATATATGAAAATGTATGTAAAGTCAATTGCACATGTGCAGGAAAACATAGTGGGGATAGGACTATTGCCTTACAACACTGATCTCAATTCCCACTACTAACACATTCTGCTTGGAATTTGTTATGCTTGTGTGTTAAACCCAAAATTTAAAAAAACCCAATCCATCTAAGATTTGTGTTCAAATAATTGCCTTAGAGACATTTGCTCACAGTATGTGGTTTGTTGATAGGAAAACTCTTCTTAAGGCAGCTGACTTTTATCTTGAAACCCTACGCATACAGTAATGGTTTACATAAGTTTAATTCTCAGGAATCCATTTATATTTGATACTTAGGGTTGTTTACAGTACAGTAGAATTTCTTGAGAATGATCTGAGTATTTAGAAAGATTTTCCCAGTACTAAGCATGAATTACCGCAAGAAATGAAAAAAATAAATAAAAGATATATGGAGCGCTTCCCCCGCAGGAGCCGCACAGTCAGGCACACAGAATGTCTCTCATCTTCCTCTTGACAATACCCCACAGATTCTCTATGGGGTTTAGGTCAGGCGAGTTTGCTGGCCGATCAAGCACATTGATACCATGATCATTAAACCAGGTATTGGTACTTTTGGCAGTGTGGGCAGGTGCCAAGTCCTGCTGGAAAATGAAATCAGCATCTCCATAAAACTGGTCAGCGGTGCGAAGCATCACCTGCTCTAGAATTTCCTAGTAGAAGGCTGCGCTGACTTTGGACTTGATAAAACACAGTGGGCCAACACCAGCAGATGGCAAGGCTCCCAAAATCATCACGGACTGTGGAAACTTCACACTACCTCGTGCAACTTGGATTCTGTGTCTCTCCACTCTTCCTCCAGACTCTGGGACCTTGATTCCCAAATGAAAATGCAAAAAGATGATTTGGGGAGCCATGTCATCTGCTGGTGTTGGTCCACTCAGCGCAAGGTCTCTAACATTCACCAGCTCCGTGATGTCATGATGGAGTGGAAGAGGACTCCAGTGGCAACCTGTGAAGCTCTGGTGAACTCCATGCCCAAGAGGGTTAAGGTAGTGCTGGAAAATAATGGTGGCCACACAAAATATTGACACTTTGGGACCAATTTTTGACATTTTTACTTAGGAGTGCAATCACTTTTGTTGCCAGTGGTTTAGACATTAATGGCTGTGTGTTGAGTTATTTTGAGGGGATAGCAAATAAACACTGTTATAGATATGTGGGCCGTCAATAAATGTGTTTTGTTTCGTTCCGTTTCGTATTAAAATTAATTCGTAATTCGAAATTCAATTTGGATTCGTACAAAATATGAATTTTCGTTAGGTTCATAAACTTTTCATAACAATAATGAAAGTTCGTTATGATAAATGTATCATTATGAGGGGCTCCCACCATCCCTGAGCTGTGCTGACTTCCTGGGGCTTTTAACTTTTAGGTTTGTTAACTTTTCGTAACAATAACGAATGTTCGTTATGATAAATTTATCATTATGAGGGGCTCCCACCCATCCTGTGCTGACTTCCTGGGGTTTTTAACAATTAGGTTTGTTAACTTTTCGTAACAATAACGAAAGTTCGTTATGCTAAATTTATCATAATGAGGGGCTCCCACCATCCCTGTGCTGACTTCCTGGGGTTTTCAACTTTTAGGCTCGTTAACTTTTCGTAACAATAACGAAAATTCATTATGATAAATTTATCCGAAGTTTGTAAACGAATTTTCCTACTTCGTACAAAATTCGTATGCATAAAAATTCGTATTTCGGATCCTCACGAATGTACGAATTTCCAGGAATTTGGTACAAAACTAATCGCACATGTCTACACTGTTATACAAGCTGTACACTCACTACTTCTTTGTACATTGTAGCAAAGTGTTATTTCTTCAGTGTTGTCACATGAAAAAATATAACAAAATATTTACAAAAATGTGAGGGGTGTATATATATATATATATATATATATATATATGTTTTTAAACAAAACTATGGGTTAATAAAATGTAAATAGTGGTGTTTATTCCCCGTGTTTTCAACTTTGTACGGCGTGACCTTTTTCCTGGGTACCTCAAAAGTCGTTTAACTAATACTTTTTCTAAATAACATTTGCTATAAAATTATACTACTTTTTTTTAGAAGCAGCTTATTAGGCCCCTTTCACACTGGGGCGGTAGGGGGCGTCAGCGGTAAAACAGCGCTATTTTTAGCGCTGTTTTACCGTGGTATTCGGCCGCTAGCGGTGCGGTTTTAACCCCCCACTGGCGGCCGGAAAAGGGTTAAAACCCCTCGTATAGCGCGGCTATAGCCGCGGTATTACCGCGGTATAGCCGCGCTGTCCCATTGATTTCAATGGGCAGGAGCGGTTAAGGAGCGGTGAATACACCGCTCCTTCCCCACTCCAAAGATGCAGCTAGCAGGAGATTTTTTCTTCTCCTGCCAGCGCACCGCTTCAGTGTGAAAGCCCTCGGGCTTTCACACTGAACAAACAGCGGAGGCTGTTTAGGGGCGGTTTGCAGGCACTATTTTTAGCACAATAACGCCTGCAAACCGCCCCAGTGTGAAAGGGGTCTTATAGCAGCCCTATTATATTTTTTTTTAACATCTTTGACTAAATACTACACAAAAAAGTCTACCTGTGGTCTGTATAGTCACATAAAGCTGTCTCTAGAAGGGCATTATTGGCACAACATGTGTCTGCACATTGTCTAAACAATATGGAGTGACCCTACATTCCAAAACTCAAGGCACTCTATTATTCAAATACTTCAACTCGGAAATCTGTTTTGAACTATACTCTCTTCCGCATCTTATTATTAATTAGTGAAGCCACCTATCACTTTTATGGGACAATAATTAGACATAGTAAGAAGTAGAACGAACTGGTGACATACTAGTTGATGATATTTGCATACAAGAGTACTCATTAATTTCTGCGGTTTGCAAAGAATAAAAGAACATTTCAATTATTTACATCTATAGGATATTGACAAAAAAAATTAAAAAAATAATAAAGCATGCTATATTTGAGACGACTGATATCTACTAAAGGATCTATACTTTTCTTACTTCCATTGACATCAGCAGTTTTTTATGATATAATGTTGTATAGATTTAGAATTGCAGTGAAAGCACATTCATCTAATAAATGTACAATGTCTAGACAACATTTCTTACTTAGGGCTTTCAGATGAGAAAATCTATTTTAAGAGCTTGTATCTTTTATGTTGAAGAAGCCATAACTTTATGTAGAGGACTTTCTTATGGGAACAATTCAAAATATGACCTATACATTGCAGTTCTAGGTTTAGATAAACAGCATTGGGCCTATTTTGCTATCTGCTGTTCTCTCCCTAATACATTGTTCCCATGGGATAACAATGATCCATGTACAGTGATTGTTTTTCATTTGCTGTTAGCATACTCATGGCATGGGTTTTAAGCACTCATCAGACATACAATGTCTGCAGGAGACTTAAAGAGTTCCAACTTAATGTTGGCTTTAGCTTTGATCATTGGTTTTAAATTGAAATTTAATCTGTTTGCCTTCCTCGGTTCCTCTCTCCCACTTTTCATCACCATGCTAATGAACGTTTTCATTAAAACTTTTACATTTTCATTACATACCTTATGTTAGACCCAGTGATGTCACCACTGGGTTTCTGTGCCTTTCTACGCAATGCAGGCAGGTCATGACTTCCTTCTGTGTGCAGCTTCCCCCCCAGACCCCCCCCACACACTATTTACCCAAGCCCCAGTGATGTGCACAAGAGCAGTGGCTCTACTGGGTCTCTCCCTCCTCATTGGCTGAGACACAGCCTTGGGAGCCATTGGTTTTTGTTGTTGTCAGTTACAGCCAGCGAGGAGAGAGCGAGGGGCGAGAGGTGGCTCTGGAGAGTTTATGCACGAGTGCCCTTATAGCAAGCAGCTTGCTATAGGGGCACTCGACAAGGAAGAGGAGCCAGGAGGGCTGGCGGGGGGACCTGAAAAGAGGAGGATCGGAGCTGCTCTGTGCAAAATCATTGTACAGAGCAGGTAAGTATAACGCTCTTTTTTTTTTTAAAGAAAACTTTGAGCCTTTCATATCACTTTAAGCCTAACTCCATGTTTTTTTTTTTTCGTACAAAGATTTTTATTTCAGTAATCATAATATCAACAGAGTATCAACATGACAGAAGGTAAGTCATCTGAACAAAAGTTACATGGATCTAAAACAGAGTAGGAACAGATAATACATTATAGAACGTCACCAGACACACAATCCAAATACAATGTAAATATATTTTAAAAAGTGCCCACTAGTCTGTAGCTGCCACGTTTAAATTAGCAAGAGAGCTATCATTCACACAGAGCATAACTCAACAGTAAATGGTAGTAACCGTTACTTCAAGATCCACCTTGTAACGGTAAACAAGGAAATGCCTGACATTAATACACCAAAAAAGAAAAGAGAAAAACATAATAAAAAAAAAAAAAAAGTTAAAAAAGGGAAGGGAGGAGAGGGTGAAGAAGGAGATATTATCGGCGTATAACACGCACCGGCGTATAACACGCACCCCAATTTAGGAGGGAATTTTAAGGAAAAAAAAACTTTTAGGAGGGAAGTTGAAGGAAAAAAAACTTACATTTAAATGCCCATCATTGCAGCCTTCTCAGTGCAGCCTTGTCAGTGCAGCCTTGTCAGTGCAGCCATGTCAGTGCAGCCATGTCAGTGCAGCCTTGTCAGTGCAGCCTTGTCAGTGCAGCCTTCCCCAGTGAAGCCTTCCCCGTGCAGCCTTCCCCAGTGCAGCCTTGTCAGTGCAGCCTTTCCCCAGTGCAGCTTTCCCCAGTGCAGCCTTGTCAGTGCAGCCTTCCCCAGTGCAGCCTTGGATCCTGTGATCCCGGACCCCTGCCATCCTGGGCTTCAAAATCGCTGACAGCGATTTGAAAATGGCGCCGCCGGCGCCGAAATACACAGAGCCGGTCCTCGGCTCTTCTCGGCGGCTCTCGTTCACTTTCGGTTTCACTCGTAGTCCCGCCCGGGATGGGCGTGACTATGAGCGGAGCTATCCGAACCTAGCCGAGTACACTTGGCTAGGTTCGGGCGGCACTCGAGTGAAGCCGAAAGTGGCCGAGAAGAGCCGAGGACCGGCTCTGTGTATTTCGGCGCCGGCGGCGCCATTTTCAAATCGCGGTCTGCGATTTTGAAGATCTGGCAGCTCCAGATCGCAGGGGATCGGCGTATAACACGCACCCTGATTTTAAGGGGAAAAAAGTGCGTGTTATACGCCGATAAATACGGTAAATCAGAAGGAGACCTAGGATGAGTTATGCCCCGTACACACGGTCGGATTTTCAGACGGAAAATGTGTGATAGGACCTTGTTGTCGGAAATTCCGACCGTGTGTAGGCTCCATCACACATTTTCCATCGGATTTTCCGACCCACAAAGTTTGAGAGCAGGATAAAAAATTTTCCAACAACAAAATCCGTTGTCGGAAATTCCCATCGTGTGTACACAAATCCGACGGACAAAGTGCCACGCATGCTCAGAATAAATAAAGGGATGAAAGCTATTGGCCACTGCCCCGTTTATAGTCCCGACGTACGTGCTTTACGTCACCGCGTTTAGAACGATCGGATTTTCCGACAACTTTGTGTGACCGTGTGTATGCAAGACAAGTTTGATCCAACATCCGTCGGAAAAAATCCTAGGATTTTGTTGTCGGAATGTCCGAACAAAGTCCGACCGTGTGTACGGGGCATAAGGGTGCCAAGAATCTGGTTGGACACCTGCGTTAAGGAGAGGGGTACATGTATGTAAGCTGCTCACGGTTCACAAGTCTGTTCAAACAAAGTTTGTTTGTCATTAATAATGCTGACAACCTATTCGTGGATCATGATCCAAGAGCTCTTGTGTTTTAACCGTCTGAAGGATAATAAGGCGTCTTCCATGCTCCTGCAATAGTCATTTTGGCTGCCAGCAGGATGAAATAAACCAGACGTTTCATTGGACGTGGCTACCCTGATGGCAGGTCATTAAGATGTAAAACATGGATGCTGTTCGATTGGAGCCACTGTTAAGTTACGGAGCATGGAAAACACCTTTTCTTGTTCATACATCACGGGATACAGAGACTTTGATAATTACTTAGTGGGTTAGATAGTCACCATCAGGTGATTGGACACTGGCAACCCTAATTACAAGGCGATTTCCTCCGCTATATAACCCCTCCCATACAGAGAGTACCTCAGTTTTTTCAACAGTGTTTAAGGTGGTTGGTCACGCTAAAGATGTGCTCAGAAGAAAGCTCTGCTTGATGGTCTCTGTGGGGGCCTAGGAGCTGTACAACCGTATCCATACCTCGGGCCAATAAATACGCCTAAGATGGATGGTATCTAGGCTTCGTGAAAGAAGAAACAAGGTTTTGCCTGTAATGTCTCTCTTTGAGGACTGGGCTCTGGGATCCAGCGCTATGGTGCATAATTTAAGTTGCGCTAAAAGTTTTTTTTGGCAGTCTTCTACAGGTCCAGGGAAGAGGATCCTGTGAGTAGGAACCCAGAACCCTGAAGGTTGGCACAATGCTACCCGCCGTGATGGGTGAAGGTTGGATCTGTCTGTTTATCGGCAGTTCCTGCGGCGGGGATAAGGTATGTGAAGACAATCCTAAAGTATACACATATGGATTATCTTGAGTAGTTTGCATGTCTTACCTGGTTTCTGCCACTAGAGGGAGTAAGAGACATACCTGGTGAAGCTGGTCTGAGAAGCCGCTCACCTCCTCTGCTGCAGGCTCTGCCACATAAATTGAAAGGGGGGATCCCACGCAATCCGGGGGTCCCAAGCAGTTCTCAGGGGGTCTCCTTTCTCCCCCCTCGCCCCCGGCCACCGCCATGGGTGTGCTTTTACGACGGTTTTTGGCGGGGAAGGAGGGGGGGCGTGGTTGCGCCGCCATGCACGTGTGGCAGGCGCAAAGTGGCTATGTTTAAAGCCCAGTACGCCAGAGCTCCTGTAAGCAGTGGGACACAGAGCTGTGGGCAGTAAGCATCTCAGTGGATTCGGATCCAGGCATAACTAGGACACCTACTTGGCATCAGGTTGTGCAGACTAAGCTAATGTTTATATTGTAAGACTAGGCACAACAGTGGTTGCATTTGTACTAGTACCTCTGCTTTGCAGCTTAGGACTATGTCTCCTCGTAAGAGGGCTTCAGGGGGAGGTAAAAGAGGCACTAAGAAATCACTGCCTACTTCTAGGGGTTCTGGGCATGCCTGCAGGATTCCACCCCCCCCCCCGAAAGACTGGAGGCAGCCTCACAGGATGAGTCTGTGCCCCTGTCAGGCTTTGCAGCCTCTCCCAATGTTACAGTCCCTGTATATGTCACCGAAGACACTATGAAGGCTCACAGCTTCCTTAAGGAGTAGCAGAAAAAGGGGTAGATCCCCCCCCCTCTGCTCTTGGTTCCCTATCGGATGAGAATTTTAATAATGATGAGATATCCCTTTCTGGGGATGGGGATCAGGAGCAGTCGGATGATTCAGGGGAAGAGGAGAAGCTCTCTTCTGCCTCCCAGGTCCTCAAAGTACAGGTGCAATATTATACTGAGTTGGTGTGTACCACATATAGATTGCCCTCTGCTGAGGCTGCCATATCCTCTGTTTCCTCCTTGGGATCTCGGAAATCCCCACAGGATGCGTATACCTTCCCAATCCATCCCTTGCTGGAGAAATTGTTGTATGATGGCTGGGGTCACCCAGATAAACTATTTTCTCCTCCTAAGAGGTTTTCCATGCTTTATCCGGTGGAGGAAAAGTTCACCAAAAAATGGGGGGTGCCAGCAATAGATGCGGCTATTTCTTGTGTGAATAAAAGCCTGATCTGTCCTGTGGACAATGCTCAGGGGTTCAAAGATCCAACTGATAAGAAGCTGGAAAACTTTATTTATGGCTGGTGCTGTAGTCCAGCCTGCGGTGGCAGCAATTGGCATGTGCCAGTTCCTCAAGGAACAAATGAAGCAGGTGCTTAACCTCCTCTCCGCTGAGGAGGGCGAGGTTTATGCAGACCTTCCTAAGGCCTTGTGTTTTACAGTTGATGCTATTTTGGATTCTGTTCAGCAAGCATCCCGCCTTTCCCTCCTGCTGGTACACATGCGCAGGGCCCTTTGGCTTAAGCATTGGGCAGCTGAAGCTTCGTGCAAAAATACTTGACTGGGTTCCCGTTTTATGGGGAACGCCTGTTTGGGGATGATCTGGACAAATATATCCAGAGGATTACCAGGGGTAAGACCACAGTGTTACCGGTTAAAAAGAAGAATAAATGTCCCTCATTTAGACATTCTCTGTCCCCAGCCCCTGGAGCTTCGACCTCCAAGCAGTGGCGATGGCCTCCCCAGTACTAGGGGAAAAGTCCAGGGCCAAGCCCAAAGGCAAAAGAAGTCCTGGGGTCCAAGCTCTGTTAAACAGAACCCCAAAGCCTCCCTATGAAGGGGCGCCCCCGCTCGGCCGAGTGCGGGGTAGGCTGCTGCAGTTTTCCAGGCGCCTGGCTGGAAGAGGTTCAGGACAAATGGGTGACCTCCACAGTGTCTCTGGGCTACAAGCTGGAGTTCCCGAGGTTTCCGCCATCTCACTTCCTAAGGTCAAGAGTCTCCAAAGATCCAGAAAAAAGAAGACCCTTGTTTCTGGCCTTAGAACGTTTACTATCCCAAGGGGTAATTATAGAAGTTACCCCAAAAGTGCAATGCTCAGGGTTCTACTCAAACCTCTTTACGGTTCCAAAACCAAACGGGGATGTCAGACCTATTCTAGATCTAAAAGATCTGAATCAGTTTCTAGACATTCGTTCTTTCCGCATGGAGTCGATTCGCTCAGTAGTTTCCACCTTTCAAGGGGGAGAGTTCTTGGCATCAATAGACATCAAGGATGCATATTTACATGTGCCAATATTTCCCGCTCACCAAAGATTTCTAAGGTTTGCGGTGGATCAGTGCCACTTCCAATTCGTGGCCCTTCCTTTCGGTCTTGCTACAGCACCTGTGTTCACAAAAATTCTAGCCCCAACCTTGGCAAAACTAAGGGCTCAGGGCATAACAGTGACAGCTTATCTGGACGATTTGCTACTTGTAGAACAGTCCATAGCACGCTTAGACCATAGTGTGCTCAGCACAGTAGAGTACTTAGAGTACCTAGGCTCAATCTAGAAAAGTCTTCCTTACAGCCCCTAAAAAGGCTGGAGTATTTGGGCATGGTCATAGACACAGTCCAAAGCAGAGTGTTTTTACTGTCAAAAGCCAAAGCCATAAAGGATTTGGTCCGGGTAGTCATAGCAAGGAAAAGTCCCTCCATTAGACTATGTATGAGACTATTAGGGAAAATGGTGGCCTTTTTCGAAGCTGTTCCTTACGCCCAGTTTCACTCAAGGCCTCTGAAGAGCTGCATCCTCTCTGCCTGGAGCAAAAGAGTACAAGCCTTGGATCTTCCAATGGGCCTATCACCATGGGTGCGCCAGAGCCTCAATTGGTGGTTGCTAACCAAGAATCTACTAAAAGGAAAATCCTTTGTTCCAGTTACTTGGAAAGTGGTAACCACAGATGCCAGCCTAAAAGGCTGGGGAGCAGTTCTGGAAGAAGCTTCCACCCAGGGAAGATGGTCCAGAGCCGAAAGGCTCTTGCCCATCAACGTTCTGGAGATTCGGGCAATTCGTCTAGTCCTCAGGGTTTGGACTTCTAGGTTGCAGGGTTGTCCCGTCCGCATACAGTCCGACAATGCTACGGCAGTGGCCTACATCAATCACCAAGGGGGCACCAGGAGTCTGGATGCCCAAAAAGAGGTTAATCACTTTTTTCGTGGGCAGAGAGGCATGTTCCTTGCCTATCTGCAGTCTTCATTCCAGAGGTAGAAAATTGTCAGGCGGATTTCCTGAGTCGCCAGCAGCTGTGCCCAGGAGAATGGTCTCTTCACCCCAATATTTTTCAGGCCATATGTCGAAGATGGGGTACCCCGGACATAGACCTGTTGGCTTCCAGGTTCAACAAGAAACTGGACAACTTTGTGTCAAGAACAAAGGATCCTCTAGCACAAGGGTCGGGTGCCTTAACGATTCCATGGGATCAGTACTCTCTGATCTATGCGTTCCCTCCAGTTCAGCTTCTCCCGCGATTCCTGCGGAGAGTCAAAAGGGAAGGAAAGCCGGTAATTCTAGTGGCTCCGGCTTGGCCCATGCGACCTTGGTATGCGGAGATCTTAAAGATGGCAGAAGGAAGACCTTGGGTTCTTCCGCTGCGCCCAGATCTACTCTCACAGGGTCCAATATTCCATCCTGCCTTACTAAGTCTGAATTTGACGGTTTGGCAGTTGAGACCCACATTCTGAAGGGCCATGGGCTTTCGGGCCAGTCCTGTCCACTCTAGTTAATGCTAGGAAGCCGGCTTCCAGGCTTATCTACTACAGAATCTGGAAGGCATATGTTTCCTGGGGTGGCATCCTAGGAAGTATGCCATTAGCAGGATTCTTGCCTTTCTTCAATTAGACGTAGAAATGAAGCTGGCCTTGAGTATTATCAAGGGCCAGATCTCGGCCTTGTCAGTATTCTTTCAAAGACCGCTTGCCTCTCATTCCCTCGTCCGGGCTTTTTTTCAGGGGGCTTTATGCTTGAATCCGCCGGTTAAGCCTCCTATGTGCCCATGGGATTTAAATTTGGTTTTGTCTGTTTTACAGGGACAACCTTTTGAACCATTGCACCATGCTTCTTTAGATCTTTTGACAAAAAAATTGTTTTTTCTGGTGGCCATATCCTCGGCTAGAAGGTTATCGGAGTTAGCAGCTCTTTCTTGTAAAGAGCCATATATGATTATTCACAAAGACAGGGTGGTGTTGCGTCCTCACCCGACTTTTGCCTAAAGTGGTTTCAGGATTCCTTTTTTCCAGATCCGCAGTACACGGAGGAGAAGTTGTTACACTCTTTAGATGTTGTAAGAGCAGTTAGTGACTGTCTATTTATTCTGCCAGAAGGCCCCAAAAAGGGCCAGGCAGCATTGAAATCCACTATTTCTAGATGGATTTGACAGGTTATTGTTCAGGCTTATGGTGTAAAGAAGAAGATTCCTCCTTTATCAGGTCAAAGCGCACTCAACTAGAGCAGTTAGTGCTTCATAGGCAGTGCATCACCAGGCCTCCATGGCTCAGATCTGCAAGGCTGCAACTTGGTCTTCAGTCCATACATTCACTAGATTCTATCAGGTGGGTGTAAGAGGGCATGAGGATGCCGCTTTCGGGTGCAGTGTGCTGCAGGCAGCAGTATAGTTCCTCTAGTCCATTGGCGGTCTATGTTTTTCTGATCTGTGTCGCCCTCCCTTCAATTTGGCCATTGCTATGGGACATCCCACTAATTAATTATCAAAGTCTCTGTGTCCCGTGATGTATGAACAAAAATAGGATTTTTAAATACAGCTTACCTGTAAAATCCTTTTCTTGGGAATACATCACAGGACACAGAGTTCCTGCCCCTCTTCGGGATTATACGTTGGGATACTTATTGCTTTGCTACAAAACTGAGGTACTCTCCGTATGGGAGGGGTTATATAGGGGAGGAACTCGGCTTGTAATTAGGGTTGCCAGTGTCCAATCACCTGATGGTGACTATCTAACCCACTAAGTAATTATCAAAGTCTCTGTGTCCCGTGATGTATTCCCAAGAAAAAGATTTTACTGGTAAGCTGTATTTAAAAATCCTATTATTCCAATAGTTCCTGATTTTGGGGCATTCCCACCAAATGTGGAGCATAGTGCCACACAACTCACAATCCCTAAAACACGCCGTAGAACTAACTCCATGTTTTAAGTGAACTTTACATAGTTTGTTTAGACCAAGCTGGTCCAAACAAACTATTTCCTCCATTAACAGATGCACCCCCATAGGCTACATACAGTAAATAGTGCTGTGTTCCAGCAATGGTACAGAGACTTCCTGTCACACTCCTGGAACAAAATTAGGTTGGGCTGAGTGCTGCTCAAACTTTCACAGGTAGCTTTGTATTTTCTGAATGCGTACAAGGCTTCTTCTGATTGAGGCGGAGAGGTGGGCAGAGCATGTAACAATTATTGCCCCAGCCAATCAGAGGAAGCCTTGTAATCATTGATAAAATACAACGCTTCCTATGAAAGGTTGAGCAGCACTCAGCCCAACTCAATCTTGTTCTGAAAGCAGGACAGGAAGATCCAACCCCACTGCTGAAACACACAAATATACTGTCCTAGTGCCTCATTTTGTTAGTGAAGGTAATAGTTTGTTTGCACCAGCTTGATCCAAACAAACTAATTAAAGTTTGGAAGTGGGCCTTAGTCAGGGAGGTGACCAAGAACCCGATGATCACTCTAACAGAGCTCCAGCGTTTCTCTGTGGAGAGAGGAGAACTTTCCAGAAGAACAATCGTCTCTGCAGCACTCCACCAATCAGGCATGTATGGTAGAGTGAACAGACGGAAGCCCCTCCTCAGTAAAAGGCACATGACAGCCAGCTAGGAGTTTGGTCTGGTCTGGTCTGGTCTGATGAAACAAAGATTGAACTCTTTGGCCTGAATGGCAAGCGTCATGGCTGGAGTAAACCAGGCACTGTTCATCATCAGGCCAACACCATTCCTACAGTGAAGCATGGTGGTGGCAGCATCATGCTGTGAGGATGTTTTTCATCTCTTGAGTAGGGATGAGCTGAACACCCCCCGGTTCGGTTCGCACCAGAACCTGCGAACGGACCGAAAGTTCGCACGAACGTTAGAACCCCATTGACGTCTATGGGACTCGAACGTTCGAAATCAAAAGTGCTCATTTTAAAGGCTAATTTGCATGGTATTGTCCTAAAAAGGGTTTGGGGACCCGGGTCCTACCCCAGGGGACATGTATCAATGCAAAAAAAACTTTTAAAAACGGCAGTTTTTTCGGGAGCAGTGATTTTAATGATGCTTAAAGTAAAAAAAAAAAAAGTGAAATATTCCTTTAAATATCGTACCTGGGGGGTGTCTATAGTATGCCTGTAAAGTGGCGCGTGTTTCCCGTGTTTAGAACAGTCCCTGCACCAAATGTCATTTTTAAAGGAAAAAATCTCATTTAAAACTGCTTGCGGGTTTAATGTCATGTCGGGTCATGGCAATATGGATGAAAATCAGTGAGACAAACGGCATGGGTACCCCCCAGTCCATTACCAGGCCCTTTGGGTCTTGTATGGATATTAAGGGGAACCCCGCACCCAAATTAAAATAAGGAAAGGCCCTATATACTCTGAACAGCAGTATACAGGCGGTGCAAACAAGACAGGGACTGTAGGTTTGTTGTTAAGTAGAATCTCTTTGTAATTTTGAACGGGTACATTTTTAATGTGTTTAGCTCCAGCCAAAAAATCTTTTTTAAGCTTTTTGGAAAACATAGGGAAGGGTTATCACCCCTGTGACATTTGTTTTGCTGTCTTTCCTCCTCTTCAGAAGATTTCACCTCACTTTTTGTCCCAATGAGAAATGTTTTTTGAAAATTTGGGTTTTTTTGTGGAACAAGGATTGGAAAGCATCAGTGGAAAGGAGAAATTGTTTTCCCATATTAACTCTTACAGGAGAGAATTTCCATTCCTAGGGGTAGATTTCATCTCACTTCCTGTTGTCTCCTTCCGTTTGCAAGTAGGAGTCGTTTGTAAGTTAGATGTTTGAAAGTAGGGTCCTGCCCTATATACTCAGCAGAAATTTGGGCCTTAGGTGTTGCTGTGGCCACAACACTGTAAGCCCTCACAGGGCCCTGCTGTGAAATATTAGATCAAGAATTGTAATTACATGCCCCTGTTGAACAGGAGCTGAAAAATTAGGCCTTAGGCACTGGTGCTGGTGCCACAACACTGCAACCCCTCACAGACACTCTAGTTGGAACGCAGGAATGAGCCCTGCTGCAAAGTATTGCATCAAAAATTGTAATTACACGCCCCTGTTCGACAGGGGCAGAAAAATTGGGCCTTAGGCACTGGTGCTGGTGCCACAACACTGCAACCCCTCACAGACACTCTAGTTGGAACGCAGGAACAAGCCCTGCTGCAAAGTATTGCATCAAAAATTGTAATTACACGCCCCTGTTAGACAGGGGCAGAAAAATTGGGCCTTAGGCACTGGTGCTGGTGCCACAACACTGCAACCCCTCACAGACACTCTAGTTGGAATGCAGGAACGAGCCCTGCTGCAAAGTATTACATCAAAAATTGTAATTACACGCCCCTGTTAAACAGGGGCTGAAAAATTGTGCCTTAGGCACTGGTGGTGGCGCCCAGAACCAAAAATGTTCTTACAAGCTATCAGCGTGATCATTGAGGAGGAAGAGGATAATTACTCAGGGATAGTCACTCAGCATCAGCATAGGCAGTCTTTGAAGGGATCTGAGATTTCAAAAAAAATTATTCGGTTACATCAGCATCAGGTGCTTGGTAGCTGGTGGTGATCCAAGACTGATTCATTTTTATGAAGGTCAGCCGATCGACCGAGTCGGTGGACAGACGCACCCTGTGATCGGTTACCACGCCTCCAGCAGCACTGAATGTGCGTTCCGAAAGAACGCTGGATGCAGGACAGGCCAGTAGCTCAATTGCATACTGTGCAAGCTCTGGCCAGTGATCCATCCTCAAGACCCAGTAACCCAGAGGATTTTCGGTGGGAAAGGTGTCCAAGTCTGATCTTGCCCCTAGGTATTCCTGCACCATGTAAAACAGACGCTGGCGATGGTTGCTGGAACCGATCATACCTTGGGGCTGCGGACCAAAAAATTGTCTGAACGCATCGGTCAGACGGCCACCTTCTCCACCGCTCCTTCTTTGACTGACCGAAGCCTCAGCAACACGTTGTCCAGAAACAGGAGTTTGTAACCTCCCAGTCTCTGGGAACGCATTGCACAGACCTTTCTGCAAGGCCTCCCGAAGATGTTTCATCCTCTGCTCCCTCTGCGATGGCAAGATAAGGTCCGCAACCTTACCCTTGTAACGTGGATCAAGGAGGGTTGCCAGCCAGTATTGGTCCTTCTCCTTGATACCACGAATACGAGGATCCTTACGCAGGCTTTGCAGGATCAGGGAGGCCATGCAGCGTAGGTTTGCTGAGGCATTCGGTCCGGAGTCCTCTGGGTCACTAAGGACGACAACGTCCGCAGCCACCTCCTCCCAGCCACGTACAAGTCCATGTGTTTCTTGGGACTGATCCCTTAAAGACTGCTGCTGATGCTGAGTGCCAGGCTCCACCTCCATACTGACACAATCTTCCTCCTCCTCCTCCTCCTCCTCGTCCTCTTCCTGTGTGATCGGCGGGCACGCAGGAACACTGTCTGGATAAAGGGGGCCTTGAGAGCTAAGGAAGTCCTCCTCTTCCTGCCTCTGTTCTGCCTCAAGTGCCCTGTCCATTATTCCACGCAGCGTGTGCTCCAACAGGTGGACAAGGGGGACAGTGTCACTGATGCATGCACTGTCACTGCTCACCATCCTCGTGGCCTCCTCGAATGGTGACAGGACAGTGCATGCATCCCTGATCATGGCCCACTGGTGTGGGGAAAAAAAACCAAGCTCCCCTGACCCTGTCCTGGTGCCATAGTCGCACAGGTACTCATTGATGGCCCTCTGCTGCGTGTGCAGCCGCTGCAGCATGGCCAACGTTGAGTTCCACCTGGTGGGCATGTCACAGATTAGGCGGTTCTTGGGCAGGTTAAACTCCTTTTGGAGGTCCGTCAGCCGAGCACTGGCATTATATGACCGGCGGAAATGCACACAGACTTTCCTGGCCTGCCTCAGGACATCCTGTAAGCCCGGGTACCTGCCCAAGAACCGCTGCACTACCAAGTTAAGGACGTGAGCCAAACAGGGCACATGGGTCATTTGTCCCTGTCGGAGGGCAGAGAGGAGGTTGGTGCCATTGTCGCAAACCACCATTCCTGCCTTAAGTTGGCGTGGCGTCAACCACCTCTGAACCTGCCCCTGCAGAGCTGACAGAACCTCTGCCCCAGTGTGGCTCCTGTCCCCCAAGCACACCAGCTCAAGCACCGCATGGCATCTTTTGGCCTGCGTACTTGCGTAGCCCCTTGAACGACTACGGAGCACCGCTGGTTCCGAGGAAGAGGCCATGGAGGAAGAAGAAGAGGAGGGGGTGGAGGAGAGAGGTGTGTCACAATCAGCATTTTGGAGGCGTGGTGGCGGAACAACCTCCAACACTACTGCACCTTGTCCTGCATCCTTCCCAGCTGCCAGCAGAGTCACCCAATGCGCCGTGAAACTTAGGTAACGTCCCTGTCCATGCCTACTGGACCATGAGTCAGCGGTAATATGCACCTTACCGCTGATCGCCCTGTCCAGCGAGGCATGGACATTGCCTTCCACATGCCGGTAGAGAGCCGGAATCGCCTTCCGTGAGAAAAAGTTTGGGTACC
Organism: Lithobates septentrionalis; assembly: GCA_037952835.1. NCBI lineage: Eukaryota > Metazoa > Chordata > Amphibia > Anura > Ranidae > Lithobates > Lithobates septentrionalis. Next base: position 894,513 of record JBBDGP010000485.1, read on the forward strand.
TGCCACTGAGGAACCGCACATTCCACAAACTCACGGAAGGGGGCAGAGTCTACCAACTGAAAAGGCAGCAGTTGAAGTGCTAGCAATTTTGCCAAGCTAGCATTCAACCGCTGGGCATGTGGATGGCTGGGAGCAAACTTTTTTCGGCGGTGCAGCAGCTGGGGCAGGGAAATTTGCCTGGTACAATCTGACGTCGGTGTACCAAAAGCAGATTGCCCACAAGTACTTGGCTGTGACACACCTAATTCTACACCTTCATTCCTCTCACTGCAGGTCTCAGAGAGGACTGGAGGTCTAGTGGGGTTGGAAATCTCAGCTGATGAGGAGCAAGGAGAGATCCTCTTTGTTCTTTGGTGTGGGTCTTTTAGATACGCTTGCCAACGAACTGCATGGCAGGTCAACATATGTCTGGTCAAGCATGTGGTACCCAAGCGGGAGATGTTTTGGCCACGCGAGATACGCTTGAGACATATGTTGCAAATAGCAGCGGTGCGATCTGATGCACTGGTCTCAAAAAAGGCCCACACCAAAGAACTTTTTGAATAACGCGCAGAGACTGCAGCGCCCTGCACATGTGGAGCTTTGGGGTGTGATGCAGTCAATGTGCTGCCCTTAGGCTGGCCCCTGGAGGGCATCCTGCCTCGTTGGTGATGTGCCGCCTCCTCCTCCTCCTCCTCCTCCTCTCTCCTATCAAGCACCCACGTTGAGTCAGTGACCTCATCATCCCCTCCCTCCCCATCACTGGAGCAAACCTGGCAGTATGCTGCAGCAGGGGGAGCATGACTGCCAGATTGCTGTCCTTCTTGGGCACCCCCTCTGTCCGTGCTCATGTTACTGCCTTCATCGAGCTCAGTATCATCATCAGAGCCTTCCAAACGCTGGGCATCCTCCTGGAGCATGTACCCAACACTGTGGTCAAACAGTTCGAGGGAATCCTCAGGAGGACATGGTGGAGCTAGGGAAGGAGTCACTGATGACATTGAGCTGAGGGAAGAGGCCGCTGCTTTGCCAGACAAAGCACCCTGGGTGAGAGAGGATGAGGAGGATGAGGACGGCTTGGTCATCCACTCGACCAAGTCTTCCGCATGTTGCGGCTCAACACGGCCAGCTGCCGAAAAAAAGGCCAAGCGTGTCCCATGGCCACGTGCTGATGAGGATGCACCGTCTCCACGACCAGCACTAGACACAGAGCCTGCTTGCCCTCTCTTATTGGCTTGTGACTGTCTGCCTCTCCTTCTTGGCCTTCCAGACATACTAATGGCCTGTAGCTGCACTAAGCTGGGATAGAACACCAGTAATTTTCTTCAGGTAGCTTTATATACTGTAACCAGACAAGCCTGCCTGTCAGTAGGAAGATAACAGGAACGGATCTAGCTGAACACTGTGAGCAGGACGCACTGTACTAAATGTAAATAGTCTAGCTGCCTGACCGTGGTACTAATAGGATCAAATAGAACACCAGTAATTTTCTTCAGGTAGCTTTATATACTGTAACCAGACAAGCCTGCCTGTCAGTAGGAAGATAACAGGAACGGATCTAGCTGAACACTGTGAGCAGGACGCACTGTACTAAATGTAAATAGTCTAGCTGCCTGACCGTGGTACTAATAGGATCAAATAGAACACCTGTAATTTTCTTCAGGTAGCTTTATATACTGTAACCAGACAAGCCTGCCTGTCAGTAGGAAGATAACAGGAACGGATCTAGCTGAACACTGTGAGCAGGACGCACTGTACTAAATGTAAATAGTCTAGCTGCCTGACCGTGGTACTAATAGGATCAAATAGAACACCTGTAATTTTCTTCAGGTAGCTTTATATACTGTAACCAGACAAGCCTGCCTGTCAGTAGGAAGATAACAGGAATGGATCTAGCTGAACACTGTGAGCAGGACGCACTGTACTAAATGTAAATAGTCTAGCTGACTGACCGTGGTACTAATAGGATCAAATAGAACACCTGTAATTTTCTTCAGGTAGCTTTATATACTGTAATCAGACAAGCCTGCCTGTCAGTAGGAAGATAACAGGAACGGATCTAGCTGAACACTGTGAGCAGGACGCACTGCACTAAATGTAAATAGTCTAGAAGATAACAGGAACGGATCTAGCTGAACACTGTGAGCAGGACGCACTGCACTAAATGTAAATAGTCTAGAAGATAACAGGAACGGATCTAGCTGAACACTGTGAGCAGGACGCACTGCACTAAATGTAAATAGTCTAGAAGATAACAGGAACGGATCTAGCTAAACTGAATACAGTGTATATATATATATGCAACACCTGGGATGCATATATATACACAATACACTGTAAGTGCAGCTAACTGACTGACTGTTCTGCCTATCTAACTCAAATCAAATGACACTGTCTCTCTCTCTATCTCTCAGCACACCGGAACACACACTACACAGGGCCGCCGTGCAGGCGGCCTTATATAGTGTGGGGCGTGTACTAAATCCCCTGAGCCATAATTGGCCAAAGCCTCCTTGGCTTTGGCCAATTACGGCTCTCTGTTCAGGCGGCGCTGTGATTGGCCAAGCATGCGGGTCATAGTGCATGCTTGGCCAATCATCAGCCAGCAATGCACTGCGATGCCGCAGTGAATTATGGGCCGTGACGCGCCACACGAATTTGGCGCGAACGGCTCATATCGTTCGCAATTCGGCGAACGACCGAACAGCCGATGTTCGAGTCGAACATGGGTTCGACCCGAACACGAAGCTCATCCCTACTCTTGAGAGATCTGTGGCTGTGCACCGACGCTCCCCATCCAACCTAATGGAGCTTGAGAGGAAAAGAAGAATGTGAGAAACTGCCCACAAATAGGTGTGCCAAGCTTGTAGCATCATACTCAAAAAGACTTGAGGCTGTAATTGGTGCCAAAGGTGCTTCAACAAAGTATTGAGCAAAGGCTGTTAATACTTATGTACATTTCTTTGTTTTTTTATTTTTAATAAATTTGCAGAGATTTCAAATAAACTTCTTTCACATTGTCATTAAAGCGGTTGTATACCCGCGTTTTTTTTTTTTTTTTTTCCTATACCTGCAAGGGAAAAGGCATAATGAGCTAGTATGCACCGCATACTAGCTCATTATGATATACTTACCTTAGAACGAGGCGCCGGCATCTCATCCTGTCCACGCCGAGGGAGCTGACATCTCCCCTCGGCGTGTCTTCCGGGTATCGCGGCTCCGGCACTGTGAGTGGCCGGAGCCGCGATGTCGTCACTCCCGCGCATGCGCGCAGGAGACTTCTGCCCGGCAAGCTCCGGAGTTTGCCGGGCTGTCAGCCGAGAATCCCCTGTGCGCATGCGCCGCTGGAGTCAGCGGCTCATTGCGAGGGGAATATCTCCTAAACCGTATAGGTTTAGGAGATATTTTTTTTACCTACAGGTAAGCCTTATTATAGGCTTACCTGTAGGTAAAAGTTAACAAAAAGGGTATACAACCACTTTAAGGGCTATTGTTTGTAGAATTGTGAGGAAAATAATGAATTTAATCAATTTTGCAATTAGGCTGTAACATAACAACATGTGTAAAAAATGAAGCGATGTGAATACTTTCCAGGTGCACTGTACATGTGTTACTGATCATACGGTTCTCCAGGCAGAAAAGGTAATGTTTATCAGCATGGCACTTTTTAAAAAGTGATATAACATGAGCCTACTGACTGCAGAATGCCCGAGGAATACTTCCCTTGAAGGAGATATAAAATCTTTGCAGTTATCTGGCTGCCAGTGGGAGACAACGTCAAGAAGCCAGCAGAAGAACCTGTAAAGGGAAACCTACATTTTCCCTCCTTGTCAGGTAACTCTCCCTATCACTGCATTTACCCTCTCCCTAAACAGTGAGGCTCTGTATCTAACCTAATGTGGGCACACTGAATGACACAGATTCTGCTAATTAAGCATTTCCATGTCAAGGTAACTGCCCAGATCTTGCATCCAACTAGAAATGCTGGCCTTCCCATGATGGTCACCCAAGATGGGGCCCATAATACAAACCCCAATTCTCCCCAAATACCAAAGTGGACTTGAGGTGTCCAATAGAAGCAACAAAATACAATTATGTTAAAATATGTGGGAATACACACACCTCATACAATTTTATTCATACAAGATTATTAATACATACACAACTACACAAACACACAGAAAATTTTGAACCCCAAAGGGGTGTTTTGCAGCATAGGCCATTACTCTATGATACTTGTATAACAATATATTCTAATATTGAAAAACACATTATCCAACATGGAGTGAATAAACTCTGCTAGGCGTATGTTGTCCTTTGTTACAACAGAAGTGCCCCTCTATGCGTTTCATGTAGAGGGACATTTTCTTTCCATTTCTCTTTCTCACACTCTAAAAATTGCCCCACTAAAAATATCATACATCTACCTCAGTGCATTTACATCATGAGCACATTGGTCACTGTAGTTTACTCTCCTTTCAGAGCCAATCCATCACTGCTAACTCTTATTTACTAGGTATAAGATTCACTCTAAATTTGACAATGCTAGTTTATGGAGGTGTTCTTATCCCTGTGTTATAACATTCTCTCTCTTGCAGATGCTGGTTACATGTGCTTTTTATAGGATCAAAGCATCATCCTTACCTCCTTACAACCATCTAGTGCAGCCAACTAGCTGGTGTGTTCTTAATAGAGCATAAGTGTAGTGACGTCATCATACTTATAGTCCATTGATAGTTCCTCCAGCTCCATAATTAAAGGTCCATACCAAAGCACAGACCTGGGGCTAGAGGAATGGTCAGAATAGTCCGCAGGAGCCTGTGCATTGCATTTGTAAACCATTGATCGCATTTGCAATGTTTTACAGGCTGAAATGTTCACTATAGGTACATTTATTATTTTGTAAAGGTGGAATATGCATTTATACCAGTACTGAATTTTGCAGAAGCACTTTTTTCACAAATAAGATAATGATATTGCTCTCAAAGAGATATCTGCCAATCTATGGTTGTCAATTATAAAAGAAAGGGTAACTTCAGCCAAAAAATGTTTTTGTTTCGGATAGAGTGGTGAAGGATAAAGCAGTTTAAGATTTTTATTGCTATCTGTGTCTCAATGGGACACAAAAGACGTAAGTGGAAGAATTAGGAGGAATCCCACCTTTGACAGTTGTCAACAGAACAAGTTCCCCATTGGCCTATACCCACTGTACGCCTGTTTGAGAACCAACTGTAACATTTTGGATTCCCCTCACTTTCATTGAACAAAGGTGTGTAGTAACATGAGACAGAACATTTACAGAGGGGCTCTGTACATCACATTACCGCACACAGTGTATGGCTCATCTACAAGCCGGGGTTCTGCCTTAATGTTGACTTTTACATGAACGTGGCCCCGCTTGGTCCTGGGCATTGATGAACGATTGCACAAGTATAGGAGATGCACACGCATGCAGGACAAGGAGCCCCACCCACAACTGCCTATTATCTTTTATTATTATTATTACTATTATACAGGATTTAGCACTTTACAGAAAAAAAAGAAAAGACAGTACAGTTGTAATACAGCTCAATACAAGGGGGTTAGGAGGGCCCTGCTTGTGCCAGTTTACAAACTAAAAAGAAGGGGCAAGTAATACAAAAGGATACAACTGTGTTCGATTAGCTTATAGGGAAAGTAGAAGTACAGTTTTTAGGTGGAGGCGGGATAGGCTTTCCAAAGAGATGAGTTTTCAGGGATTGCTTAAAGGCAGACAGAGTAGGAAATAGTTGGACAGATTGAGGTAGGAAGTTCCAAAGGAAGGGAGAGGCTCTGAAGAAGTCCGGGAGGTGAGCATGGGAGGAGATGATGAGGGAGCAAGAGATCAACAGGTCTTGGGAGTTGCAGAGAGGATGCTTTGGGTAATATTTTGAGAAGAGGCTAGTAGTGGGCTTCATTTTAAAAAATGGGGTCTGGTAATAAGGTATCTTTAGAGGAAGGGTAAACAACACACTCACAGAGTAAATGAAGTCTAATTTGTTTAAGTTCATCTCAATGTACGATTGTTCAGGAGCAGAAGTCTGGGTCCCACCAGATCTGTAGCTTGACCACAGGTACTGACTGACTTCACTCCAGGCATACAACAGAGGGTTTAATATATTAAAAATGATTGTTGCTCATTTTAGAGTAAATTCTTCATAGTGGATTGCACAATATTGTTTAAAACTGAGTCAGTCTTAAAAGCATTGGTTTATCCCATTCTGTTTATCTTGTTTGTGCCACACAACTGTCTAAAGTCTCATGCAAAACTATAAATAATGTATTCCTAAAAACCACTAGACAGCGTGTGTGCATTTTCTCATTCAGGGAGCCAAACTTTGATGTATCAAATTTTCATTGTAATCTTCAGTTATGCCCATATTAGGAAGGATGCTAGTCAAGGAAAATGCTTTCATTTCAAACTATACACTCATGGTTCCAATTAAACGACCCAAGTCAGCTCAGCTGCTAACATTTATTATGACTTGTTTTAAAATTAAAAAAAGAAAAAAGTTGGCATAATATCAGGATTCTAAATACAGAACTGTAATTTTAGAGCCATGCCTATCATTCATCATCTGAGGTTACTTAGCATTTTGTAGGTCATGAATGTTGGCCTTAATTTAACAACTTCCTGTCAATCTCTACAGGGCTCCACTGGGATAAAGTTTTTATCTTGAGAAGGTTGTCAGAATCGACTAGTCTGTAGCCATTTATTATTAAAGTGGTGTTTCACCAAAAAAAAAAAAATTAGATGTCAGCAGCTGCAAATACTGCAGCTGCTGACTTTTAAAATAAGGACACTTACCTGTCCCGGGGTCCAGCGATGTTGGCACCCGAGACCGAGCCGTCCCTCGATCCTCGGGTGCTGCCGCCGCCATTCACACTGAGGGAATCAGGAAGCGAAGCGTTGCCGCTTCACTGCCCGGTTCCCTACTGCGCATGCGCGAGTCGCGCTGCGCGTCTTCACTGGTCCCCGTTGTGTTGTGGGAACTGTGTATTTCCCACAACACAACGGGGGTGGGCGGGGAGTCTGCGGCTAGCTGCGGCTAGCTGTACCCGGAAGTGGGTGCAGATACCTGTATTATACAGGTATCTGCACCCCCCTCCCCCCTGAAAGGTGCCAATTGTGACACCGGAGGGGGGGAGGAATCCGATGAGCGGAAGTTCCACTTTAGGGTGGAACTCCGCTTTAAGATTTTACCCCCTTCCTCACCAGAGCACTTTTTGCGATTCGGCACTGCGTCGCTTTAACTGACAATTGCGCAGTCGTGCAACGTTGCACCCAAACAAAATTGACGTCCTTTTTTTCCCACAAATAGAGCTTTCTTTTGGTGGTATTTGATCACCTCTGTGGTTTTTATTTTTTGCGCTATAAACAAAAAAAGAGCGACAATTTTGAAAAACAAGCAATATTTTTTCCTCTTTACTATAATAAATATCCCCCAAAAATGTATATAAAAAAAATGTTTTCCTCAGTTTAGGCCGACATGTATTCTTCTACATATTTTTGGTAAAAAAAAATCGCAATGAGCATATATTAATTTGTTTGCACAAAAGTTATAGCGTCTACAAAATAGGGGATAGTTTTATGGCATTTTTATTTTTATTTTTTTTTTATTATTAACGGTGGCGATCTGCAATTTTTATTGTGACTGCGACATTATGGCGGACACATCGGATACTTTTGACACTATTTGGGGACCATTGTCATTTATACAGCGATCAGTGCTATAAAAATGCACTGACTACTGTGTAAACGACACTGGCAACACTAGGGGGCGATCAAGGGGTTAAGTTTGTCCTAGGGAGTGATTCTAACTGTGGGGGGGATGGGTTTCCACTCACATGACAGTGATCACTGCTCCCGATGACAGGGAGCAGTAGATCCCTGTCATGTCACTAGGCAGAACGGGGAAATGCCTTGTTTACATCTCCCCGTTCTGCGGCTCCGTGACACGATCGCCGGAACACCAGCCGACATCGAGTCCGCCGGTCCTGCGGGCATGGTCACGCTGTACATGGCGGGCGCGTGTGCACCTGCTAGCCCCGCCAATTAAAGGGGATGTACAGGTACGGCCATTTTATGCTTTTGTCATCACAAAGGAGATTTTTTACTTGTTGCAATACATCTTGAAATCTATGTAAAGCCTTTTTATTCCAAATAAACCCATAACAATATGGTTTTTCACTATGTGAAGGCTCTCTGTTGTTTTTTATGGATGCTGTTAATCATAAACCTACCAAACGGTTCTGTGGTGGAAGGAGGTTTTTTACCATCTGGGACATTGCCATCCTGATCCATATTCTCACATGCCGGGTCAAGGTTGCCTGAGATGGCTCAGCTGAGGAGGGGGAATTGCACCACTTGCTATCCAGAGCTTTGATATCACATGCCTGATTGATGCTGCCTTCTGGTAAGATTATTTAATATTCTCCCCTGGGTGGTGGATGCACACACGGTGGTGACTCCTTTAGTACTACACTCCATCAATATATACTAATGAATTAATGCTTTAACCACTTAAGGACCGAGCCTCTTTCTGAGATTTGGTGTTTACAAGTTAAAAACTGGTTTTTTTTGCTAGAAAATTACTTAGAACCCCCAAACATTATATATATATATTTTCTAACACCGTAGAGAATAAAATGGCAGTCGTTGCAATACTTTCTGTAACGCCGTATTTGCGGAGCGGTCTTACAAGCGCACTTTTTGGGAAAAAATACACTTTTTTGAAATAAAAAGACAAGACAACAGTAAAGTTAGCCCAATTTATATTGTGAAAGATAATGCTACACTGAGTAAATTGATACCCAACATGTCACGCTTCAAAATTGCGCCCGCTCGTGGAATGACGACAAACTTTACCCTTAAAAATCCCCATAGGCGATGTTTAAAAAATCTACAGGTTACATGTTTTGAGTTACAGAGGAGGTCTAGGGCTAGAATTATTGCTCTCACTCTAACGATCGCAGGGAAAACTCACATGTGTTGTTTGAATACCGTTTTCATATGCGGGCGCTGCTCACGTATTCGTTCGGTTCTGCACACGAGCTTGGCGGGACGTGGCTCGTTTAAATTTTTTTTCCTTATTTATTTTACCTTTTTTTTTTTTTTTTGCAGTTTTTTTTTTTTTAAATGTGTCACTTTTAATCCTATTAAATGGAATGTAAACATCCCTTGTAATAGAAAAAAGCATGTCAGGACCTAAATATGAGATCTGGGGTCAAAAAGAACTCAAATCTCATATTTACACTAAAATGCAATAAAAAAAATAAATTAATTAAATGTCATTTGAAAAATAAAAATAAAAAAAAATCTCTTTAACCACTTCAATACTGGGCACTTTTGCCCCTTTCCTTCCCAGGCGAATTTTCAGCTTTCGATGCTTTTGCACTTTCAATAAGAATTGCGCGTTCATGCAACACTGTACCCAAATTAAATTTTTATCAAATCCAATGTCTCCTCACAGTGGCGTGCATTCCGAGCCTCACACCCGTGTGACCGGAAGTGATAGGAACGTTCCCAGCAGCCTCTACGTGTTTCACAATATGGTTTGCGTCATCAGGAAGCTTCCTGATGACGCAAACCATATTGCGAAACGCGTAGAGGCTGCTGGGAACATTCCTATCACTTCCGGTCACACGGGTGTGAGGCTTGGAACGCACGCCGCTGTGAGGAGACATTGGATTTGAGTAGGAGATAGACTGAGACTCCTCTCTCCACATACACTGCTGGATTAGGGGCACCTTAACATGTGAGATTGACTATGTTTTTAATTTATTTTTAAATAAAATGAGAGTTACATACTACATCATGATGGCTACCTATATGTCTTTATGAGCACTAAATAGAGCAAGAGGGATTATTATACTGCTTGGACAGGCTGCTATTGGATCCATCATAAATGGAGTGGTTATCCTAAATGAACCAAAGACCCTTCAGGTCTGGTATGGATAATAAGGGGAACCCCGCGCCATAATTGAAAAAAAAATGGCGTGGGGGTCCCCCTCAAAATCCATACCAGACCCTTCAGGTCTGGTATGAATTTTAAGGGGAACCCCGCGCCAAAATAAAAAAAAATGGCATGGGGTCCCCCCAAAAATCCACACCAGACCCTAATCCGAGCATGCAACCTGGCAGGCTGCAGGAAAAGAGGGGGGGACGAGAGAGCGCCCCCGAACCGTACCAGGCCACATGCCCTCAACATTGGGAGGGTGCTTTGATGTAGCCCCCCCAAAGCACCTTGTCCCCATGTTGATCAGGAAAAGGGCCTCATCCCCACAACCCTTGCCCGGGGGTTGTGGGGGTCTGCGGGCGGGGGGCTAATCATAATCTGGAAGCCCCCTTTAACAAGGGGACCCCCAGATCCCGGCCCCCCTGTGTGAATTGGTAATGGGGTACAAATGTACCCCTACCATTTCACAAAAAAAGTGTCAAAAATGTTAAAAAAAAGACAATAGATGGCTTTTGACAATTCCTTTATTAATGCCTTCTTCTTTCCCCACTTCTTCTTCCATCCTCTTCTGTACTTCATTCGGTGTTCTTCTTCTTCCTCCATCTTGTTCTTCCCCCGCTTCTTCCTCTATCTTCCTCTGCTTCTTCCTCCGGTCTTCTTCTTCTCCGCTTCGTCCTCCGGATGATCCACCTTAATGGCGGATGTTCAGGTGTTCAGGTCTGTTTACGTAAACGGGTGACCCCGCCCCCCTCTGACACCACGGGGAAAGCCATAGGGAAGTCCCCGTGCGTCAGAGGGGGGCGGAAGCACCGGGTGGCCCCACCCTCCGTTATATAAGAGCTGTCACCTGAACAGAAGTGTCACACAGTGGGAGACTCCCATTGAGGCGGATGGTCCAGACGAATCAGAGAAGAAGATCGGAGGAAGATGCCGGTCTTGAATGGATGGGAATGATGTATTTCTTTCATCATTCCCTAATTACCATGATTGGAATATGCTGTGAATGTCCCCTTTGTTCTCATGCATGCTGGAAGTTTTTAAAGTTCCTTTTTTGTCCTTCATGCATATTTGCCTTCACTAACCTCCCCAGCATGCTATCCTGGGCCCATACACACCTAGCCTAGTCACTTAACAATGTATTTTGCCAGCTCCATAGTAGTGCTTTACCCTAAACACCCCCTAAAATATTTGCAAATGTTATTTTTATCCTTTAATTTAGGCAGGGTGCAAGAGGCTTTTTTTTGGATTCCCAAAATCATTTTGACCCCTCCGTCCCCCCCAACCGCTAAGTCAACCAGTACCAATCCTCTATCTGCTGACTTTGCCAAACACATACACGCTATACCTACTTCTTTTCATATTTCAGTATGAATTCTCCAAAGCATGTAATGAAAGGGCCTGCCTGAATACGTTGCAATGGTACTGTTTAAAGTTTTGTTCTACTATTATCTTGATAGGTAATTGCAGAATGCAAAAAAGTGCTTCAATTTGTAAAGTGTGTATTTATATTTTTGTATTATGACACTTCTTACCTGTCCAGTGGGTTGCCAATAGTGTAAGTAAGGAGGGGCTGGCCAAAGTTAAACACATTATTTATGCATTCAGCTCTCAATGAAGTGGAGAGGGTTACCTGTCCAAAACATCTCCCCCCCCTAAAAGTTTTACAATGGGCCATCAGAGAGGGTGAGGAATTTGATAAATGTACTTTATATATTTGTCTTTAAATACTCCTTCAAATAAATGTTAATACTGATGTTGGCCAAGAATGTTGGTGTTTAATCTGCTTGCAATGTTTATGTGCAAAATTACTAATTTTTATTTTCTTGTTTGACTCCACAGTTTGTGGCATCCCAATTTCCCCGCAGTTGAGACTTTCCCAACTGCGGAGGGGCAATTGATGGGAAACATGTCCACATAGTCCCACCCCCCCAACTCGGGGTCATACTATTACAACTATAAGGGGTTTAATAGTATAGTGATGTTGGCGGTGGTGTCGGCGACATATGAATTTCTCTATGTGGACGTGGGGAAGAATGGCCAGATGTCGGATGGTGGAGTCATCGCCCAGACTGAGTTCTACAGACGGCTCCAGAATGGTGGCTTGGGATTGCCACCTGCTGAAGATAACGTGGAAGGACTCCCGTTTGTCTTTGTCACTGATGAAGCGTTTGGGTTGGGTGATCACCTGATGCGGCCGTTCCTGATGAGGACCAGAGGGTTTTTAACTACCGGCTGGCCAGAGCCAGAAAAGTGGTGGAGAACACTTTCGGGATAATGGCCAGCCGGTTTCGCCTATTCCTTACGGCAATCAACATGGTGGAATATAAACTTAACCATATAATCCTTGCATGATGCATTCTCCACAACTATTTAAGAAGAAATTCAATGAACTATGTGGCCTCAGTTGGGCCTGAGGCTGGACTTCAAGAAGAAACCCTGACGGTGCTTGAAGCTGGCCATCCTGGCTTGCCCCACAAAGCGCCCGTGAAGTAAGACAGAAGTATGTTGAGTACTTTGCGGGTAGGGGGGCCATTGATATGCCAGAAAATGTTTAATAAACATTTTAAAATAAAATGTCTTAGTTAAACTGAAATAAAATTTCCTTTGATTTACTGCTTGTGTTTCTTTTAGCTGTCTCCTAGGTTATCCAATGGGCTTTTCTTTTTGGCCATTTTCTTCAATAGTGCAAACTTAATTTATTTGATACATGAGGTGACAATCTCTTCTTCAGTGAACTATTATGTTGTGGGTCTGCTACACATACACCTTGTTTTTGTTGTCAATGTGTGTAATGCATTACTGATAAAAAATATTCATCATTTTCAGCACCATGAATTAATTTTTGTGAGTCACGAAAATGGCCTGATTGTGGCAAATTAAAAAGCACTGTGGGAGTTATTTACTAAATGAAAATCCACTTTGCACTCCAAGTGCACTTGAAACTGCATTGAAAGTGCACTACAAGTGCACTTGTAGTGCAAAGTGGATTTGCCTTTAGTAAATAACCCCTATTGTTACTGTAAACACCAACTTAGTCCAAAAACTGCTATTGAGCATTGAAAGAAGAAGCCACACATTGTTGAGTAGAAAACTTTTTACTCTGTGCACATTCACATATGCGTTAGAAAAGGGTTTTTGAACAAAACAACATATTTTTATAATAACATTGTTGGTTTTGACAGTACAAATAGCCTTTTTGGTGTTAAACAGGCATGTTTAAAACCATAAAACAATACACAATTCAGGAACTTACAAAGTTCAAATTTGATAAAGTGAAGGCAATATCAGACATTAGTAAGTCCAAACTGTGTTGATTTTGCCTTCATCAGATGGGGTGATGTCACCCCTATAAAAGCCAAATTTGGAAGATGCACACAAATTGAGAGTCAAAATGGGGATTTCCCTCCTGATCCCATGCCTAATGTCAACATGTGCTAGCTCCCATCATGGGGGATAAATGGACGTGTTTCGGGGGTGCAACCCCTTCCTCTCACCTACTTGAGTTGCGAGGAAGAGGTTGCACCCACAAAACGCATACATTGATATCCCGTGATGGCAGATAGCACATGTTGACACACTGTGTGCATCTTCAAAATTTGGCTTTCAATATACTTCAAAAAAGATTCTAAAATCTTCAAAATATAAACAAATTGAAGAATTTTGGTGTGTTTTCGATTCTGCCTAAAACATCAATGATGTTTTTGAGTCTTTTTTCAACATCATTGATGTCTTCCTTGATCTTCTGTAAATCACGATTGCACGCCCTGATCTCCCCGATGAGGATCTGTGCACTTGCGAAATGAGTTTCTTCTTCCACAACATCCACATCACCTAAAATTAAAAAACACACCACGTATTAAAAATATGCAGGCATACATCTATTGCCTGAAGCTGTGGTCTCAGACACTCACCTGTTGTGGTCACTATTTTGCCCACTTCATAAACCTCTCCTTCCTCCACATCATCTGGTTTTGGTGTGGTGACTTCCCCTTCTTTATGAGGTTGGGGGTCCCTGGTGTCCTCAGATGTCCCAAGTCTTTTCTCCCCTTTGTGAATAAAAAAAAGGTATACTTAGCACACAGATATTTAAGGCCAGAAATAGGAATCGAAATCATTGCTTGGAAGTATCGTACAATTATCTTTTTGGGCAGAGTTCCAAGCTGAAGACATTTTTTTTCCCTTTCTAAAGCTGGAATATTTACCTTTTTTGTACAATTTTCACACATGGAGAGACCCCTAGTATCCACTGGAGCACCTGTGTGGGACACACTAGTGCTCCTGCGTCCAGATGTGTAAACAGCTGCTGAGTGTCCTCTCCTTACACTGAATCAAGTTTGCATTTCATTATAGTTACAAACGCATCTAGACAACAATGTACTAAACTTCTTTTAATACAAATAGGCCTGAACAAATGTAGTTAACCTGGATCTGCCAAGGTCATGTTTACTATGAACGATTACCGTTCCCACAAACCAAAAAGTTGCCATGTACAACAGTAAAGAAAAACACATGAAGCAGCATGCAAGTAATAATAATAATAGAAACACAGGAGAAATACTTTTTAGAAGCAGTTTCCTGATCCTTCTGTACTGATCGTGCTCACTCAATTTCAGGTCTGACCAGCGTTTCCTCAATTGATCCTTGGTTTGTCGTACCCCAAAATTCCTGTGCAGACTTCTCACAACTTTAGCTATGATCTTGGCCTTTCTCACATTTGGGTTTGGTTATGGTCCATACTTCCCATCATAGTCGGCCCTCTTCAAGATGTCCACCATCTCCAACATCTCTGCAAAGGACATATTTGAGGCCTTAAATCTCCTCCAGGATCGGGACGTTCGTGGCTCCGGACTTTTGTCATTGCTGCTGCTGCTGTCTGCATGCACTTGTTCTTTCTACGCCATGTTCTTTGCCACTGCGCCAAAAGAGAAGGGGCGGGGAATATACTAAATAGAAGGTCTGGGGTGGGTGGAGTTTCATGCATGCACAGTGTATAAAAAGCGGAACATGCGTGCGTCATACGTACGATCTGTGAGCCTAGGAAGGAGTAGCGGAAGCGACGATCATGATAACGAAGATACAATTTAAACTTGGTGCACCAGTGGCCTGTACTGATTTCAGATTGAGGCCTATATTGGGACAAGATTAGAAGAGTTTAGCCTGACATTAGGGTTTGTCTTGTGTTGTGTCTTGCAGAGAAAATGGATCCATTCAATGACAGGGAATTTCTGTGGCAAGTGAACCGCCCATTTTTTAATAAGCTAAGAACGAGGAAGGCAGAGCTGGAGAAACTGCTTGAATTTGTAAAAACTGATGATCCCCACGGCAGACATCACCTATTTGAAGGCCAAAATTTATGGCATGAGGAGTACTTATCTTAGGGAGCGAAAGAAGGTCCAGAATTCCCAGAGATCTGAAGCAGCAGATGACATTTATGTCCCCAGGCTGTGGTACTATGACAGACTGCGATTTCTGTCAGATCAGAGTGAACCCAGGCAATCACTTTCTACTCTTCCTTCAAGGCTTACTTCCACCTAAGCTGAGGCTTCCGATGTCCAACCTGGGCCTTCCAGGCAGGAAGATGTGGAGGGGCCCAGCTTGAGTCAGGTATAGCGTTGTTCAACATATTTCTTGTCGTAAAATTAATGATGTTAACTAGATGTTATTATTGATCACTAATTTCTGATTTAACAAAGTGGTTTACATATGAATAGACAGTAGTGGCCAAAAAGGGTTGGGACAAGAATGAAAAATGCTGGGCTCAGAATGATAGTCTTTTCTATTTGTTAACATTCAATTTGCAGCAGTCATGAGCTATAAATTGTGTGTGATTCATGAACCAAAAAATAAAACCATGTCTCTTTTTCATACACAGGAAAGCCTCAGCCAGGGGGTGGCAGGGTAAGTGGCAGCCAGGAGGTCGACCATTGTCCTCCTCCTCCACCTCCTGCCACAACTCCAACACCAGAGCCACAGCCTGGAAGGAAGCATCTAAGGAAGACAAGAGTGTGATGGCCTGGGTTCAGTCTGGTCTGGCAAAAGATGCAGACTTTTGTAAGACCACAGCCTGGGGACATATATGTCATCTGATGCTGTTCCTGATCTCTTGGAGTCCTGGACCGGATTGTGCTCACTATTATATGGACTCCTCAGGCCACCAATTTTGACTGTAAAATAGTTGATGTGTGCCCTGTGGTACAAAGGCTTCGCCAATTTCACCAGTTTCTCCAGCTTTGCCGTCCTCTTTATTTTCTTATGACCCATAATAAGTGTCTATTTTTGATTCACAAATACATGCCTATGTGTTTAACTTCAACAGTTTGTTTGTGAGTAGGCAGGCACATTTCCTAAACACAATGTCAAATTAACAAGGGACACCAACCAACCTCCTTGAGGTTAAACAATACAAGATAATGATGGTGTTGTGGTAATTTGACACACAAAACGAAAAAAAATATTATGGAGATCACTGGAAAAAAAAAAAAAAACAGGAGATCTTGATAAAAAAAAAAATCACTATAAAAATAAATACAAAACATTATCTGATGAAAAAAATAACTAATATTATTCATGAGATCACGAGAAATAATAAAGAAATCAGTTTGTCAGAACTCTGTGTGAATATCAGCAACAAAACAACTTCATTAGAATTGTCTACACACGCTCGGAATTTACGACAACGGATTTTGTTGTCGGAAAATTTGCGTTCCAGATCTCAAATTTTGTTTGTCGGAAATTCCGACGGAAAACGGAGCCTACACAGGGTCGGAATTTCCGACAACAAGTTCCCATCGAACATTTGTTGTCGGAAATTCCGACCGTGTGTACGCGGCATAAGTGTGTTATTCATAAGAATTACGGGCCTACAATATAAACGCCAAATTTCTATGCAAAACAATGTACTGCTTTGAGCATCTAAAATCTGACAAAATCATACCGCCAGGGAGGTTAAAGGATATTTTCATTTTTATTGCTGCACTTTAAGCATCATTAAAATAACTGCACCTGTAAAAACTGTCTTTTTTAAAAAAACAAACATTTTTTTGCATTGATACATGTCCTCCAGGGGAGTACCCGGACCCCCATACCATTTTTATGGCCAATTACTTGCATTTAAGCCTTCAAAATGGGGACTTTTGATTTTTCAGGTTCGGTCCCATAGACTTTAATAGGGTTCGCCATTCGGGACAGACGTTTTTTCTGCTCGGGAGTTCGGCCCATCTCTACTTGTGATTATATGACCTTTCTGAGTATTTATATACATTTTTTATTAATAAATGGTGTTTGTGGTAATGCACTAAGCTGGTGCGTCCTTCTCTATATGCACATGACAGTGAGTAAAGATAAGAGTGACTCTCCAGAAAAGGAAAAACTTCAGGACTGATATTTCACGGGAAAACTTGTAAGATATTCCAGGAAAATAGATATTGCTCTGGGTAAAAAAGAACCTGCCACCAGACCAAACACTGGACCAATGGGCCATTTGGATGCACCAAATACAAGTAATAGTTCTATTTGTCAGGTTTGAAAAGAAAGATGCGACTAGTGCACTAATCCCAAGTGAGACTTTTCACAAAAAAAGGCTTATAACCCAATAAAGGCTCATAATACCAAATAAATAATGGTTCAGAAAATAACTACACTCTACTATGCACCAAATAAATGATATGCCCTACAACATAATAGTTTATTTACCATGCAATGAGCCAAAGTAAGATGACACATGCAACAATTCACATTCCTTAATCTTAGATAACTAATTCTTCATAATTATCCAAGCATAAAATATATATTTTTACATAAACTATAACTTTAGCCTTTCTTAAGAGTCCACAACGACTTTACTGTTACATCGTATAACATTAGCTTTAATGTTTGGTTATTGACAGGAATCCAAATATTTTGTCCTATTAATTGAGCACCTGAGGCAAACTTTTTACAATTACTACCTTTTATAACTTAGCTAGTCTTCATAGCCAAATAATGATGTATTTTATAGGTTTCCATTCTACAAACCGTGCATGCCAGGAATTCCTGTTTTTTTCCTGTCTAGCTCTCAGAGGTGAGGCAGTTTGCCATCTTTAATGTAAAGAACTCAACCTGGTCTGGCCCTAATTTGTCCATTAGAACCTATGGTGAAAAGGACAGGCATGCACAGAATGCCACAGCCCACTAGGTCACTGCAAAAGACTGAAGAGCTATCCAATTTGGGAAAGGTCACCATCAATGGAGGAGGCTGACAGCTGATCTGAGATATGTACTAGGTAGGCTATATGTAAGGGATGGATTGGGAGGCCAGATATTTTTTAGGGCCTATACTATTCTGAAATTTCCACTGCATTGCCTTGTGGAGCCTATTCACATTTGTCTATTTTATTACAACAAAGCTCATGCATTTTGCTGCATGAAAATTTATTTCAAGTGACATTTTTTTCCCTAGGTGACTGCTTCACATCTATGTGCTGCAGTTTAGTGTAAAAGAGAAATTATATAGGCCCATTCACACCTACCCTGTTTCCCCGAAAATAAGACCTAGCGTGATTGTTGGTGATGGCTGCAATATAAGCCCTACCCTCCAAATAAGCCCTAGTTAAAGTCCTTGTAGGTCTTATTTGCAGGGTAGGGCTTATTTTCGGGGAAACAGGGTAGGGCTTATTTGGGGGGTAGGGCTTATATTGCAGCCATCGCTGACAATCTCGCTAGGTCTTATTTTCGGGGAAACAGGGTATGGGTGTGCAACACGCATGGAATAGTGTAAATTCAGAATAAATCACTAGAGTTTTTTCACTGCCGTAAGGGAACCCATTAATTTTCATGTGCAAAGATGGTTAACATCTGTGTGTGGTATACAGTGAAATGCATGTACATTGTGGTGCATTGGCAGGGTGTGTTTGTTTTGATTGTCAATGCATCGCAGTCAATTTTGTGCATTACCTGTATTGTGGGAATGTGTGTTTTACCATACATTATTATTGCACAATAGTTAAAATGTTACTAAACCCAGGACCCTGCATTTACTGGTCTCCCACACTACACAGAACATGGAAATGCAATTATTTTAGTAAATATAAACTGCTAAATACATTTTCTCATCAGCAGTATATAGCAGTCTTGTGACCTCTATCCATGTCTGGTTAAAGCTTGTAGGAGGAGTTTTCATTCTCCTCTGGCTGCCCTATGAGGATGCAGGACCCCTGACCTTCTGTCTGGACAGGGCTGATTGGCCCTGTGCTGATTACATGTACCCTCCCAAAAATAAAAAAAGCATTCTCTAGCAATATACACCAAACTGAGCATGTGCAGGGTACCTCCAAGTCTCTGTACAGCAGATGGATTGGGAACTGTGGAAGAAGGGGGGGGGGGGTCAGAGAAGACAGGATCAAACAACCTTTTTACATAATTATTATTATTATTATTATACAGGATTTATATAGCGCCGACAGTTTACGCAGCACTTTACAACATTAGGGCAGACAGTACAATTACAATACAATTCAATACAGGGGAGAATCAGAGAGCCCTGCTGGTTATAGCTTACAATCTAGGAGGGAGGGGATCCAACTCCACCTTCCTTCATTGATCCACTTAGACCAAGTTGGTTTTGTCCCAACTAGGGAGGCTAGGGACAACACCATTAAGGTCCTGAACCTCCTACACGTGGTCAACAAAGATAAAATCCCCTGTATTTTCTTAAGCACGGATGCGGAGAAGGCCTTTGACAGGGTGAATTGGCAATTTATGACAGCCGTTCTGGAACAGGTGGGCCTGGGCAACAAAATGTTATGTTGGATTAAGTCGCTGTATGGAGACCCTACGGCACGTGTCCGGGCCAATGGGATATTGTCGGATCCCTTTGGGATTAAGAACGGCACACGTCAGGGATGCCCCCTATCCCCGCTCCTCTTCGCCCTGTCATTGGAACCATTCCTACGTACTGTGAGAGCCAATCCAGACATCACTGGGGTGGTTGTGGGAGATTCACATCAGAAGATTGCTGCGTACGCGGATGACATGTTGTTCTCCCTCACCAACCCACTGGTCTCTCTTCCAAATCTCCTAAAAGAATTTAAAAAGTATGGGGAACTTTCAAACCTAAAGATTAACTTCAATAAGTCCGAGGCTATGAGTATAGGAATCCCCACACAACACCTCACAGGCCTCCAATCCAGTTTCAAATTTCGATGGACAACCTCGGCCTTGAAATACCTGGGTACAAATATCCCCTCCAAATTCTCACAGATTTTCCCTCTGAACTTCCCCCCTTTGCTGACGAAAGTAAGAGCTCTTCTCGCCAAATGGCAAACAGGTCTCCATTCGTGGTTCGGGAGATGCAATATTCTCAAGATGTGCATCTTACCTAAGTTCCTTTACCTCCTCCAAGCACTCCCGATTCAGATGCCGTCTAGTTACTTTGATCAGGTCAGAGCAGTATTTTTTGACTTTATTTGGGCCCATAAAAGACCACGACTAAACAGACGACAGATCATGTTACCTAAGCAATATGGGGGACTGGCGGTACCGGACCTTCGTAAGTACCACCAAGCAACGCACCTAACAAGACTCATTGACTGGAACCGACACCAATCCACGAAACTTTGGACTAGTCTAGAACAGGCCCAGTGTGAGATCCCACTAGACAGGGCTCCTTGGTGCCATACCTCACTACCAAGAGTCGTGAAAAATCACCCCCTGATAGGTACCACTACACAATTATGCTCGACACTCTTTACACGTGCTGACCTGGTGCCGCTTAAGTCCCCGCTGCGCCCTGTACTGGGAAACCCAGAGTTTGCTCCGGGTCACACAGACCCGGTCTTCCGGGCAATGAGAACAGCCGGGTATTTCCAAACTTCCCATTTTATGGTGAACGGTAAATGGCCATCACTGACAGAACTCATGGATACGAACGGCCCCTTTTGTCTAGATTTTTGGAGAGCACAACAGCTCTCCCACTTCCTTAAAACACTACCCCTACCAAATACCCCTGACCAGAATCTAACCACCCTAGAGTCCTACTGCTCAGAAAAGGGTGCTATGCCTCACACGTTATCGGCTATCTATCAATTGCTGATCACTCCTTTAGATGGTCACAGTCTCAGCTGTCTAGATAAATGGGAAAAGGATCTCCAGTGTACCCTTACAATACGATAAAGACAGAACATCCTCCATTTTACTCTTAAATCTTCTTGTTCGAAGACACAAGAGACCAACTACAAAATAGTCACTAGATGGTACAATACCCCGGCTAAGTTACAAAAGATATTCCCTGATGTCTCAGACCTGTGCTGGAGATGCCAGAGAGAGTGTGGAACAGTTCTCCACATTTTCTGGTCATGTCCTCTGTTGGAGGAGTTCTGGAAAACCATCCAACAGACGTTGCAGAAATTCACTGAATACCCGGTTCAGGATGATCCAGCTCTCTTTCTGCTGCACGCGTCTGACAAGTCCCGGAAAGCATACAAACGATCATTAATACCCCATCTACTTGACGCAGCGAAGGCCTGCATCCCCTTGTACTGGAAATCCACACAACCCCCCCTATAAGTTTATGGGTTAGGAAGGTAGAAGAAATCAAACAAATGGAGGACCTAATCCTCTCGGCCCGCCACCAAAATGAACGCTTTACCAAAAAGTGGTACATCTGGAATGTCTTCTTCTTCTCGGAGGAGGGCCAGACTCTCCTGGGGAAGGATGCTACTGACTAATGTTGGTCCATTGTTTTATATTGTATTACACTGGATAACGGTATAGGTGTACAGAAGTAGCTTGACTATGCCACATTACTCCTTGACTCACAAGGAGCGCGTGTACGGCCTCGTTGTATCATGTCCCCCCCCCCACCCCTCTTCCCTACCCCCTTCCCCACCCCTCTCTGCTCTGTTCCTTTCTTCCTTCCACTTTTCTTTCCTTTTCTTTTCTTTTTTTTTTTTTTTCTTTTTTTCCCCTCTGGCTTCTGTTTCTCTTAGGGCTGTTGTGGTCGCTCGGGGCAATTGCTGGTGCCCCGTGGTCCAAATGGTCTTACTCTTTCATTAAACCTGAAAATAGGAGCAGGACTCACGGAACCTCTCGTCAGCTCAAGTGCGGCCCAGGATTGGGTTGCCCTTTAGTACCATCTGGGTCCATGGCCGGAAACGGTCTTAACGTTTAAGATCAATGTATTCTACTTACTGTTGTTAATCTCCTTTTTTTTTAGTCAGGTCATGATATTGGTCTATGTTTATCCTAATGTAGGATATCTGGTTCATGTATGATTCCGAGATGTTGTATTTCGTGTGTCTTGTATCCATTCTTTAAATAAAAATTTGAAAAAAAAAAAAAAATCTAGGAGGGAGGGTCAAGTTATACAAAAGGGTATTAAATGTGAGGGATGAGCTAATGGAGAAAATAGTGCAGTTGTTAGATGGAGGCAGGATAGGCTTCTCTGAAGAGGATGGTTTTCAGGGATCGCCTAAATGTGGATAAATGTGGATCTGACAGATTGGGGTAGCGAATTCCAGAGGATGGACGAGGCTCGGGAGAAGTCCTGGAGGCGGATATGGGGGGAGGTGATGAGGGAGCTAGAGAGCAGGAGGTCTTGGGAGGAATGAAGAGGGCGATTAGGTTGGTATTTTGAGACTAGGCTAGTGATGTAGCTGGGGGCAGAGTTGTGGATGGCTTTTTAACTTATTGTTAGTATTTTGAATTTAATTTGTTGGGCGAGTGGCAGCCAATGGAGGGATTGGCAGAGGGGGGTAGCAGACACTGAGCGGTTTGTAAGGTGGATGAGTCTGGCAGCAGCATTTATGATGGACTGAAGGGGGGATAGTCTATTTAAAGGTAAGCCAATGAGGAGTGAGTTGCAGTAGTCAAGGCGAGAGATAACCAGGGAGTGAATCAGGAGCTTTGTGGTTTCATTGGTTAGAAAGGGACGTAGTTTAAAGATGTTGCAGAGGTTGGGGCGGCAAGCTTTGGAAAGTGATTGGATGTGGGGCTGAAAGGAGAGTTCAGCGTCCAGGATAACACCTAGCACCCTGACATGTGGGGATGGGTGGATGGTTGTGCCATTGCTCTTGACAGAGAAGTCAGGGGAAGAGGCACCTGGGAGAGGAAATATTATAAGCTCTGTTTTGGACAAGTTGAGTTTGAGGAGGTGGTGTGACATTAATACAGATTTGTCTGTTAGTAAGTTAATGATGCATGAGGAGACTGATGGAGTTGAGGGATGGAGAGATATATTTGTGTGTCGTCAGCGTAGAAATTATATTGAAAGCCGTGAGAGGCTGACCCAGGGAACAGGTGTAGATTGAAAATAAAAGAGGTCCAAGAACAAAACCTTGGGGGACCCCGACAGAGAAGGGAAGAGGAGTGGAGGAAGTAGAATTGTAAGTGACACTGAAGGTTCGTTGGGATAGGTAAGATGAGAGCCACTGAAGAGCACAGTCACGGAGACCAAGGTAGTAAAGTTTTTTGAGGAGGAGGGGGTGGTCAACAGTGTCAAAGGCAGCTGAAAGGTCCAGAAGTAGGAGTACAGAATAGTGTCCGTTGGTTTTTGCAGTTAGTAGGTCATTTGTGAGTTTTAAAAGAGCAGTTTCTGTGGAATGCTGAGGGCAAAATCCAGATTAAAGGGGATCAAGAAGGTTATTCTTAATGAGGTGGTCACTCAGTTGGTTGTAAACTAGGCTTTCAAGGAGTTTAGAGGAAAAGGGGAACAAGGAGATAGGGCGTAGGTTGTTAAGATTGGTAGGGTCCAAGGATGGCTTTTTAAGTATGGGGGTGACCAGTGCATGTTTTAGAGCCTTGGGGAAAATGCCAGAGGTGAGGGAGAGACTGAAGATATGGGTTAGAGAGTGTAGGATAGAGTCAGAGGGCGACCGTAGTATTTGAGAGGAATAGGGTCCAGGGGACAGGTGATTAGGTGTTCGTTAGAAAGGAGTTTAGCAACTTTGTCTGTAGTAGCAGATTTGAAAAAGGGGAGTGTCAGTTGTACCTGTTGACATGGGGTTTTAACTGGGGGAGATACCCTGTTTCCCCGAAAATAAGACCTAGCGTGATTGTCGGTGATGGCTGCAATATAAGCCCTACCCCCCAAATAAGCCCTACCCTGTTTCCCCGAAAATAAGCCCTACCCTGAAAAGAAGACCTACAAGGACTTTAACTAGGGCTTACTTGGGGGGTAGGGCTTATATTGCAGCCATCACCGACAATCACACTAGGTCTTATTTTCGGGGAAACAGGGTACCTGTAGAGTGAAGATTTCATCACGGATTGTATCAATCTTGTTTTTGAAGTGATTAGCTTCTGGGCAGTGAGTGAGTCAGTGGGTGGAGGCGGTGGAGGACGAAGTAGAGAGTTGAAGGTAGAAAAGAGTTTACAGGGACTGGATGAGAAGGTGTTAATAAGAGTTGTAAAATAGGTCTGCTTGGCATTGTGGAGGAAAGAATAGTATTTTTGGAGAGCAGATTTGTATTGGTTGAAGTCTTTGAGAGACTAATGCCGCGTACACACGGTCGGACTTTTCAGCTACAAAAGTCCGACAGCCTGTCCGACATACTTCCGGCGTACTTTCGGCGGACTTGCGGCAGACTTTCTAACGAACGGACTTGCCTACACACGACCACACAAAAGTTCGACAGCCTAGTACGCGGTGACGTACACCAAGTCCGGCGAGACTATAAAACGGAAGTTCAATAGCCCGTACGACACCCTTTGGGCTCCTTCTGCTAATCTCGTGTTTATCTCGTGTTAGTAGAAGTTTGGTGAGAGACGATTTGCGCTTGTGAGACTCGTATTTTTCAGTTCGTTTTAACTGTTGTTCAGTCTGTGCTTGTGAGGTTTGTATCTGCTTTTCAGTGCGTTTGGTCAGTTGGCATTGAGAAATCTTTGTTTTATTGTCCGCTCGTTCATGATTTTCAGGTCGCTCTTCACAGGCCTTGCTGTTCTTCAGTGCGTTCTGTTTAGTGCGTTCTGACCAGCCGACCGTTTTGTAACCATGTTACCTGTACGTACTCGTCGTCGAGCTCGTGCATTGTATGTGTTTGGTGCTGTAGTTTATTCTTCAGACCAAGACCAGTCCATGAACAGGGCGAGGAGGAGTTCATGGACCAAGAATTGGTTGCTCCAGCGTGACCAGTTCTGTCACATGCCATTGCTCCGTGAGATCCGTGAGAATAATCCTGAGGATTTCAGGAACTTTCTCCGGATGACGGACCCCGTTTTTGACCGTTTGTTGGCTTTGCTGACCCCCTATATCAGCAGGCAGGATACCTGCATGAGGCAAGCCATCACTCCGGAGCAGAGGCTAGTTGCCACGTTGCGGTACTTGGCGACAGGGAGAAGCCTGCAGGACCTCAAGTTCTCGACAGGCATCTCCCCCCAGGCTCTGGGGATCATTATCCCAGAGACCTGTTCTGCCATCATACAGGTCCTGCAGAAGGACTATATTAAGGTAAGATATTTTTCTTTGATTAGCATCACATGTTCTTTTATGTAATCTTTGATAATGTAATGTATTTCTTGCTTCAAACACTACTTACCATCATTGCAATATAGTGTGAATGTCCCCTTTTTATCCTCACACATGCTGGATTTTTTTCCTGTTCTTTTTTGTCATGCATGTATATTTTCCTTCAATAACCTCCCCAGCATGCAATGATGGGAA
The DNA here is from genome assembly GCA_037952835.1 of Lithobates septentrionalis. Taxonomy (NCBI): domain Eukaryota; kingdom Metazoa; phylum Chordata; class Amphibia; order Anura; family Ranidae; genus Lithobates; species Lithobates septentrionalis. The sequence continues at coordinate 920,103 of JBBDGP010000485.1, forward strand.
CATATCCACCTAGTCTACTCATTTTGAATGTATTTTGTATGTGTATTTAGTGTGCTGCTAATTAGCAATTAGCTTGATTTCCCAACCCCCCACCCCCCACCTAAACTCACTCCAAATAGTGTGCTGCTAATTAGCAATTAGCTTGATTTCCCAACCCCCCACCTAAACTCACTCCAAATAGTGTGCTGCTAATTAGCAATTAGCTTGATTTCCCAACCCCCCACCCCCCACCTAAACTCACTCCAAATAGTGTGCTGCTAATTAGCAATTAGCTTGATTTCCCAACCCCCCACCCCCCACCTAAACTCACTCCAAATAGTGTGCTGCTAATTAGCAATTAGCTTGATTTCCCAACCCCCCACCCCCCCACCTAAACTCACTCCAAATAGTGTGCTGGTAATTAGCAATTAGCTTGATTTCCCAACCCCCCACCCCCCACCTAAACTCACTCCAAATAGTGTGCTGCTAATTAGCAATTAGCTTGATTTCCCAACCCCCCACCCCCCACCTAAACTCACTCCAAATAGTGTGCTGCTAATTAGCAATTAGCTTGATTTCCCAACCCCCCACCCCCCACCTAAACTCACTCCAAATAGTGTGCTGCTAATTAGCAATTAGCTTGATTTCCCAACCCCCCACCCCCCACCTAAACTCACTCCAAATAGTGTGCTGCTAATTAGCAATTAGCTTGATTTCCCAACCCCCCACCCCCCACCTAAACTTACTCCAAATAGTGTGCTGATAATTAGCAATTAGCTAGATTTACCCCCCCCACCCTCGCAAAAATTTGCTTGAATGTTCTGTGGTGTTGATTTGTATAAAGCAAATATATGTTGCACTTTGCAAAATGCATGTGCACTCTACAAGTGCATTTGTTCCAGTGCTTTAGTAAATGAGCAGAAGCTCTGCTGATTTCCATCATCAAATCATATGCAAGCCACAAAGTGTTTTCATTAATTGCCCTTGCATGTGATTGTGTACTCCTTGCAACATGACTGCCTTTTTACCTTACCTCATTTACTGTAAGCTGGTTAGCAACTGCACTTGCAGAGTGCGACAACTGCAGTCTTGTAGCCTTTTTAGTCCCTAAATTCCTGCGTGTCCTAAAAGTAATCTTTTTTATGGATTTCACAACCCCCTAAAATGTAATCAATGTTCCATCAGAGGGGGTGAGCAATCTGATAAGTGTGCCTTTCCATATTAGATATTCCAGAAGATTTAAATTATTTAATGTTATACTGATGCTGGGGAATAATGTTTTTAATTGTATAATTTTCTTGCAATGTTAGCTTCCAAATTAATGATTTTGGTTTTCTTGTTTGATTCCCCAGTTTCCTTCAACGCCACAGGAATGGCAGACTGTGGCATCCCATTTTGCCAGCCGTTGGGACTTTCCCAATTGTGGAGGGGCTATAGATGGGAAACATGTCCACATCGTGCCACCACCCCATTCGGGGTCATACTATTTTAATTATAAGGGGTTCCACAGTATTGTTTTAATGGCGGTGGTGTCGGCACACTATGAATTTTTATATGTGGACGTGGGGAAGAATGGCCGGATGTCGGATGGAGGAGTATTTGCCCAGACAGAGTTCTGCCAGCGTCTCCAGAGTGGTGGCCTGGGATTGCCACCTGATGCGGATAACGTGGAAGGACTCCCCTTTGTCTTCATTGCCGATGAAGCCTTCGCTCTGAGCAAGCACCTCATGAGGCCATTCCCCCAAAGAACCCTCACCCCGGAGAGGAGGGTTTTTAATTTCCGGCTGGCCAGAGCTAGAAGAGTGGTTGAGAATGCGTTTGGGATTCTGGCCAGCCGGTTCCGCCTGTTTCAAACATCCATTAATTTGGCGGAATACAAACTTAATTTTATCATTTTATCCTGCTGCATTCTGCACAACTTTTTACACAAACATTCTCAAAATTATATCGGAACAGTTGGGCCTGAGGCCGTACTTCTAGATGACCACCTTACGGGCCTGGATACTGTCCGTACTGGCTTGGCCCCCCAAAGTGCCCGTCAAGTTAGACAGCAATATGTTAATTATTTTATGGGTAGGGGGGCCATTGCAATGGGCCAGGATATTTAATTTTTTAAAATAAAAAAAATATTGATGAAATCTGGAATTATATTTATTGCTTGCCTTTCTTTTGGGCTTTCTCCTAGGTTATGGTCGATCAGTTGTAGTGCCAACTGTATTTTCCTTTTAAATGTCTAAATAAGCTCCATTGCCACTGTAAACAACTTTTTGACAATTATAACCAAACTGATACTGAGCATTGAAATAACAAACCACACATTTATTGAATTCCTATAAGGAGATGTTTTTATTAATCGTTGTTATGCATTCAGTTATGCATTTAGTATAAAATGTTCCTAGCCAAAAATATAATGATATCTTAAGAATTTGGAAAAATATAATTATATTTAAAGATTTGTACATAATCCACAAAAAAATTTTTTGGGCTTTTTGATTTTCGCAAACAGGCTTTTTTTTTTTTTTTTTTAAAAGCCTTTTTTTTTGGGGTTTTTTAAAATCCTTTTTTTTTTTTGGGTTTTTTAAAATCCTTTTTTTTTTTTTTGGGGTTTTTTTTTTTAAATCATTTTTTTTTTTTGTTTTTTTTAAAATCAATTTTTTTTTTTGTTTTTTTTTTTAAATCAATATTTTATTTTTTTTGTTTTTTTTTAAAATCCATTATATTTTTTTTTTTTTTTTTTTAAAAATCAAAGTTTTTTTTTGTGGATTTTTAAGGTATTTTCTATAAACAGCCCTCCTTTTTTAAATTTTGTTAAACAGCCATATAAGTAATGCAAAAATAATAAAGAGAAGGCCCAGAATGGGGTCAGCAAAACAGGAAATGAAGGACATGATCGATGTTTTGGGGTTTCAAAAAGGGCATTTAGATTCGACCCAAAACATCAATCATGTCCTTCATTTCCTGCTGCATACGATCCAGCCGATTCCGCATTTCATCGATCTCCCCATTCCAGGCCATTATTTGACCAATTAGCCGTTGGGCACTGTCTGAGGTGAAATATTCAGTTCTTGTACCTAAAGTGGAATGAAACCAAATAATGTGTTTAGAAATATGCACACATACATAGTTTACCTTACCATAATAAAGCTGTTGTCTCAGACACTGACCTGGTGGGGTGCCCATGTCGCATAATTCCTCCACATCCTCGGGGGTGGCGCTGTTGCTTGACTCAAGCACAACCAGATCACCTAAAATAGAGTAGAAAAATTACATAAAAGAAAAGGCAGCCATGCATAGATTACCGTAAGCTGGTGTGTCAGACACTCACCTGGTGGGGTGCCCATGTCGCCCACCTCTCCTTCCTCCACATCCTCAGTGGGGCTTGGGCTGATTTCCCAAGTATGTTCTTTGGCTTGGGGTGGACTGTGTTCTTGTTGGCTGAGTGATTTTTCCCCTATGTGAACCAAAAAATTAATCTACTTAGCACACAGATATTTTAGTACATAGTAATTTTCAAACATTTGTAGTGAAGTGGTGTACAAATGTTCTGTTTGTGTAGAGTTCCTATTTTACCTCAATATTTAAAATTATAAAGACATATCGGATAGATAGATATCTAGATATCAATATCTCGAAATATAGTTAATAATCTTTTGATCCCTCTCTCTCTCTCTCTATATCTGGAACAAAATATAAATATCTAACTAAACGTAAATAAAAAAAAAAAAGATAACTTAAAATATTCCAAAAGAATGTTTTACATTTCTATATCTATCTATATCTATCTATCTACCTATATCTATCTCTCTCTCTCTCTCTCTCTCTCTATATATATATATATATATATATATATATATATATATATACATACACATATATACATACACACATATATATATAGATAGATATATAGATATTCCTACATACATATATATAGATATATAGATAGATATATCTATAGATATGTAACGATGTTTATTAAAAGATCGTTTGAAACGAGGAGCAAAAAAATCGTATAGGAATGAAAAGCACATGGAGCAGTATACAAGGTAATAAACACAAGAGAAAAACACGACAAGTACTTACTTTTTTTCAGCACTTTACGGATCCGTCTGTACTGATCCGGCTCCCTGAGCTTGAGGTCAGACCATCTTTTTCGAATTTGATCCTTGGAGCGCTGGACCCCAAAAGAAGCCTGTAAAGTGTCCACCACCTTCGCCATTATTTTGGCCTTGCGCAAATTTGGCCGGGCGTACGGCCCATACTTCCCATCATAGTCCTTTTTTTGAAGAATGGCCACCATCTCCACCATCTCTTCAAAACTCATATTGGAGGCCTTAAATCTAGGCCTCACAGATCTTGTTGACGTTCCAGCCTCCGGGCTTTTTTCGCTACCTGAGGTAGTTAACATGTCATGTGTCTCCGCCATTATTCACCCCACTACGCGCCGTAACTAAAAATGGGCGGAGAACATGAGTTAAAATCGAACGTCAGGGGCGGGCGACGCAGGCGGAGTTTCACACATGCGTAGTGTATAAAGAGGGGCCTTGTGCACGTGTCGTACGTACGTTCTGTGTGTCGAATTAGGGGGCGGAGAACATGAGTTAAAATCGAACGTCAGGGGCGGGCGACGCAGGCGGAGTTTCACACATGCGTAGTGTATAAAGAGGGGCCTTGTGCACGTGTCGTACGTACGTTCTGTGCGTCGAATTAGGGGGCGGAGAACATGAGTTAAAATCGAACGTCAGGGGCGGGCGACGCAGGCGGAGTTTCACACATGCGTAGTGTATAAAGAGGGGCCTTGTGCACGTGTCGTACGTACGTTCTGTGCGTAGGTGATAGTGGACCAGGACGTTACAAAACGAAGGTAATTTTAAATTTATTTATTTTTTTTTTGTTTTGTTTTGTTTTATGGTCATGACTTTGTAGCAAGCGGCCTATATGGCTTGATAGATTGATGAGGCCTACATAGGGAGAAGATGATGAGGGGTTAGCAGAAACCTAATAAGTGTTTTTTGTCTTGTGACTTTATCTTTTCCAGATATAATGAATCCCCTATTTAAGGATCCAGAGTTCCTTACAGCTTTCATATCTAAATATCGAGAGATGAGGAATTTGTGGGAGGTGAAACACCCTCAGTATTATGCTAAGCATGTGAGGAAGTCAACGCTGGAGAGACTTCTGTCCTTTGTCCAGGCGACCATCCCGGAAGCAACAATGGAGACATTGCTCAAGAAAATTGGGGTCTTGAGGAATATGTATAAGAGGGAGCATAAGAAGATCCAGGAATCAATGAGATCAGGAGCATCAGCAGATGATGTTTATGTACCCAGGCTGTGGTACTACAATCAACTCCGTTTTCTTGATGACCAGACTGAAGCCAGGGCATCACTTTCAACCCTTCCCTCCACCCTTCCCTCCACCCTTCCCTCCACCCCAGCAGAGGCTGATGAGGAGCAAGCTGGGTCTTCCATCCTGGATGAACCGGATATGACCATCTGGAGTCAGGTAAATTAGTTTAAACAATATTTATTGTACTAATATTAATGAGGTTAACTGGATGTTATAATTGTCTCCAAGATTTTTGCACTCAAAATTGTGTATACATATCAATTGACAGGAGTGGCTAAATATGTTTGGCACCTGCTAGAAAAAATTAGGGTGTCTGATTAGACTCTTTTATTAAAGAGATGTATTCACATTGAATTTGCTAGTCATGAGAAGCAAATTGTGTGTCATTGATGAACCCCAAATAAATAAATAAAATATGTCCTTTTTTTATACACAGGATGAGTCCATCCAGGAGGAATGTGTGGAAAGTGGCAGGCAGGAGGAGACCGGGCCCATGGACAGCCTGGAGGAGGCCGGATTCCCCATCATCCTGGAGGAGGCTGGGCCCAGTGTCAGGCAGGAGGTGGCTGGTCCCAGTGAGGTGGCTGGGTCAAGTGAGGTGGCTGGTCCCAGTGAAGTGGCTGGGCCCAGTAGGAGCATGACCCAATCCCAAGTGCCTCCCCTCCACCTTCCCAAAAAAAGGGCCAGGAAGGGGGCCGTCACACAGGAGGCATCCCTGCGCCTCATGCAAGAGGCCACACGTTTTTTGAGGAGCCCCCCCGAAGCAGAAGAGGCCTATGGCTGCTACTTAGCCAGCAGGCTTCTTCAAATGGATTGGGAGCAGCGTCTCATTTGCGAGCGCCTATTTGGGGAAACTATCCAGAAGGGGCTGCAGGGCACGCTAACCCGAAACACCCAACTACATGAGGCAGCCCCCCCTCCTCCTCCTCCTCCTCCTCCTCCTCCTCCTGCCACAACTGAAACACCACAGCCACAGCCTCCAAAGAAGGCTACAGGGAAGGCTGCAGGGAAGGCTGCAGGGCAGCGTGGAGGAAAGGCTGCAGGGAAGAGAAGAAAGTGATGACCTGGGTTCAGTCTGGTCTGACAGAAGACGCAGGCTGTTGTAGGACCACAGTCTGGGGACATCTATATCATCTGCTGGTGCTGTTTATCTCTGGGATTCTTGGACCAGATTGTGCTCCCTCTTATATGGACTCCTCAAGATCCCAATTTTCTTGTACACTGACTTTTTCCAGCGTTGACTTCCTCTTTATTTTATTTTGACCATGAATAAATGGATCTTTTTTGAGTTTAGCAAAAGACTTTATGTGTTTTCTTTTAAATCATTGATTTTACACACAATGTTAAATTAACAAGGGACAACAATCTTATTGAGTTTGCAAAAACACACCAAAAATACATTACTAATGTTAATAATGTTCGAGTGGTAAGTCTGGAAAAAAACAAAAATGTACATAACCAAAAACGGTGCTTTGGGTTAACTTTATCTTAAAAATAAAAAATAATCACTAGAAAAACAAAACTATAATAATGGGTTCTTTGTGGTAACTTTACAAACCTAAAAAAAAAAAAAAAAAAATACAAATGGGTTCTTTGTGGTAACTTTACAAACACCAAAAAAAGAAAAAAAAAATCTAGAGATAAACATATAAAAAAGTTCAACACCAATCATAAAATAAATATCTGGATAAAAATTACAAGAAAATATGACTCCACACAAAAAAAACAAAAACAAAAAAAAGGTAAAAAGTATTATTAGTATGGAAACATTGTTTTTAAAAAGCATACTATATCATTCATGAGATCAAAGAGAAAAAGAATCCAGAAATCAGTTTGGGAGAACTCTGAATATGAACAGCAAAACACCTTTGTTCTTTATAGCATTCGTAAAGAAGAAATAAAATGCGCTGCATTCAACGATCACAGATTTTGCAGCGTGATGAATGTGCTACCTACAATACGAACACTAGTTTTACTAGACCGAGTGCTTCCGTTTAGTTTTTGCTTATGAGCATGCGTCGTTTTTTTGTCCGTAGGACTAGCATACAGACGAGCGGACTTCGGGGTCCGTCGTAGTTACGACGTAAAGATTTGAAGCATGTTTCAAATCTAAAGTACGTCGGATTTGAGGCTAAAAAAGTACGTTGAAAGTCCGGAGAAGCCCACACACGATCGGATTACCAGCTAGCTTTAGTCCGTCGGCGTCCGTTGGACTTTTGTAGACGAAAAGTCCGACCGTGTGTACGCGGCATTAGTATTGTGTCACAGACGCTCAAGTGCGCGACTACGTTTTTTTAGAATTTTTAGTGTCATCTGTTTGCCAGGGTTGTAGGGGTCGAGGCCTGATTCTGCGTGTAGTGAGGGGAGCGAGCTTGTCCAGGGTGGAGGACAGGGGTTTATTGTAGATGGAAGTGGCTTGGTTGGGGCAGGACAGGGAAGTATTTTGTCATAGAGGTGGTCAGTAGCAGAATAGAGGAGAGAAGAGTTGAAGTTGCAAAAGTTTCTGCGGGTGATGGTTAGGCTATTGGAGGGAAAGGTGGTGGAAGACAGAGGGAGAGAGAAACTAATAAGGTGGTGGTCGGAGAGAGGAAAAGGATTGTTTGAGAAGTTGCATGGAGTGCATAGGTAGGAGAATACAGGGTCAAGGGTGTTGCCATCAGAGTGAGTAGAAGCCTGTACCCAGAGGCAGCTCTAGGCTTTGTGAGGCCTTAGGCAAATCTTAGACATGAGGCCCCACTCACGCGCATAATGGGAAAAATAATTAAAGCGATAATATACTGTGTGTGTGTGTATAATTACACGCACACAACTATAGAGAAAATTTGTACAGCTGCTACTAGCAATGTGTTAAAGTTATAACAACAGTCAAAAACCATAAATCTCCATTTACATGAAGGTCAGGTTAATATAACCCAGCACAGAGTTCCACCTTACATCAGAGTCTGCAGGATTACCCCTTATGCCCCGTACACACACGATTGGACATTCCGACAACAAGATCCATGGATTTTTTCAGACGAATGTTCGCTCAAACTTGTCTTGCATACACACGGTCACACAAATCTTGTTGGAAATTCCGAACGTCAAGAACGTGGTGACGTACAACATGTACGACGAGCCGAGAAAAATGAAGTTCAATAGCCAGTGAGGCTCTTCTGCTTGATTCCGAGCATGCATGGAACTTTGTGCGTCGGAATTGTGTACACACGATCGGAATTTACGGATTTTGTTGTCGGAAAATTTGAGATCCAGATCTCAAATTTTGTGTGACGGAAATTCCAATGGAAAATGCCTGATGGAGCCTACACACGGTCGGAATTTCCGACAACAAGCCCCCATCGAACATTTTCCATCGGAAAAGCCGACCGTGTGTACGGGGCATAACAGTGCAAGGGGAACTTTGATGTAAAGGGGAGTGCTGCCGATCATGATGTAAGGGAGAATGCTGAAGAATTTGATGTAAAGGGGAACTCTGATGTAAGAGAGGCCTCTGGTGACCAGAGATCACCTTATATCAGATTGCACAGCATTCCCCTTTACATCAGAGTTCCCCTTTACATCAGGGTCTGCAGAGTTCCAACTTGCATTTAAAATTGGAACTCTAATGTGGGGGGGGGGGGGAGTCTGGTCAGAGATGGCCAGAGACTGTGCGGCCATGATACAAGAGATGGTCAGAGACTGTGTGGACATGATACAAGAGATGGTCAGAGACTGTGTGGACATGACAACTCCTGCCATTCAAAACAGTGCCGGCTTTGGGAGAAGGCTAGGACGGCGTTGGAGCCTGACATTGGCTGCAGCTAATGAGATGTTCTCAGTGTGAGGGGGAGTTTCAACTGGCTGGAACCTCCATGGCTTTACCCCAGTGTGTGCCAGCCTCCTCACCCTGCCCGCCTGGGGACAGTAATCTTGCAGTGGACTACAGGGGTGATGAAGATGACAGGGGTGGGGTAATAGGAAGCTGGCAGAGGGGTACAGGGGGTGAAGACAGTGGCGGATCCAGAGTCTAGTCTCGGGAGGGGCACTGCCAGAAAATAAGGTGTTGCTTACAGAACTGTATTTAACATATCATACAGTCCGGCCACCCGCGATTGCTCCCCACAGAGATGGAACAGTGGTCTGCCAATGTAAAAAAGGCAGACCGCTGTTCTGTCAGAGATGAACAGAGTGATCTTGTGTTCCTGCTAACAGGAACACCGATCACTCTGTTCATCTAGTGAATCCATCCCCCACACAGTTAGCAAGCACCCCCTAGGGACACAGTTAACCCTTTGCTCGCCCCTGATATTAGCCCCTTCCCAGACAGTGTCAATAGTACAGTGACAGTGCATATTTTTTAGCACTGATCACTGTATTAGTGTCACTGGTCCCCAAAAAAGTGTCAAAAGTGTCAGTTAGGTGTCTGATCTGTCCGCCGCAATGTTGCAGTCCCGCTAAAAATCGCTGATCGCCGCCATACTAGTAAAAAATAAATAAATAAAAATGCCATAACTATATCCCCTATTTTGTAGACGCTATATCTTTTGTGCAAAACAGTCAATATACACTTATTGGATTTTTTTTTTACCAAAAATATGTAGCAGAATACATATTGGCCTAAATTGATGAAGACATTTTTTTATAGCAAAAAGTAAAAAATATTGCTTTTTTTTCAAAATTGTCGCTCTTTTTTGTTTATATTGCACAAAATTAAAAGTACAGAGGTGATCAAATACCACCAGAAGAAAGCTCTATTTGTGGGAAAAAAAGAGCATCAATCTTACAACGTCGCACGACTGTCAGTCAGTTAAAGTAATGCAGCGCAGTATCGCAAAAAGTGGCCTGGTCATGAACGGGGGGGGGGGGGGGCGGTAAAACTTTCTGGAGCTGAAGGAGTTAACATTGAGCAAGACTAAAAGTAAAAGGGTAAAAGGGCAGCTGCAGCATTTTTTTTCATAAATAATGGCACACATGTATTTTGTACTTTTATACATTCATTTATTTTTTTATTCACTTTTAATAAAATTTTTTGGTGCTCTGGTTGGGGGAGGGGCTCCCATGCAGGAGCAATGGAGATGAGCGTAATTGCACACTGTCTGCAGGCAGGGAAGCATCAGATGACAATGTTCACTGCTTCTTCTTCCTGTGTACATGCCGCGCTGCAACCTGCAGTGTGGAGAAGATGGAGGGAGGAGGTGGGTGGAGCCAACACTCTCAGCTTAGGGGCGGAGAAGGAAGAAGGCTCCGCTCTGAATGCTGGGGCTCTCCTCCTCCTCAGCTGCTCCGACGTGACTGACGTCACTGGTTCGCTAGATGCCAGGCGGCCCAGGCGTTAGCAACCAGAGTGTAGGGAAAACTATGGGTCAAGCCAGCAGCGTGGCTCCACCCACCTCCTCCGTCCTGGTCCAGCGCGGCGTTATGACAACAATGACATTACACAGAGTCTCTCTTGGCGCCGCTGATCGGCTGATGATACTGGTGTGAGAGAGAGAGACTTACTGTCAGTCAGTGATATTTTCGGGGGGGGGGGGGGCAATTGCCACATTGCCCCCCCCAGATCCGCCCCTGGGTGAAGATGATGGGGTGGGGTGGTAGGAAGCTGACAGTGGAGTACAAGGGGTATGAAAACGGCAGGGGTGGGGTGGTTGGAAGCTAGCAGAGGGGAACAGGGGGATGAAGATGACACAGCGCGGGGTGGTAGGAAGCTGGCAGAGGGGTACAGGGGGATGAAGATGACAGGCGTGGGGTGGTAGGAAGCTGCTGGCAGAGGGGTACTGGGGGGATGAAGATGACAGGGGTGGGGTGGTAGGAAGCTGGCAGAGGGGTGCAGAGGGGATGAAGATTACAGGGGTGAGGTGGTAGGAGGCTGGCAGAGGAGTGCAGGGGGATGAAGATGATGGATGGGGTGGTAGGAAGCTGGAAGAGCGGTATAGGGGATGAAGATGACAGGGGTGGGGTGCAGGGGGGATGAAGATGACAGGGGTGTGGTGGTAGGAAGCGGGTAGAGGGGTGCAGAGGGGATGAAGATGACAGAGGTGGGGTGGTAGCAAGCTGGCAGAGGGGTACAGGGGGGATGAAGATGACAGGGGTGGGGTGGTAGGAAGCTGGCAGAGGGGAACAGGGTGGATGAAGATGACAGGGGTGGAGTGGTAGGAATCTGCTGGCAGAGGGGTACCAGGGGGGATGAAGATGACAGGGGTGGGGTGGTAGGAAGCTGGCAGAGGGGAACAGGGGGATAAAGATGACAGGGGTGGGGTGGTAGGAAGCTGGCAGAGAGGAACAGGGGGATGAAGATGACACAGAGTGGGGTTGTAGGAAGCTGGCAGAGGGGTACAGGGGGATGAAGATGACAGGGGTGGGGTGGTAGGAAGCTGGCAGAGGGGTATAGGGGGATGAAGATGACAGGGGTGGGGTGGTAGGAAGCTGCTGGCAGAGGGGTACCGGGGGGATGAAGATGACAGGGTTGGGGTGGTAGAAAGCTGCTGGCAGAGGGCTACCGGGGGGGATGAAGATTGCCACATTGCCCCCCCCCCCGGATCCGCCCCTGGGTGAAGATGATTGGGTGGGGTGGTAGGAAGCTGGCAGTGGAGTACAGGGGGTATGAAAATGTCAGGGGTGGGGTGGTTGGAAGCTAGCAGAGGGGAACAGGGGGATGAAGATGACACAGGGTAGGGTGGTAGGAAGCTGGCAGAGGGGTACAGGGGGATGAAGATGACAGGACAGGGGTGGGGTGGTAGGAAGCTGGCAGAGTGGTACAGGGGATGAAGATGACAGGGGTGGGGTGGTAGGAAGCTGCTGGCAGAGGGGTACCGGGGGGATGAAGATGACAGGGGTGGGGTGATAGGAAGCTGGCAGAGGGGTGCAGAGGGGATGCAGATGACAGGGGTGGGGTGGTAGGAGGCTGGCAGAGGAGTGCAGGGGGATGAAGATGATGGCAGGGGTGGTAGGAAGCTGGCAGAGCGGTAAAGGGGATGAAGATGACAGGGTTGGGGTGCAGGGGGGATGAAGATGACAGGGGTGGGGTGGTAGGAAGCAGGCAGAGAGGATGAAGATGACAGAGGTGGGGTGGTAGGAAGCTGGCAGAGGGGTACAGAGGGGATGAAGAAGACAGGTGGGGTGGTAGGAAGCTGGCAGAGGAGTGCAGGGGGATGAAGATGATGGATGGGGTGGTAGGAAGCTGGTAGAGCGCTATAGGGGATGAAGATGACAGAGGTGGGGTGCAGGGGGGTTGAAGATGACAGGGGTGGGGTGGTAGGAAGCAGGCAGAGGGGTGCAGAGGGGATGAAGCTGGCAGAGGGGTGCAGGGGGGGTGATGATAACAGGAGGTAGGGTGGTGGGATGCCAGGCACAGGGAGATGATTAGGATAATAAAGACAGGGGGTCAGTAGGTGGCCTCATATGCCGGGTGGCATACATATCATCAGCGCTGTGTGTGTGTGGGGGACGGCTGGCAGCATTGATTTTTGGGGCGCCCTTGGTCAGGGGGTGAAGTCACGGGATGCTGCCATGCTGTACCTTGAAGCTCTGGCAGACAGGCTCCCTGATGATCGCCAGGTACCAGCTCTGGTAAGTTCTCCTCTGCAGACGGTCCACCCTGGGTAGCGGATCAGAGAGCAACACGGCCGCTGCAGGCATTATCCGAGCTCCCAGCTCTGCACATGGCAGGAGATATGAGCAGAGCCTGGCAGAAGGGGAGGAGCTGGGGGAGGGGAGTACACAGAGCCATCCACTGACCCTGAGAGCTCGGACAGTGCAGTGCTGAAGTAGTCAGTCTGCTACTGGCAGGGGAAAACTAGTTGCGGGCATAAAAACGCTGACCCTGGGGACACCAACTGGGGGACATTCCCTCCCACGTTAGGCAAATTAGGCAGCCGACGAGGCCCCTGGGAGTGCGAGTCCTTAAGCGACCGCCTAATTTACCTAATTAGAGAGCCGTCTCTGCCTGTACCCATTGCTTCAGGTCAAATGAAGAGGTTAGATTAAGAAGTTTAGAAGTAGCAGGAGTGTTTGTATTAGCAGGGATGTTGAAATCACAGAGAAGGATTGTGGGAGTTTTCAAAGAGAGAAAGTAGGGTAGCCAGGCAGAAAACTTGCCAAGGAAAGTTGATAATGCTCCAGGGGGCCGGTAGATCACAGCAATTCTTAGGGAAGTTGGAGAGAATAGACGTATACAGTGAGCTTCAAATGAGAGGGAAAGAGAGGGAGGAGAGTGAATCACCTGGAAGGTGCTCTGGGGGGATAGGGGGAATCCCACTCCACCTCCCTTGCATCCATTAGGCCTAGGGGAGTGAGTCCAGTGAAGGCTACCCTAGGAGAGGGAAGCAGGAGAAGGGGTGTCAGATTTGTGGAGCCAGGTTTCAGTGACAGCAAGTAGATTAAAGGAATTAGTGACAAAGAGGTCATGAACAGCGGTGAATTTGTTGCAGACAGAGCGGGCGTTCCAGAAGGCACAGGAGAGGCTGGTGTTGGGAAGAAGAGGAATGGAGACTAAATTGCATAGATTGCGACTACTGCCAGAGGGCGTAGGGTGATGGTGATGGGTGTGTTGGGTACAGTTAAATAAGGGAGGCCCAGGGTTTGGGGAAATATCTCCAGCAGTTAGGAGAAGCAGAAGAGTAAGGGAGGTAATATGAGAATAGGATTTGTGTGAGGGGACATGCTTCAGTATCCTGGGGGGTTTGTTAGCAAGTGGGTTTAGAGATAGAAAGAGGTGATGAGTGCAGTAATGGGGGGAGGGAAGAAGTGAGGGTGATATGTACAGATTGTGGGGTGGAGCAGAGGGGTAAAGAAAAGTGAGTTTGATGAGAGAGGCTGCAATTGTGAAAAGGATGAGATAATTTGAAAATGAGGTCACCTGCAGTCGGGCTGTGGTTTGCTTTGTGCAAATCTCTGAAGTGCCACTTATTTAATGAACCCCACTTCTTTGGAAGAACCCCTTGCATGTGTTCCCCCGTAAAGAAGGCCTTGTTTTTATACTGTGTTCATAATATCTGCCAAACCTTTGCTCCTGATCTTCCTGGAGGGTGTGTGGGAAATCCATGGCATCCCATAGAGCTTCCAGCCGGGTGAGTGAGAGCGTTGTGGGTTTATGTGGAAATTTCACCAAGTGCAACTGGTAGCTTTTTCCTGCTGGAGACTGATACAAAAGAGGCTGCAAAGAATGGCTGGGAGCAGGGCCGTCTTTAATGCTGATTGGACCCTGGGCAAAATTTTTCTTGGGGCCCCCCATGCAATTTTGCTCTCCACCTACTCTGAGACATACAATAAATATTAGCTAGACTTAAAATCAGTTTACTGTATCAGATCAGGCAGTGATTGTGATTGGTTGCCAGAGGTTAAGACATATCATTACCACTTACTGACTGGTTCCTTGAGGTTACAGCACACATTACGGCTCACTGATTATTTGCTAGAGGTTACAGCACATGATTTCTGCTTGTTGATTGGTTGCTAAAGATTACTGTACGGTAATACTGCTCACTGATTGGTTGTTAGAGGTTACAACACATAATTTACTTACTTCCTTTATTTACATATGAATGCAGCCAGCCTCAGATATTTACATATGAATGCTCCCGTTATTTACATATGCATGCCAGTTATTTACATGTAAACACAGGGTCTGCGGGTGAGTCATCTGTATACAATAGGGCAGAACTGGGCAGCATTAGTAGCAGCACTTCACACTGAGATATCAGGACACAGCACAGGACTAAAACTTCAAGGGACAAGGGAATTTAAACTGGTATAGTTGGCAAGTATGAAGCAGCTGCCTTGGGCCCCACAACAATGATAGGGCCCAGGGCAGCCGCCCCTATTGCCCTGCCTTAAAGACGGCCCTGGCTGGGAGATAGTACCAGAAAGGAAAGATTATCGTTTAAAATGTCCAAGAATGGATGTTGTTACTGTTCGGAACATTACCACATACCCAGTTATAATACTGGAATACAAAGATGTGGATTGGTCCTCAGTTATGGCCAATAGGGAAGGAACAGAGCGTGCAGAAAGCTGAGCGGGGAACTGGTGAGAGCCACCATCTCTTCTCCCTGACAGGAGAAAGAGGGGGCCACAGCTCGCCTTTCTCCTGTCACAGCGCCGCTGAGTTCTATGCTGGACTGAGCAGGGAACAGAGCCAAAGTCACACTACACTGATGGGGGGCTTGACAGCACCTTGATGGTGACACCCCACTGGTGGGTGGCACCCGGGTGCGGGCTGCCCGCACCCCGATAGCGACGCAACTGTGCTGAATTTAAGATCCGATCCCTGATTCCAGGGGGGGGGCACTTGACCCCCCTTGCGTCTACCTGCGGACGCCCAAGGAGACAATATTATTTTCTCTGACTTACGAGTTATTGACCCCTTGGGAGCTGGTGAAGAGTGCATCCCAAACATGTATTGTTGCCACACCGCTTTAGGGGTACCAGAAAACATCCAGCTGCAAGAGAAAGATATGATCCTTCTACAAAAGAGAGATCCAGTAATCAGACATGTTAGAGAGTCTGTTTTCTGCAAAGATCCTAATAACATGAGAAAAACCCTAACTGAGCAGAGTACCTCCTATCTTAAAGAATGGGATAAACTCAAAATAATTGATGGACTTTTATACAGGGTACATTTGTTCCATGATCATCCTGGAAGGAGACAGCTAGTGCTCCCTCAAGTCTACAGAAAATCTGTTTTGAGAAGTTTGCATGACCAACATGGACATCTAGGACTTGAAAAAACCTACAGACTAATCCAAGACCGTTTCTTTTGGCCACGAATGAGGGAATCTGTTGTGGACTATTGCCGCCGTTGTGTGAGATGTCTACAAAGGAAAACTTTGCCTACTCGAGCTGCTCCTATGGAACACTTGAAAAGTTCTGGTCCAATGGATTTAGTGTGCATGGACTTTTTGTGTATTGACAATGGCAGTAGTGGTGTGGGAAATGTTTTGATTGTCACTTATCACTATACTCGATATGCTCAAGCCTATCCCACCAAAGATCAAAAAGCAGTAACTGTTGCTAAAGTTTTGTGGGAGCAGTTTTTTGTTCATTATGGATTGCCAAATCGACTTCACTCTGACCAGGGGGGGACTTTGAAAGTCGTCTAATTAAAGAGCTGTTAACATTGCTTAACATCGACAAGAGCCGCACCACACCTTATCATCCAGAGGGTGATGCTCTCCCTGAACGTTTCAATCGCACCTTGTTGAACATGTTGGGTACCCTCCCTAATGGTGCTAAGCAAACCTTGAGCCGACATGTTGGAGCTATGGTACATGCCTACAATTGTACCAGACATGAATCAACTGGTTTCTCTCCTTATTTTCTCATGTTTGGGAGAGAAGCCCGTCTCCCTATTGACATTCAGTTGGGTGTGTCTACTGATGGAGTGAAAAATAGAAATCACTACCAGTATGTGGAACGACTTAAACAGAGTTTAAAAGAGGCCTATCAAATGGCTGAGGAAAATACTGCAAAAATAAATGCTGCCAATAAAAGGCGTTTTGATGCCAAAGTTCGTTACAAAGACTTACAACCTGGTGATAAAGTGTTTCTCCGCAATTTGGGACCTTCAGCCAAACATAAATTAGCTGATCGCTGGCGAAATGAGTTGTTTGAAGTTCTAGAAAAACTTCCTAGAATTCCAGTCTACAGGATTCGAGGACCTGAGGGTCGGATTAAAGCCTGGCATAGGAATCACTTGCTTCCAGTACCACAAGTTGCTACTGCTAATGAGGAGCCACAATCTGATATTGTTACAGATTCTAATGATGTGCCTTGCGCAGACCGTGGAGACCAGGGTGATGACACTGACTGGTTTACACCTCCACCAGAGTCTCCTGTACAGGTTCCTTCACCTATTACTGATGGGGGCCTTCCTCAGAGGGGAGGTCTGAACCCAGCTACTCCTGTTTTGAACCAACAGCCCAAAACTTTGTGCCTACAGTTCCTAGCATATTTGGAGCACCAAGTTTTCCCACTAATGCTGTCCCAGATTTATCTGGACTAATGCCTGAGGGCTTGAGAAGAGGAGATCGTGTTCCAATGCTTGAGATGTAATAATTTGCTCGCTGTGAAGTGGAGGGATAATAAGAATGTTCACGCAGACATGACTGTCCAAATTCCTATGGAGACTGGTGTTGTGGAGAAACCCCTCTGTGTCCACGAATATAACCTTATTATGGGAGGGGTGGACCTCAATGACCAGTTGTTGGCGAAGTACCTAATTGCCTGTAAGGCCAGACGCTGGTACAAAAAAGTGTCTGTTTATTTATTTCAATTGGCTTTGCTAAATGTTTTTGTGCTATACAAAGCTTCGGGACGAACTGGATCCTTCCTTAAATTCCAGGAAGAGATCATCAGAGCCCTTCTGTTTCCAGGCGGTGATCTGGCCCAACCTCCCAACGCAAATGCAGTAAGCTGGCTACATGAGAGGTATTTTCTGCATGTCCTCTCTGGTACCCCTACCCAAAGAAACCCCCAAAAAAGATGTTGTGT
Organism: Lithobates septentrionalis; assembly: GCA_037952835.1. Classification (NCBI taxonomy): domain Eukaryota; kingdom Metazoa; phylum Chordata; class Amphibia; order Anura; family Ranidae; genus Lithobates; species Lithobates septentrionalis. The sequence goes on from JBBDGP010000485.1 coordinate 937,896, forward strand.
CTGTAGAAAGCGCGGATTTAGGTATGACACCCACTTTTATTGTCCCTCCTGTCCTGATCAACTTGGTCTTTGCATTGGTGACTGTTTCAAACGCTATAACACACTAGTTGAGTATTAGCATAGGGTACAGCAGATCACAGTCATAGGCACATGTACACAGGGTCTCTGGGTCTCAAAAGTTGTAATGGCCATCACATTTTGAGAGACCCTAATCTGCAACGTTCAGTTTATAATTTTTTTACAGTATATATTTTTTTCTTTTTACAATTTTCAAAACTTTGTGACAAAAAGCGAGATCTGCAAAATACTCAACATGCCTCTCAGCAGATAGCTTGGGGTGTCTACTTTTCAAAATGGGGTCATTTGGGGAGGTTTTGTGCTATCTGGGCATTTCATGGCCTCCGAAACTGTGATAGGCAGTGAGGAGTGAAATAAAAAATGTACGCCCTTAGAAAGCCTGAAGGCGGAGATTGGTTTTCAGGGTCCTGTACGCGGTTAGACTGCCAAAAAGTTCCACACATGTGGTATCCCTGTACTCAGGAGAAGGTGAAGAATGTATTTTAGGGTGTAATTCCACATACAACCATGCCATGTTTGACACAATATATCATTTAGTGACAATGTTGTGTAAAAAAAAATAAATTGTAATTTTCCCGAAACTTGTGGCAAAATATAAAATATTCCATGGACTCAACATGCCTCTCAGCAAATAGCTTGGGATGTCTACTTTCTAAAATGGGGTCATTTGGGGGGGGGGGGGGGGGGGTTTATGCTATCTTGTCATTTCATGGCCTCCGAAACTGTGATAGGTAGTGAGGAAATGAAATCACCATTTTACGCTCTTAGAAAGCCTGAAGGCGGTGATTGGTTTTCGGGGTCCTGTACATGGCTAGGCTCCCAAGAAGTCTCTCACATGTGGTATCCCCGTACTCAGGAGAAGCAGCAGAATGTATTTTGGGGTGTCATTCCACATATGCCCATGGCATGTTTGAGCAATATATTATTTAGTGACAACAATTTTTTCATTTTCCCGCAACTTGTGGCAAAATATAAAATATTCCATGGACTCAACATGCCTATCAGCAAATAGCTTGGGGTGTTTACTTTCCAAAATGGGGTCATTTGGGGGGGTTTGTGCTATCTTGGCATTTTATGGCCTTCGAAACTGTGATAGGTAGTGAGGAGTGAAATAAAAAATTACACCCTTAGAAAGCCTGAAGGCGGTGCTTAGTTTTCGGGGTCCTGTACGCAGCTAGGCTCCCAAAAAGTCTCACACATGTGGTATCCCCATACTCAGGAGAAGCAGCAGAATGCATTTTGGGGTGTAATTCCACATATAACAATGGCATGTGTGAGCAATATATCATTTAGTGACAACTTTGTGTAATTTTTTTTTGTCATTTTTCAATCACTTGTGACAAAAAAATAAAATACTCAATGGGCTCAACATGCCTCTCAGCAATTTCCTTGGGGTGTCTACTTTTCATAATGGGGTCATTTGGGGGGGGGGGGGTTGTACTGCCCTGCCATTTTAGCACCTCAAGAAATGAGATAGGTAGTCATAAACTAAAAGCTACGTAAATTCTAGAAAATGTACCCTAGTTTGTAGACGCTATAACTTTTGCGCAAACCAATAAATGTATGCTTATTGACATTTTTTTTACCAAAGACACGTGGCTGAATTAATTTTGGCCTAAATGTATGACTAAAATTGAGTTTATTATTTTTTTTTATAACAAAAAGTAGAAAATATCATTTTTTTTCAAAATTTTAGTTTTTTTCTGTTTATATCGCAAAATAAAAAAAAAATTGTTTGGGTACAACATTGCATGGCCGCGCAATTACCAGTTAAAGCAGTGCAGTGCCAAATTGTAAAAAGTCCTCCGGTCATTGAGCTGCCAAATCCTCCGGGGCTGAAGTGGTTGATGGGATAATAATGAAGCTGCTTTGCTGATGATACTGATGGAGTTATTGCAAACAAATTTTCAAAGGCTTTTTTTTCTAGTGATATCAAGAATAATATTATTATGCTTTTTTTTTTATTTGGGCAAGTTACCACAACACCATTATCCCGTAGTTTTTAAGATCAAAGATACAACAATGTTGGTGTCCCTTGTTAATTTTACATTGTATTTTTTAAAATGTAACTGCCTACTCCCAAACTGTCATTTGAAGTAAAACACATAGCCAAGTATTATTCTACACAATTTTTTATTGTGCATTAAAAAAAGGAAACAAATAAAATTAGACATGCTATCTGCCAATAGAACTTAACCAAAAAGTGCATTCTATGCATCCAAAAATATAGAAAATATAACAAATCAAATCATTATTCAGCCAAAAAAATAATGTCAAAGCAATAACTTCAAGGCCAATAATAAATAACACGTTATCTCCTCCGATTCTGCAACATGTCTGGTTGAAGAACGGCCATTCAGAAATGAACTGAAAAGCACAAAATGATAAGTGCGAAATGAAAAGCGCTAAATGAAAGCGCTAAATGAAAAGCGCGAATCAACACTCTCCAAACTTCTATTAACACGAAATTAGCAGAAGGAGCCCAAAGGGTGGCGCTAAAAAGATGAAAAACCACGTAGTAAGTCTAGTACGTCACTACATTCGTAATTGTTGGCCAACAATTGTGTGGCCGTGTGTATTGAAGACAAATTTGCTGCATAAGCTGTTTAGGAAAAGCAAGGTTGCAGAGGGTTCTGATGGCTAGAAGGAAGGGTGCAGCTTACCTATCTGGGCCAGAGACAATGAGTGGGAGCCTCTTGCTAAAGAATTTTTGAAGTATGCTTCTCCCTTGAATAAGACTTGGGGTGATAAAGTCTCATATAATTTTGTAGATTTTAGCCTTAAGGGGTTGGATTTAAGTAAAGCGGAGAAGAGGACAGTGTCCAGAGTGGATTGTTACTTCCTTAATGCTATTTATACTGAATCACACAGAAGGGAGAAGGCAGAGTCAGAAGTTAGGGTATTAAAAGACCAGCTAGAAGTTGCTTCAGAGTGTGTACGTTCAATCGCTAGTCAGGCTGATTTACAAACAAAGGTCCGGGGAGCCCATATTGAGTTGGCTCCTATGCTTGTAGGATGAAGGGGCGGACAGTGTTGTTTTGTCAGGTAAGGAAGCAGTGGCTATGGGAGTGTTAACCCATGATCCACAATTGCGTCAGGCAATGCGAAAAGACCGAGAGTTTAGTGTGAATTTTTCACTGTTAGACCTCGTGAGAGATGGAATAGTCCGAGTATACGCTAGTCCTAGTGACCTGGAAAGTACTTACTCCTGGAGAATAAGAAAGGGTATTCCAGGTGTCATGAACATCCTGCCAGTAATCGGCGCTCCAGGCGCACGGGAACACGGCCACGGGCTCTACCGCGCATGCGCGCGTTCACGGGTGTTGTCACGCACGGGCACGCGCGCGCACTCCCGCTGGTGTCAGACGGGCTATTTAACCACTTTCCGACCGGCGCACACCGATGTACGTCGGCAGAATGGCACGGCTGGGCAAATGGACTTACAGGTACGTCCATTTGATTTCCCAGCCATGCCATTGTAAACAGCATCTCCCCGTTCTGCCTAGTGACAAGTGTTACTGATCTCTGCTCCCTGTCATCGGGAGCGGTGATCAGCGTAGTGACACAGCTAGCCCATCCCTCTACAGTTAGAATCACTCCCCTAGGACATACTTAACCCCTCCCCGCCCCCTAGTGGTTAACCCCTTCATTGCCAGTGTCATTTACACAGTAATCAGTGCATTTTTAATCGCACTGATCGCTGTATAAATGACAATGGTCCCAAAAATGTGTCAAAAATGTCCGACATGTCCGCCATAGCATCGCAGTCACAATAAAAATCGCTGATCGCCGCCATTACTAGTAAAAAAAAAGTGTTAATAAAAATGCCATAAAACTATCCCCTATTTTGTAAACGCTATAACTTTTGCGCAAACCAATCAATAAACGCTTATTGCGATTTTTTTTTACCAAAAATATGTAGAAGAATACGATCGGCCTAAACTGAGGAAAAAAAAATTTTTTTATATATATTTTTGGGGGATATTTATTATAGCAAAATGTAAAAAATAATGCGTTTTTTCAAAATTGTCGCTTTTATTTTGTTTATAGTGCAAAAAATAAAAATCGCAGAGGTGATCAAATACCACCAAAAGAAAGCTCTATTTGTGGGAAAAAAAGGACGTCAATTTTGTTTGAGAGCCATGTCGCATGACCGCGTAATTGTCAGTTAAAGCGACGCAGTGCCGAATTGCAAAAAGTGCTTTGGTCAGGAAGGGGGTAAAATCTTACGGAGCTGATGTGGTGAAACCGGCTTGTCACACTCAATCCCCGCTGTCTGCTCTACAGCGTTCTGTGTGCCTAAACCTGATCTGATCTGTATGCTCTGTTATCTGACCCGGCTTCCTGTTAGACCATCCTGCTATCCACCTGCACCGGACCCCCTTGGCTTGCCTGACCATTCTTCTGTGTTATCCCTGGTACCTCTGCTGTCCGCCCAATACCGACCACCGGCTTGTTTGACCATTTCTCTGCCTGATACCAGTATCCAGTCTGTTACCTGCTGCTTGTTCCTGGTTCCAGCCCAGCGTTCCAGTACCCAGTCTGTTACCTACTGCCTGTTCCTGGTTCCAGTCCAGCATTCCAGTCTGCTACCTACTGCTTGTTCCTGGTTCCAGTCCAGCGTTCCAGTATCCAGTCTGTTACCTACTGCCTGTACCTGGTTCCAGTCCAGCGTTCCAGTCTGCTACCTACTGCTTATAAAACAAATAATGTAATCGCGCTAAAGTCCATGGAAGTACAGCCAATCAAATAAATGGGAAAAAGTCAATAAATGATGCCGGAAAAAGATCTGTGATCATTGGATCAATGGAAATCTAGGAACCCGGGAAATCTATTTCTCCAAGATACCAAGGGCAGCTTCCCGTTGAGTGAAGTCAATCCTCCATATGAACATAAAAAACCAAAGAAGAAAGCGCCTCTTAAGTATAGCGGATTTATTTATGTGTTAAAAGCATAGTAAACACTCACATTAAAGTAGATGATGTGCTGCTTCCATAAAGAACTGGTCCCGGTGTCTCTCGATGGTGACTGGTGATCAGAGGGAGCCTGGATGGACACCGTGCGGAGGCCGCGGACCTCCGCTCGGAGGCACCGGCTGTACAAGCGGTGTAGTGGAGAAGTCACTTCCGCGTTCCAGCGGATCACATGGGAGATGACGTCACTGGGACAGTTCAGATTAGCTGGGGACCACTACGCGTTTCAGAGCATGCGCGAAGCTCATAACGGGCATGCGCACTCCTTTTTCAAGTGTCTAATGGAAAAAACTAACCAGGAAGCTTAAATAACTACGAAGTAGTGATAAGGACCAATCATAATCAAGAAGGGGGGAGGGAACAATAACGGAAATAGCTATAACAACATTAGAACGAGTTCTTTATGGATTTACATAGTATATTGATAGAGTATATTGGCACCACGAAATTGTACAATGTTAAATCGCAAAAAAAAAAGGGTTTACATATATATATATAGTATTAGATAATACAAGTTCATAAAATAGTGTAATAATGATTAAAAAGTAATAATAATAATAATAATTTAAAAAGAGATAAATGTGCGGGTAAAGTTGATGATCAATATATACATGTAGTATTAAAAATAAGTATAAAAAGAGGTTCATATCTGGGCTAGACTACTACGCTGAATACAGAAATTATATATATCTCTTGTTAATACCCGCATATGCACACAACACGTGAAGTGACTATAGTGCATACGTGCACTCAGTCATTGCCCACACGTATGTGCATGTGTACACATACATGCATAAGCACGCACGCACACACGCATACATGCATCTATAGGGGAAAGGACCCAAATGTGTTAATGGACTAAGAGCTCCAGTTTATAAATTTATAATAATAATAAGGATCGTCAGAATGGAAATTATATAATGGGTGATGAAACACTATTAGATCTATTATGTCAATACTAGAAAACAGGACCTCAGTAAGTAGGTGAATAAATTATGTGGATGAGGGTTAATTCTAATATTGATATTAATCCATATAGTGTACCATGAAACATATAGGGACCAGTTCTTTATGGAAGCAGCACATCATCTACTTTAATGTGAGTGTTTACTATGCTTTTAACACATAAATAAATCCGCTATACTTAAGAGGCGCTTTCTTCTTTGGTTTTTTATGCTACCTACTGCTTGTTCCTGGTTCCAGTTTAGCGTTCCAGTATCCAGTCTGTTACCTACTGCCTGTTCCTGGTTCCAGTCCAGCGTTCCAGTCTGCTACCTACTGCTTGTTCCTGGTTCCAGTCCAGCGTTCCAGTCTGCTATCTACTGCTTGTTCCTGGTTCCAGTCCAGCGTTATAGTCTGCTACCTACGGCTTGTTCCTGGTTCCTGAAAAGCACTTCAGTTCCTGCCTACTTACCTGCTGTGGTTCCTGGTCCATTCTGCATTCCAGTCTCCAGTCTTCTCTTCAGTTTCTGGTTCCAGAGGGTGCCACCACTCCTGAACTTCTGGTGACTGTTGATCCTGCCAGGCACCCATACCACTCCTAACTCCTGTGCCTTCTGTCTCCATTCCAGAGGAACGGGAGTGGGAGCTGTAAGGGAGGTCTCTCTCTGCACTTCAGGCTCAAAACCTACCAGGTACGTGACACCAGGTTAAGTGAGATGGATTGTATAACTGGATTAAATACATTTCCAGAATGCATGGTTCCAGATATGGAACCCTTTATGTCTGCTCTAAGCTGATGAAGTCTGCGCCATTCTCCATAATCTCAGGGCTCCTTTATTGTCCTTTCTATTAGGCCTGGGATTAAACAGCAATATTCATGAAGCCACTACCCTTTTAAGCCAGTTGGGGGAGCTAGAGGAAACTAAAACAAAACCTGCCAGGGCAGTAGATAAGGTCAAGGCCAGACAGGAAGAATATAAGTATAAGATAACTTTTACAGAGAAGAAAGGGAATGTGGGAGAGAAGACAGGAGGTGAAGAGAAAACCAGGCTAGTTATTTCTAGGAATGAAATGTGGGTGGACCTATTAAAGACAGGAGTACCTAAAGATGAGATAGATGGGATTTCTACTGCAGAAATGCTGAAGAGGGAAAACTGTCAGGGTTAGAAACTCTACTCCTAGTGAAGTTAACATCAGCCTAGACCTAGAGAAAACAAAACAGACCCCTCCTGTTAGCCCCAAACCGATTCCCAAAATTGAACATGAACCCAAACCCAAATCCCTTTATCCTGGGTAGGAGTTAGTGAGAATCAGAAAAGGCGATTGGGAGGTTCCTTATCCTTTATGAAAGGAAGGTGAGTCTCCTGTAGTAGCAGTGAGGGCAGTGATAGCAGGAGACCGACGCCCAAATGCACCTGTCACTGTATGGTGGGGGAAGTCATCTTCTCATACACATGTAAAGGCTTTAATTGATACTGGAGCTGAATTTACACTTTTGCAAGGAAATCCTTCCCATCACAAAGAAGAATTGATTTACAGGCATACCCCACTTTTAAGTACACAATGGGGTTTTTTACTAAAGCTGGAAAGTGCAAAATCAGGCTCACTTCTGTATAGAAACCAATGAGCTTCCAGGTTTTATTACCAAAGCTTAATTGAACAAGCCGAGGTTGGAAGCTCATTGGTTTCTATGCAAAAGTGAGCTTGATTTTGCACTTTCCAGCTTTAGTAAATAAACCCCATTGTGTACTTAAAAGTGGGGTATGCCTGTATGTAGAAGGTTTGGGAGGGCAAACCACGCCAGCAGTGAGGATACGGGTGAAATTGGCTATTGGCATAGGATCAGGATTTATGACAAATATTTTGATATCAGAGTTACCCGAAAATATTCTTGGGATGGATGTACTTCAAGGTCATTCAATTCAGACTGAAAGGGGTACATTCACATTCGGGTATCCTGATTAAGAACTGTTGAGAGTAGGGATCTTTAGACTTGCTGTAAGTCCTTTCTTGTCTCCGGTGCTCCCAGTAAAGAAACCTGATGGGACATATAGCATGACTGTGGATTACAGAGGTCTAAACAAAGTGGCTCCTCCATTGAAGTCAGCTGTACCTGATATGATCTCAATTGTTGATAAAATTGTTAAAGAAGCAGGAGAATATCATGCTGTGATAGACCTGGCTAATGCTTTCTTTTTAATTTTGATAGACCCAGTGTGTCAAAACCAATTTGCTATGATGTGGGACTGCCGCCAGTACACTTTCACCGTGCTTCCTGAAGACTATGTTTATTCTACAATGATTTGTCATGGACTGATTGCTCAAGATTCAAGTACTCTGGATTTGAAAGTCACTGTGTTTCACTACATTGATGACATCATGATCTCTGGAACAAAAGAAGATGTAACTGAAGCACTGTACCTGCTGATACAGCACATGGAGAACAGAGGGTGGGCTATCAACAAAGACAAAGTCCAAGGACCTGCCACAGAGGTGCAATTCCTGGGAATGATGTGGACTGGACCGCAGAGGAAAATTCCAGAGACAGAGGAGGCACAGAAGTTCATTGGAGTTGTGGGATTCTGGAGATCGTTCACCCCACATCTTGGACTGATTCTGAGGCCTATATACAATGTTACCAGAAAAAAAATGAGTTCTCATGGGGTTCAGAGCAGCAGACGTATTCCTTGCTGCTAAAGAAGCAATTTTGCAGCATCAGGGATTGGGACCCGTGAGACAAGGAGTACCATTTCAGTTGGATGTAGTGGAGTAGCATGGTACCATATCTTGGAGTCTGTGGCAGCCAAATGAATAGAAAGGACTGAGAGCAATACCCAATGGATTTTGGTCCAAGCAACTGACAGGGGCACAGAAGAGATACATGCCCCTAGAGAAGTACCTGTTTGGGGCCTACACAGCACTACAACATGTAGAGCCTATTACAGGAAAGGACACAGTCACCATCCATACTACATTGCCAATAGCAGGATGGGTGAGAGATAATGGACTGACCACTAGGGCAGCTGTAGCCCAGAACCAGACACTGATGAAATGGAAGTGTCTGGAAGTACCTTCAAGAAAGAGGGGGTATTGCAGTTCGGGATGTTAGAGACATTTTAAAACAGTGGGCAGGGCTTGTTACTTTTACCAGCACCCAACAAGAAAAAGAAATTCCTGTGCTCCAGTTATCCCCTATTGAAGAGGCTCCACCCTTTTAGTCTCTGTCAGAAGACATGAAGGAGTCAGCGTGGTTCACTGATGGTTCAGCCATAGTCGCCTCATCTGGGCGTAAATGGACAGCAGCAGTCTACAACCCACGTACAGACACAGTCCTGTAGGAGACCAGAATTGGAGGGTCCAGTCAGTATGCAGAGTTGAAAGCTGTAGTGATGACTTTTCAGGAGGATCCTTCTTCCCATGTCACTATCTACACTGACAGCTGGGCGGTCTTTAAAGGACTGACAACTTGGATGCCCACGTGGAAGTCCAACAAATGGATGATTCATGGAAAGGTGGTGTGGGGAGACAAGGAAGTCTGGGACTACATCTGGAAGGAAGCTCACTCCCGCACCATAAAAGTGGGGCATGTTGACGCACATGTGCCCCTAGTTTCAGACTTTGAGAACTATATTAGAGTTGCAGATGAAATCGCCAAAGTGAAGGCAGTTGTGCCAATTGATCCAGTCTTGATGAACTTGGCCAACTGGGCCCACAAGCAATCTGGAGATTTGGGGCAGAAAGCAACATATAAATGGGCACAGCAGAGAGGATTGCCTATATCCATGGACATGATAAAGACTGTAATAGGGAACTGTACAGTGTGTGGAGAAGTGCGACAAAGGGCATTGCAAAAGTACTCCACCGGGTCGATTAAGAGGGGTGAGAGGCCTGCAGAGATCTGGCAGATTGACTTCATCGGTCCCCTGCCCCGGGGAAACAATGGACAGAGATATTGTTGCACTGCAGTGGACACCTATTCAGGACTTTTGCTTGTTCATCCTTGCAAACGGGCAAATCAAGCCGCAACGCTTCAACTGCTCCAGAAACTTGTCATTGCTTATGGTTGTCCCAAACGAGTCCAAAGTGATAACGGCTCACACTTCACCGGATTAACAGTACAGCAGTGGGCCAAAGATTCTGAAGTATACTGGTTGTGCCACATCCCATACCATACACAGGCAGCTGGTTTGATTGAAATATACAACAGGCTATTGAAGGACCACATACACAAACGTACACCCACACATACACTAAGGGGGTGGGATCTGGTCCTCACACAAGCAGTCATGTTGTTAAATTCTAGGCCAATATCCAAAAGCACACCATATGAGAGGATGGTAGGGGCTGGGGCACAGATTCCACAGCTGGAGTGCAGAGTTCAGTAGTTATGTAAGACTCCTGAAAGAACAGGGCTTAACAGATACTACAATACGCTATGCAAATTTTGTTACTGCTTCCCATGACATAGAAACCAAGAGTGACGTATCTGAAGCAGAAGCCTATGTAGGAATGAGAGGGAATCTGGCAGGAAGGCTTGAAGTTATATTTGCATTGGCAGATGAGCTTCAAGACAGTGGCTGGGACTCTGACTGGTTAGTGGATACTTCTCAGCAAGAGTGGAAAGTGAGGCTACATAACATCAAACCTTCCACAATAAACAGCAGTGATCTTCTGGGAAATATCAGTATATTTCCTCTCCTCCCTATTGATGTTCTTTGAGAGAGTCAGAAGTGGATACAGGCAGGTGGCAAAGTGTTGGTCAGAGATCCAGGCAAGAAGCTACTTAGAGGAGAAATTGTAGCTGAAGGGCCGGGGTCTACTGTTTATGTATTATTGGAAGGAACAGATAATCTGCTTTGTTTTCCACTACACAGGCTGTCTCCTATTTGATCCGTAGGAAGACCAGAGAAAAGTGTTTTCATGATGGACAGAATAATGGAAGACTACAAGAGCTGTGGGGAGCAAAGCCTTTGATGTATTACAAGCCTGGACTTGTTTCTAAATAACTTTAGAATGGACTTTCTAATGAACTTTTATCCAAAGACTGAAACACCTTCTCAGTGACAGAAATATGGGAGGGGTGGCATTCAAGGAAAATGAATGTGTAGAATGAGTTGTTAGTAATGAAGAGATTTTCTGTGTGTAGTCTGAGAGAGAAAAATCTAGGGCAGAATGTGTTGCGTTTGATATATATACAGTCAGGTCCATAAATATTGGGACATCGACACAATTCTAATCTTTTTGGCTCTATAAACCACCACAATGGATTTGAAATGAAAGGAACAAGGTGTGCTTTAACTGCAGACTTTCAGCTTTAATGTGAGTGTATTTACATCCAAATCAGGTGAACGGTGTAGGAATTACAACAGTTTGTATATGGGCCTCCCACTTTTTAAGGGACCAAAAGTAATGGGACAGATTAACAATCATCCATCAAACTTTCACTTTTTAATACTTGGTTGCAAATCCTTTGCAGTCAATTACAGCCTGAAGTCTGGAACGCATAGACATCACCAGACGCTGGGTTTCATCCCTGGTGATGCTCTGCCACGCCTCTACTGCAACTGTCTTCAGTTCCTGCTTGTTCTTGGGGCATTTTCCCTTCAGTTTTGTCTTCAGCAAGTGAAATACATACTCAATCGGATTCAGGTCAGGTGATTGACTTGGCCATTGCATAACATTCCACTTCTTTCCCTTAAAAAACTCTTTGGTTGCTTTCGCAGTATGTTTCGGGTCATTGTCCATCTGCACTGTGAAGCGCCGTCAAATGAGTTCTGAAGCATTTTGCTGAATATGAGCAGATAATATTGTCCGAAACACTTCAGAATTCATCCTGCTGCTTTTGTCAGCAGTCACATCATCAATAAATACAAGAGAACCAGTTCCATTGGCAGCCATACATGCCCACACCATGACACTACCACCACCATGCTTCACTGATGAGGTGGTATGCTTTGGATCATGAGCAGTTCTTTTCCTTCTCCATACTCTTCTCTTCCCATCACTCTGGTACAAGTTGATCTTGGTCTCATCTGTCCATTGGATGTTGTTTCAGAACTGTGAAGGCTTTTTTAGATGTTGTTTGGCAAACTCTAATCTGGCCTTCCTGTTTTTGAGGCTCACCGATGGTTTACATCTTGTGGTGAACCCTCTGTATTCACTCTGGTGAAGTCTTCTCTTGATTGTTGACTTTGACACACATACACCTACCTCCTGGAGAGTGTTCTTGATCTGGCCAACTGTTGTGAAGGGTGTTTTCTTCACCAGGGAATGAATTCTTCAGTCATCCACCACAGCTGTTTTACTTGGTCTTCTGGGTCTTTTGGTGTTGCCGAGCTCACCGGTGCGTTCTTTCTTTTTAAGGATGTTCCAAACAGTTGATTTGGCCACACCTAATGTTTTTGCTGTCTCTCTGATGGGTTTGTTTTGTTTTTTTCAGCCTAATGATGGCTTGCTTCACTGATAGTGACAGCTCTTTGGTTCTCATATTGGGAGTTGACAGCAACAGATTCCAAATGAAAATAGCACACTTGAAATGAACTCTGGACCTTTTATCTGTTACTTGATAATGAGGGAATAACACACACCTGGCCATGGAACAGCTGAGCAACCAATTGTTGTTTATGGACCTGACTGTATATATATATATATAGTTTTTTTCCTCAATCAGTTTTCACAGAAACAGAAATCAGGTTTTGTTTGAGTTTGTTTGAGGCTGTTTCTCAAACTAATGTTTTGGTAACGAATACATAAGCTGTCCTAAACAAAGGGGACTGTTGACAGTTTCAGCAGTCCATTGTCTCTACAGCTACAGTAAACAGGTATGTTTTATGTTGTTTGGTAACTATGGTAAACAGCCTGACACATAAAAGGGGGTTTCAGGCATAAGCTAGGAGGGCTCATCATGATTTAACACCAAAAGACTCATCTGTAACCAGTCATTGAAGAAAAAAATGCTTTCGCCTGATTCTCCAATAACTACCCACTGAGTCCTTGTTATCACTGGAGATCACGAACACAGTAACTGGAGTTAAGTAACTTTTAAGTGTTTTTCTACTGTTACAGACCATAGACTGTTTGTTTGCTAGGCATTTTGCTTGTTATAAATATCTGTCAGTCTTGTACTGTATTCCTAATATTGTAATAGTTTTGTATGTACAGCATTTTTGTTCAGTAAAAGCACATTTACACACTGCAGAGGTCTCAGCTTCCTTGCTTATACCACAAAGTAACCTTGCTAGATAGACGCAAGCAAAACACATACACACTATGGGTGTATTTATTTGTACATAGTATTTATTTGTACACCCTAATAAATACTATTTATACAGCTTTGTATTCCATTACCCTGACCTAGGATATCAACTTAGACAGAACAACATATATATTTATTACCCTTATACCCTATGTAAATTTTATTTAATAAAGATCAGTAAAACGCAGGAAAAAAAATGTAATGAATAAGTTGATCAGCTTTGGAGGACATTTCAACAGATAAGAAAGTTCAAAGACAAATGTTTAGATACAGTTGATAACTATGGTCCCCTGAACTGATGGATTACACCTAGGGTAGATCAGATATTACACCTAAAATAGCAATACATTTATAGGACATGCTGAGATGATCTGAATAGCAGGTCAGGAGTTCCAGTAAAAGAAAATGTGCCACTGATAGCTGATTTATTTTATATAACAAATCTTGCACAGCTGAAAAAAAACAAACAAGTTGTTAACTGTATTTTCACACAATTCTATATATTTATATAAAGTGTGTTTCATCAGTAGTTATTTTACGCCTACTCTATAGCTGACATATGATCCGTGACATGATAATGAACCTATGATACACCATTGTGCTTTTATCACTGCCCGCAGAGCATATTCAACATAAATAGCATATCTCATAGAGAAGAAAATGTGAACATTTAAACTATTTTATAAAGTATTCTAAATTGCTTCAAATGCAGGTGCTCATTCATCTTCTCTATGAATTGTAAAGTAGGTCTTTTTTTTCCAAGAAAAAAAGTGGAGTTTTCAAGACACTTTTATGTGGCCTGTTCTATATTCAATATTTCCCAAGCATGGTCAGTTGTGCACCATTATTTCGCCATTGCAGTTTCTCTAGAGAGTGTATTGATAAAAAAATTTGCATAACGTATTGTAGCGCGACCCTATTCAGATGACAGCGTTTCCATACTTGCATTCCGCTTTTCATAGCGCTCAGTGCACAAATGTAATGTAAGCACAACTACGCTATGTTTTTACACCTTTTTTAAAGCAGTTTTAAACTATTGGATGATATTTTACATTTATATTCTTCCCACATTGAGAGAATTTCTGGAGATGGAGCTGGAATGATGGAGAAGGAATTCTGCTTGCTTTCTGGCCATTCCTCCAGTTGTCTCCAGATCCAGCTGGTTGTTTCTTCAGCACCTGCTACTCCTGAGCCTTACGCAGGCCATACATGGGTCCAGTTCTGAACAAATTTTTTGTTGAAAATCAGAACTTTTGTGCATTTTGTAATCCATTGATTTCCAAATTTGACCAACCAAGCCTTCGATTTCACCTCATGTTGCTACAGAAAATAAATTTTGTGGCCAGGAATCTTCTTTTCTTTCCAGGTCAAGCTCATGCACATTTCTTTTTTGATTATATTTCTTGCACGATTCTCCCATCATTGATTAGAAATTTGTTCATTTTTCCAAACATTTCCAACATGCCTGATCATTTAAATTTGATGGCCGCATGAAAATCGGCCATTGCTGTTGCCCACTAATTCGAACAAAAATACTTAATTACGATTTTCAAAAGAAAATTTGTTCGGAGTTCAACCCATGCATGGCCTGCATTATTCAGAAAACTGTGCAATGGGAATATTGACACTAGGATGGTGCACCTGTGCCCTCTGCCTGCATCTAAATGCTGCAGTCTCATGCACAAAGGCTAAACACTCAGTGTACATGGGGCCATACACATGTAGCCAGGCACTGGCTAGTCTGCATGTGTCATTGTGGGACATCCTTTAACAAGGGCTGCCTTGAGATTATTTCCCTCCAGCATTCAGCCTGGACATTTTGTCATCATTTCCTGAAGGTAGAGGTAGAGAGACCACTACTAAAAGCAGGGGATTGTGGGACATGTGGTCTGGAGAGGCGGGATTTCCACAGAGCCAGTGCTGTTGCAAACTAAGCTCCACCCGGCTGGGGAGAGAAGAATGCTGGCTGAGGACATAAAAAGCCTTATCTAGGGATGGGATTTTCCTCTTGGGACTATGGCAGATCCACAGTCGCCAGCTCCCTGTTGGCCGAGTCACTATCGGGGGTCACTCCCATTATCTGTGTTACAGACCCAGCTCAATCCCAGTATCACCAGGTGCATGGCCAGGCACCTTTCATTGGTTGCAGATTCTTCAAGAGCCTGTTTCGGGACATCTTACTCCCTTGAGCCTTGGTATCATCAGGATTGGTGAGCGGGCAAAAGCCCACCCTGTGTAAATTTTACAAAAGACACTGCATGCAGACACCTTTACCCAATCTCTTTACACAAAAACTTCTAGCAAGAAATACTTTGCATATGCTATCCACCGTTGCTGGTTGCCATTACACAGCAACCTCTCTGGGCCCTTGTTGAGCTAGCTGAAGATTCTGAAAACCTACACTACAAGGACTTCTCTCCTCACCCACTGCCAATACCACCTACATAAAGGACTCAGTTCATAACATCTGTGCCCAATAAGGTGAACTCTTACTCAGAATTTGCTTATCGCATTCTTCATATATTGTGTTATTAGAAATTGTGCTTTTTACTTTATACTTGGGGTCATAGGTTCTTCCAGAGCCTATTAATTATTACCATTTGATTTATTGTGATTTTCCTTGCATTGTACAGTATATCCTTTGTGTACTTGCTAAGACTAAAGTTTGAAATTGAAAGATATCTGCATTAGCATTGCTTTCTCTTTGCTGACGTAAAGTGGTAGTAAACTCGGTAAAGAAAAAAAAAATGTTTCTTTCTGCAACACAATGTTACAATGTGCTAGTATGTATTGCATACTAGCAAATTACAGTATCTCACAAAAGTGAGTACACCCCTCACATTTTTATAAATATTTTATTATATCTTTTCATGTGACAACACTGAAGAAATTACACTTTGCTACAATGTAAAGTAGTGAGTGTACAACTTGTATAACAGTGCACATTTTCTGTCCCCTCAAAATAACTCAACACACAGCTATTAATGTCTAAACCACAGGCAACAAAAGTGAGTACACGCCTAAGTGAAAATGTCCAAATTGGGCCCAAAGTGTCAATATTTTGTGTGGCCACCATTATTTTCCAGCACTGCCTTAACCCTGTTGGGCATGGAGTTCACCAAAGCTTTACAGGTTGCCACTGGAATCCTCTTCCACGCCTCTATGACTCCTCTCTATGAGCTGGTGGATGTTAGAGACCTCCACTTTCCATTTGAGGATGCCCCACAGATGCTCAATAGGGTTTAGGTCTGGAGACATGCTTGGCCAGTCCATCACATTTACACTCAGCTTCTTTAGCAAAGCAGTGGTTGTGTTATGCCGCGTACACACGAGCGGACTTTTCGGCAGACTTGGTCCAGCGGACCGGACTCTGTCGGACAATTCGATCGTGTGTGGGCTCCAGCGGACTTTTTTCCTCAAAAGTCCGACGGACCTAGAAATAAAACATGTTTCAAATCTTTCTGATGGACTTGAGTCCGGTCGAAAAATCCACTCGTCTGTATGCTAGTTCGACGGACTAAAACCCACGCAAGGGCAGCTATTGGCTACTAGCTATCAACTTCCTTATTTTAGTCCGGTCGTACGTCATCACGTACGAATCCGTCGGACTTTGGTGTGATCGTGTGTGGGCAAGTCTGTTCGTTAGAAAGTCCAATCGGAAAGTCAGTCGGAAAGTCCATCGGACCAGTCCAGTCGAAAAGTCCGCCCATGTGTACGCAGCATAAGAGGTGTGTTTGGGGTCGTTATCATGTTGGAATATTGCCCTGCGACCCAGTCTCTGAAGGGAGGGGATCCTGCTCTGCTTCAGTATGTCACAGTACATGTTGGCATTCATGGTTCCCTTAATGAACTGTAGCTCCCCAGTGCCGGCAGCAGACCATGACACTCCCACCACCATGCTTTACTGTAGGCAAGACACACTTGTCTTTGTACTCCTCACCTGGTTGCCGCCACACACGCTTGACACCATCTGAACCAAATAAGTTTATCTTGGTCTCATCAGACCACAGGACATGGTTCCAGTAATCCATATCCTTAGTCTGCTTGTCTTCAGCAAATTATTTGTGGGCATTCTTCTGGATCATCTTTTGAAGAAGCTTCCTTCTGGGATGACAGCCATACAGACACATTTGATGCAATGTGTGGTGTATGGTCTGAGCACTGACAGGTTGACTTTCCACCCCTTCAACCTCTGCAGCAATGCTGGCAGCACTCATACGTCTATTTCCCAAAGACAACCTCTGGATATAACTCTGAGCATGTGCATTTCAACTTCTTTGGTCAACCATGGCGAGGCCTGTTCTGAGTGGAACCTGTCCTGTTAAAATGCTGTATGGTCTTGGCCACCGTGCTGCAGCTCAGTTTAGGGTCTTGGCAATCTTTTTATAGCCTAGGCCATCTTTATGTAGAACAACAAATCTTTTTTTCAGATCCTCAGAGAGTTCTTTGCCATTAGGTGCCATGTTGAACTTCTAGTGACCAGTATGATTGAGTGAGAGTGATAACACCAAATTTAAATCATCTGCTCCCCATTCACACCTGAGACCTTGTAACACTAACGAGTCACATGATACTGGGGAGGAAAAATGGCTAATTGGGCCCAATTCGGACATTTTTACTTAGGGGTGTACTCACTTTTATTGCCAGCAGTTTAGACATTAATGGCTGTGTGTTGAGTTATTCTAAGGGGACAGCAAATTTACACTGTTATACAAGCTGTACACTCACTACTTTACATTGTAGCAAAGTGTAATTTCTTCAGTTTTGTCACAGATATAATAAAATATTTACAAAAATGTGAGGGGTGTACTCACTTTTGTGAGATACTGTATGTGAAACTTACCTTAACCCTGGGTTCACATATGTGCGATGCAGGAACCAGCGCGATTCCAACGCCGGTTCCCTGCATTACTCCTCTCCCGCAGGCAGTTCACACTGCCTTCTACGAACCGCTGCGGGTGTCATTAACAAAGTTAATGACTAGGGATGGGCAAACGGTTTGGCCTGTGCATAAGTCCAGGCCAAACTTTGGTTGTTCGGCCATTCGACGAACATTATGTGGTGTTCAGGGCAAATTCAAAAGCCGTGGAATACCGTTAAAGTCTATGTGACGCTAACATGAAAAACCAAAAAGAGCTAATTTTAAAGGCTTATATGCAAGTTATTGTCATAAAAAGTGTTTGGGGACCTGGGTCCTGCTCCAGGGGACATGTATCAATGCAATCATTTTTTTAAAAAAAACAGACGTTTTTTCGGGGGCAGTGATTTTCATATTGCTTAAAGTGAAACAATAAAAATGAAATATTCCTTTAAGTATCGTGTCTGGGGGGTGTCTATAGTATGCCTGTAAATTGGTGCAGTTTTCCCGTGTTTACAACAGTACCGCAGCAAAATGACATTTCTAAAGGAAAAAAGTAATTTAAAACTAATCGCGGCTATAATGAATTGTCGGGCCTCGGCAATATAGATTAAACTCATTGAAAAAAACGGCATGGGTTCCCCCCAGTCCATTACCAGGCCTGGTAAACCAAAAATTTAAAAAAAAAATTGCGTGGGGGTCCCCCCAAAATCCATACCAGACCCTTCAGGGCGCTCTCTCATCCCTCCCTCTTTTCCTGCGGCCTGCCAGGTTGCGTGCTCGGATAAGGATCTGGTATGGATTTTGAGGGGGACCCCTACACCATTTTTTTAAAAAAATTGGCGCAGGGTTCCCCTAATTTCCATACCAGACCTGAAGGGCCTGGTATGGATTTTGTGGGGGCCCCCACGCAATTTTTTAAAAAAATTTTGGTTCGGGGTTCTCCATAATATTTATACCAGACCCAAAGGGCCTAGTAATGGACCGAGGGGAACCCATGCCGTTTTTTTCAATGAGTTTTAACTATTTTGCCAAGACCCGACAATTCATTACAGCCGCGATCAGTTTTAAATGACAATTTTTCTTTTAAAAATGTCATTTTGCTGTGGTACTGTTTTAAACATGGGGAAAATGCACCACTTTACAGGCATACTATAGACACTCCCCAGGCACGATAATTAAAGGAATATTAGGTGAGAACACCCATGCGATCCGATTCTAGTGCGGGGATAAACTAGTCTCTGCACTATTTTCTGTGCGAATCCAATGCGAGTTCAGCCATACAACTGTATGGCTGAACTCGCATTGCTCAGAGATCGCATGTGATCGGCACCTGCAGTGCAGGTTTAAATCACATGCAATCTATGAGATCGCGCTAGTGTGAACCTGGGCTAAAACGAAGCCCTCCAGCGGCACAGTGTCATCACTGACAGGGCTCCAATCTTCACCTGGTCTTCCTTCTGGGTTGGCAGGCTCCAGTCCTTTGATTGGATGAGCTACGATGACATCACTCCTGCACGCATCCCACTGCTCACATCACAGGGCTCTGAAGGAACAGCATGGGTATGCCGTTCCTTCAGAGCACATGCACCGGTGACGTCACCTGCGGCTTCATAACTAAATATTTCCTAAACGGTTTAGGATATACTTACTGTACCTATAGGTAAGCCTTATTATAGGCATACCTATAGGTAAACATCAACCAAGAGAGTTTACTCACCTTACCTTACCTTACCTTTTACTCACCTTAAGAATCCTTAGTAGAATACTTATTTACTTTGCTACAAGCTGGTGTCTTTTCAATTATTTCTTTCTTTGAATTATGTCCAAACCCAGGGTATCAGAGGTTTCAGGAGGCTTGCAAGTTCAGGACAACTTTGGGGACAGTCATCTTCCAGCGGCCCTTACGGTGGTGGCCCTACACACAGTAAAACTTCGGACTTTGCAACTTTGTATATTATTTGTAGCACAGTTGTTAAATATATATTATTCAAAGAAGCCAGATCGCCACATATGCCTCTAGCCACCTTATTCAACAACCTGTCTTTGAGTCCTGGCTTTGAGGAACCAAGGAGGTTTCAGTAGTAGGACAATGTTGGATTTTGACGCTAAGTTTAATGCATTACAAACCTCTCATAACATCCCCTCCATGGAGATATTACGATACCTTCAAATTAGTAATTACCTAAAATTGACATTGAAACATAAAGGCTCCGAAAACTTTTCAATTTTATCTGGGGTAACTCTAAACCCAGGGTTAACAAATCTATCTTGTTTGGCCCTAAGGTCTCTGGGGGACTAAAGGTCCAAACTTACTATATTATTACCTAGCTGCTAATATAACTCCTATTACACACCTCCATGCCACTGGTGACCTTCCTTTATGGGGCTATATAGATATTTCTGACTGCTACCCTATCTATCCATCTTCCTCGACTCCTTTGTCCTTGTTTGCTTTGCCTCCCCATTTATTCGTTTACTGTAATTTTTCAATTGTATGCTTTTGCCCACGGGCCTGGACAATCCTGTGCAATTTTGCTGGTAGTCTGAACATGGCTTTCAGTACATCTTTTCACTTCTCAACAAAACGCTCATTACGTTCTTCCAACAACTACGTATCAGGCATAATATACCTTTGTGTGAACACTTCCGATATATACCTGAAGGTAAAAAAATAAGAAGAAATGTATGCGCTACTCAGTGTAAAGATTACAACTAACACTCAAAGTGATAAAGTGCAGTGCAAATGTAGAAAATAAAGCTGCCAAACTCCTATAGTGTCACTTACACCAACAACAATATTAAAGTCTGTATAACGGAGCAGTGCTAAATCATAATGCACCAATAAAACATTAAAGACTATAAAAATAAATAAATAAATATATATATATATATATATATATATATATATATATATATATATATATATATATATATATATATATATATATCGTTTAAATAAATAAATTAAGGTGAAAGTCCAGTGTAAAATTGATAACAATAAAGTGCATTGTTCAAGTGTGCAATAATGAAACAAGGTAAAGGTCCAGTGCAAAAGTAATGTATATCTAATGACAATAAAGTGCAGTCCTTCTTCCAAGATAAATGGTGAGTGATTGATAGACAAATCCCAGTGTCAGCAATCATACAGTGCGTATTCATCCCCCCTTTGCATTTTTCATATTTTGTTGCCTCACAACCTGGAATTAACATGAATCGTGTGAGGATTTGCATCATTAAATTTACAGAACATGCCCACAACTCTGAAGATGTTTTTTTTTTTTATTGTGAAGCAATAAACAAAATAACAGAAAAAGTCAATGTGTATACCTATTCACCCCCTAAAGTCAATACTTTGTAGAGCCACCATTTGCAGCTATCATAGCTCCAAGTCGCTTTGGATAAGTCTCTATGAGCTTGCCACATCTTACCACTGGGATTTTTGCCCATTCCTCCTTGCAAAACTGCTCCAGCTCCTTCAAGTTGGATGGTTTGCGCTTGTGAACAGCAATCTTTAAGTCTGACGACAGATTTTCTATTGGATTGAGGTCTGGGCTTTGACTAGGCCATTCCAACACATTTACATGTTTCCCCTTCAACCACTCAAGTGTTGCTTTAGGATTTGTGTTTGAGGTCATTGTCCTGCTGGAAGGTGAACCTATCATTCTAGCCTCAAATCACACACAGAGTGGTACAGGTTTTGCTCAAGAATATCCCTGTATTTAGCACCATCCATTTAGACCAGTTTCCCAGTTTCTCAGTCTCGACTGCTGAAAAACATTGCCACAGCATGATGCTGCCACCACCATGTTTCACGGTGGGGATGGTGTTCTTTGAGTGATGTGATGTGTTGGGTTTGCGCCAGACATAGCGTTTTCTTTGATGGCCAAAAAGTTAAATTTTGATCTTATCGGACCAGAGCACTTTCCTCCATACATTTTGGGAGTCTCCCACATGCCTTTTCGCAAACTCAAAACGTGCCATGTTGTTTTTTGCTGAAAGTAATGGCTTTCTTCGGGCCATTCTGCCATAAAGCCCAATTCTATGGAGCGTACGGCTTATTGTCGTCCTATGTACAGATACTCCAGTCTCTGCTGTGGAACTCTGCAGCTCCTCCAGGATTACCCTAGGTTTTTGTGCTGCCTCTCTGATTAATGCCCTCCTTGCCCGGTCTGTGAGTTTTGGTGTGCGGCCGTCTCTTGGCAGGTTTGCTGTTGTGCCATGTTCTTTCTATTTGGTTATGATAGATTTGATGGTGCTCCTAGGGATCATCAAAGATTTGGATATTTTTTTATAACCTAACCCTGACTTGTACTTCTCAACAACATTGTCCATTACTTGTTTGGAGAGTTCCTTGGTCTTCATGGCAGTGTTTGGTTAGTGGTGCCTCTTGCTTAAGTGTTGTAGCCTCTGGGGCCTTTCAAAAAAGGTGTGTATATGTAATGACAGATCATGTGACACTTAAGCCTTGTACACACGATCCGATTGTTGGCAGACAGAGTGTCAGACTTTTGTCCAAAGGGCGTGTGCCTGGATTTTGTCTTGCATACTAACGGCACACAATTGTCGGCCAACAAACGCGAACGTAGTGACTATCTAGACCAGGGGTCTCAAACGGACGGCCCTCCAGCTGTTGTGAAACTACAAGTCCCATGAGGCATTGCAAGGCTGGCAGTTACAAGCATGGCTCTTACAGGCAGATTCATGATGGGACTTGTAGTTCCGCAACAGCTGGAGGGCCACCAGTTTGAGACCCCTGATCTAGACGTACTATGTGGAATTTCAGCTCTTGAGCGCCACCCTTTGGGCACCTTCTGCTAATGTCGTGTTTGGTGAGCATTGATTCTGAGCATGCGTGTTTGTACTTTGGACTTTTATGTGACGGACTTGTGTACACACGATACAAAAATCTGACAACAGACCGTTGTCCGCCGAAAATTTACAAGCCTGCCATCCAACATTTGTTGGCTGAAAGTTGGACAATTGTCTGATGGAGCGTACTAACGGTTGGATTTTAGGCAAACAGTCTGTCATCACACAATTCCCTGCCGAAAATCCAATCGTGTGTACAAGGCTTTAGATTGCACACAGGTGGACACCATTTCACTAATTATGTGACTTCTGAAGGTAATTGGTTGCGCCAGAGCTTTCTGTGGGCTTCATAACAAAGGGGGTGAATACATACGCACATGCCAATCATTAGTTTTTTATTTCTGAAAAATAGTTTTATGTACATATTTTTCTAATTTTACTTCCCCAACTTAGACTATTGTGTTCTGATCCATCACATATAATTCAGATTAAAAAAAAACATTGAACTAAAGGCTGTAATCTACAAAATAGGTAAAAAGCCAAGGGGGGTGAATACTTTTGCAAGGCACTGTATATTAGTGCTAAATCCCAAAGAGGGCACAGATTCACCACCGTGTGCAATGGCCGATCACCTCAGATCCAAGAAAAATGTGCATCAAACTACCAAAGCAATCTCCATATGTTGTCATCCATCAATGGTCATCGCACATGTAATAAGGAAAATATCTCCTTGTGGTATAGTATAAAGCAATGGTTTATTAAAACAAAGGTAGACTTACATTTAAAATAGAAGACATGCGAGTAGCCACAGTGTAGTGGAGTCACACATCAGCAACACGCTGAGAATGGAAGACTTCCGGTTTCGGCCGTAACCGGAAGTAATGTCACCCGACTCCACCCAACGCATTGCGTCACTGCCACGTGACTTTATCAAGAGTTGGAGGCTGGGTGACGAGTACCAGAGTTTATATGCAAGCGATAACCATAGGAACCGTAAAAACAATGAAGGCTTGTAACAATATTGTTAATTAGTAACACATTATATGTTCAATCCACATATAATACACGGCAATAGCTGATCGGATTGTGAATAAGAATTACTATGTGGAGTAAATAAATACCACAAATACATCAGTAAAAACATATATGGAAAGATCTCTCTTCTTTATGTTTTTGGGGTATAGAGAAGTACAAACCCCATTGGAGAGGGAGTAAAAAAAATATCTTCTTAAATAAATCGTAGTCTCGTTGGATATATGAGATGCAAACTTTTACTCCTTTAGGCCATAACATAGAATTTGATCTAAATAGTTTTTTTTTCTGATTATTTCCGATTATTAATACTAATATATACTGATTCCCTTATCACTCATCCTGCCAGATAATTTAATCATTTTTACACATTTGTCCTCAGTTTCTATTCACTCTGATGTTAGATCCTTGTACTTAATATTCGTTCAGATAGGGGTAGTATTTCACGCTAGCTATATGGGTACATTTTATGTTGGAAAGTTTAGGTGATTATTCAGTATATAATTGGTGCTTTAGGATTTTATATGTTTATTTATATTATTTTTATTTTATGTTTTTTTTTATTTCATTCACTTTTTTTGTATGATTTTTTATTTTTGTTTATTTTTATATATATTTATTATTTTTATTTATATATTTATTATACATTTTTTTTTATTTCTATTTTTATTTCTATTTATGTTTATTTTTATTTTTATTTTATTTTACTTTTATTTTTATTTTACTTTTATTTTCAATATTTTTTTTACACCACGTGTACACAGGTCCCGGAAGCTACGGGTTGCTATCAAGAGCCAGCCGGCTCGATTCTATATGCTGTTTTTAAACAACCTAATTGTAAGTGCAATTTTGTTCTCTTTTAACCAAATAAATTAAGGATTTACACTATGCAAGCCTTTATTGTCTTTCCATGGGGACCTATTGAATGCATTTGTGTATGAGGATATCCATTGGTGAGGACGTTGGAAGCATTGGTGCACAACACAGAGACCCGAGGCGGGATAATAAGCCACAAGTGCATTTGATCTCCCGTAATAGGGGATCATTTACAGTTGGTAAGTGGCAGTGTGTGCAGAGGTGGAGGCACTATCCCATTTCTCTGTTCACTTTTCCGGGGGTGTTTTATTTGTGTGCCACTGCGGAGGAATACATTGAAGTACCACTTTCAACACATGGACTCTTTTTTGATTCCTTTTTTTCGTTAAGGATTAAATAGTGACTTTTTCACCAATTGCATTATTTTGTATTATTAAAATTTCTTTTCACAGGTTACATTTAAATTTGTTTATGTATCACTAATTTAAGGTGTCACTTAGATTATTAATTATCATTTAGTGCAGCTTGAATTTTTAATTACCTACTGTAAATTTGCCTTAGTATCAACACACTGTCCCAATACACCACAGCTCAGACTGAAAGATGGAGAAGCAGCACAAGCAGTGGCGGCCCGTCCATTAGGGGCACACGGGCACCGCCCCCGTATCCATGTGTCCGACCCCCCAATCTACATGCGGGGCGCTGGACGCATGGGTTCCAATGGCAGGTCCTAAAACCCATTTCCCGATTGGCCAAAAGGAGAAGCAATCCTATTGGCCCAGGTGGAGGAGGGAGGAGACGAACAGCCAGAGGAGACGCATGGCCAGAGGAGACACAGGGGAAGCTCGACTGACCAACCCACCAGCCACCACTGTCTCCAGGGATGACTCACCCGCATCGGCTATATACACTGAGGAAAATTATAAACGCAACACTTTTGTGTTTGCCTCTATTTATCATGAGCTGAACGCAAAGATTTACGACTTTTTCTATGTACACAAAAGGCCTATTTCTCTCAATTATTGTTCACAAATCTGTCTAAATCTGTGTTAAGCAGGCCGTACGTGGTCGAATTTCGAACAGATTTTCTTTTTAAAATCAGAAAGTTAGTTTTTTTTTGTGATGCGATGATGCCACCATTGATTTTCGAAATTCGACTGACCAAGCCTTCTGTTTCACCTCATGTTGCAACAGAAAATAACTTTTGTGGCCGGGAATCTTCTTTTCTCCCTGTAAATGTTCTTTTCTTGCACATGCGCATTTTTTTTTCTTATTACATTTCTCGCACGATTCTCCCATCATTGATTAGAAAATCATTTGTTTTTCAAAAAATTTCCAAAAGTCCGATTCCTCAAATTTGATTGCACGAAAATCGGCTGTTGCTACAGCCCACTAATGGTGCGAAGTTCGTACGAAAATTCTTAGATGCGATTTTCGAAAGAAAATTCTTTCGAAATTCAAACCATGTATGGCCGGCATTAGTGAGCATTTCTCCTTTGCCGAGATAATCCATCCACCTCACAGGTATGGCATATCAAGATGCTGATTAGACAGCATGATTATTGCACAGGTGTGCCTTAGGCTGCCCACAACAAAAGGCCATTCTAAAATGTGCAGTTTTATCACACAGCACAATGCCACAGATGTCGCAAGTTTTGAGGGAGTGTGCAATTGGCATGCTGACTGCAGGAATGTCCACCAGAGCTGTTGCCCTTGAATTGAATGTTAATTTCTCTACCATAAGCCGTCTCCAAAGGCGTTTCAGAGAGTTTGGCAGTACATCCAACCGGCCTTACAACCGCAGACCACATGTAACTACACCAGCGCAGGACCTCCACATCAAGCATCTTCACCTTCAAGATCATCTGAGACCAGCTACCCGGACAGCTGCTGCAACAATCGGTTTGCTTAACCAAAGAATTTCTGCACAAACTGTCAGAAACCGTCTCAGGGAAGCTCATCTACATGCTCATCGTCCTCATCGGGGTCTCAACCTGAATGCAGTTCCTCATTGTAACCGACTTGAGTGGGCAAATGCTCACATTCGATGGCATCTGGCACTTTTTCTAGAGATGTTCTCTTCACGGATGAATCCTGGTTCTCACTGTACAGGGCAGATGGCAGACAGCGTGTATGGCATCGTGTGGGTGAACGGTTTGCTGATGTTAACGTTGTGGATCGAGTGGCCCATGGTGGCGGTGGGGTCATGGTATGGGCAGGCGTATGTTTTGGACAACAAACACAGGTGCATTTTATTGATTTCATTTTGAATACCCAGAGATACCGTGATAAGATCCAGAGGCCCATTGTTGTGCCATTCATCCACGAGCATCACCTCATGTTGCAGCATGATAATGCACGGCCCCATGTTGCAAGGATCTGTACACAATCCCTGGAAGCTGAAAACATCCCAGTTCTTGCATGGCCAGCATACTCACCGGACATGTCACCCATTGAGCATGTTTGGGATGCTCTGGATCGGCGTATACGACAGCGTGTTCCAGTTCCTGACAATATCCAGCAACTTCGCACAGCCATTGAAGAGGAATGGGCCAACATTCCACAGGCCACAATCAACAACCTGATCAACTCTATGGGAAGAAGATGTGCTGCACTGCGTGAGGCAAATGGTGGTCACACCAGATACTGACTGATTTTCGGACCCCCCCCGACCCCCCAATACAGTAAAACTGTACATTTTAGAGTGGCCTTTATTGTGGCCAGCCTAAGGCACACCTGTGCAATAATCATGCTGTCTAATCAGCATCTTGATATGTCACACCTGTGAGGTGGATGGATTATCCCGGCAAAGGAGAAGTGCTCACTAACACAGATTTAGACAGATTTGTGAACAATATTTAAGAGAAATAGGCCTTTTGTGTACATAGAAAAAGTCATAGATCTTTGTCTACAAGTTGCACAATAAGGATGAATTGTGTCTATGATTCCGCGCAAAACCTCTAAAGAGCTAAATAATAAACCATAAGTGTAAAAACACTAAGTGTTAGAACAATATAAGTGAATCCACAGTAAATGACTCTATGTATAATAGTTCATATATACATGAAAAGTGACTTCAGTGCTGGTACATCAAGTGAAGTGACTAATACATAATTAAAATGTGACTATAAAAGTGCAAGTGCGTTGATAGAAGATCTGGTGACTTTCGTGGTGTTGGATACCCACTCGGGGCTCCCAGAACTCTCACCTTGATGACACAATAAAAGTGCCTGTATGAATCCGTTGGATGTTGTACTCGTTCTGTTCCGATCAATGCTGACGTTCTGATGCGTCTATGGGGAGGCGATGCTCCCTCCGATGGATGGGCTCCACATAGAGAATAATCAAAAGAAGGGGACTCCGATAGTGTGATAACGTATAACGTAAGGTGCACGGCTGGGAAAATGGGCGTACCTGTATGTCCATTTGAATTCCCCGCCATGCCATTGCTTGCGCGCTGCCGTGAGTCGGGTCGCAGGTCCCGCGGACTCGATCGCCGTGGGGATACCCGCGATCGCCTCACGGAGAGGACGAACGGGGAGATGCTGATGTAAAAGAAGTGGAATGTTATGCAATGGCCAAGTCAATCACCAGACCTGAATCCGATTGAGCATGCATTTCACTTGCTGAAGACAAAACTGAAGGGAAAATGCCCCAAGAACAAGCAGGAATTGAAGACAGTTGCAGTAGAGGCCTGGCAGAGCATTACTAGGGATGAAACCCAGCGTCTGGTGATGCCTATGCATTCCAGACTTCAGGCTGTAATTGACTGCAAAGGATTTGCAACCAAGTATTAAAAAGTGAAAGTTTGATGGATGATTGTTAATCTGTCCCATTACTTTTGGTCCCTTAAAAAGTGGGAGGCACATATACAAACTGTTGTAATTCCTACATTGTTCACCTGGTTTGGATGTAAATACCCTCAAATTAAAATTGAAAGTCTGCAGATAAAGCACATCTTGTTTGTTTCATTTCAAATCCATTGTGGTGGTGTATAGAGCCAAAAAGATTAGAATTGTGTCGATGTCCCAATATTTATGGACCTGACTGTATATGTATTGATGTATCCAATATGTTCATGCCATGTGTGCATGTGTATGTGTATATATATGAAATAACTTTTTTACTTCTTTCATACTATTGTCACAAATAAAAAATGTTTACTAACCACTCTACCTCCACAAGTCAATGGCCTCATTCAAAGTCCCACATTTCTTTCTTGTTCACCTGCAGCGGCTCAGCCACATTAAACACTCCCCAGCTCGGACAGGGGAGGGAGGAGTAGGGGAGATCGGAGTGTCATCCGCCTTCCTGTCCATCTGTCTCCTGCACGTTGCTGGTGTTCCTGGTGTTTCCTGCCTTCTGGCCCATCTCCCGCGTGCATGCAGGGGTGGGGGGGCAAAATGGCCCCCTCTCTGCCCACGTTTCCCGCTATGCAGTGGGGGGTGGCGTTGGTTTGCTGCCCCCCTAATTTATTCAGGACCAGCCAACATTGAGCACAAGATGCCGTTCAGTTGTACCACAGTGCACATGATGATAGGAGGGGAGAGCAAAGTGGAATAGAGGTGAGCTCATGAGTCTTGCTGCTTCTGTTTTACTGTCCAATCACAGGCTGGGGGTGGGGAGGAGACCTGTTGGTGCAGTAGAAAACAATCTAGTCTTCTGCCCTGCCAGATGGCTCTGTGTGGGGTAGCAGAGCTGTGAAAATCTCAGAACTGGATGAAGAAAAAAACCCAGATCCTTTGGCAAGTAAAACAGCTCCCATATACACGGTATATTTCATCTCTTTATTTAGCTGTATGTCAGGAGTTCAGCTATCAGCCAACTAATATGACACATTATACAGTGTCACCTAGTGTTCATTACAGATTATTACATCCACGTGCACTGGAAAAAAGTCAAACAAATAAAGAAAGTTATAGTATAATTTAGTAACCACAACTTGGTTCATATTTATAAATCTAGATGTTGTGGTGGCTTTTTACAATTTTTGACACATACAATCTTTTTGTTCTGCCTATATGTTATTGCCTCTGAATGGGATAAGACGTATACCACTTTTGACACCCTGAAGTATTTTGTTGAAATGTTTCTGTGCTTGAACCCTGAAGACTGTCAGTTTAACCGCTTCCCGACTGCTACACAACCATATTCATCGGCAGAATGGCACGGGTGGGCAAAAGGGCGTACAGGTACGTCCCCTTTAAGAAGCTGCACTGCGGGAGCGCACACACTGACACGCTCTCCGTGACCACGGGTCCCGCGGACTCAATGTCTGCCGGGTGCCCGCGATCGTGTCATGGAGAGGTAGAATGGGGAGATGTCTTTGTAAACAAAGCATTTCCCATTCTGCCTAGTGTCATGACAGAGATCACTGCTCCCTGTCATCGAGAGCAGTGATCACTGTCATGTGAGTGGAAACCCATCCCCCCACAGTTAGAATCACTCCATAGGACACACTTAACCCCTTCATCGCCCCCTAGTGGTGAACCCCTTCACTGCCAGTGTCATTTACACAATACACGATAAAAATCGCAGATTGCCGCCATTACTAATAAAAAAAATTAATAACAAAAATGCCATAAAATTATCCCTTATTTTGTAGAAGCTATAAATTTTGCGAAAACCAATCAATATATGCTTATTGGGATTTTTTTTTTACCAAAAATATGTAGAAGAATACATATCGGCCTAAACTGAGGAATATTTTTTTTTTTTATATATATATATTTTTGGGGGATATTTATTATAGCAAAAAGTTAAAAAATATTGCTTTTTTGTTTATAGCGCAAAAAATAAAAACCGCAGAGGTGATCAAATACCACCAAAAGAAAGCTCTATTTGTGGGAAAAAAAGGACGTCAATATTGTTTGTACAACGTTGCATGACCGCGTAATTGTCAATTAAAGCGACGCAGTGCTGAATTGCAAAAATTGCTCTGGTCAGGAAGGGGGCAAATGGTTAATATCCACTTAAAGACCCACTGACACTTTTTGTTTACATTTGAAAATCTCTTTTATCGCTAGAAAATTACTTCAAACCCTCAAAATTACTTCAAATGTTATATATTTTTTAAGTAGAGGCCCATAAAATGGTGGGTTTTGCAATTTTTTATGTCACATGGTATTTGTGCAGTGCTCTTTTTGAAAAAAATACACTTTAATTATTTTTAATGCTCACAGACAATATATTACCCAATGTTTGGTAAAATATAAAATATGGTGCTACGCTGAGTAAATAGATACCAAACATGTCACGCTTTAAAGTTGTGGAATGGCATCAAACTATGGTATTTATATAAGCCTTTACAGGTTTCCAGTTTAGAGTTACAAAGGAGGTCAAGTGCTAGAATTATTTTAATAACATTAAAAAAAGTTTTTTGTTTTTCTTTTACACCATTTCTTTTAAAAAAAAATAACACTTTTATTGCTGTCGCAAATAATGTAAACATCACTTGTGACAGTAATAGGCAGTGACAGGTACTCTTTATGGAGAGATCTGGGGTCTATTAGACCCCCAGATGCAGTGGCAGCTGATGCTCAATAATTTGGGGGGGGGGGGTGTGAGACGTGGGGGGAGAAGGAGCCGTTACCCCCCCCACGCGGGAGATGGACATGAAGGCGGGGAACACCAGGAACACCAACAACACCCCACCCCCGGGAGACGAACGGAAGCGAAGGTGGAAGACCTCCTTACCTTAGGAGGCAGATGTCCTGCCTGGGATAACACTCCAATCTCCCCTCCTCCTCCCTCCCCTGTCCGAGCCGGGGAGTGCTGTATGTGGCTGAGTCTCTGCGGGTGAGCCATCCCTTTTTTTTCTCTTAAATAGTCTTTATTAACATCTCTTAACTTTACATACACCATGTTAAAAACAACCGCAAGTTCAAGTATACATACTGTGTTGGAAGAGAGACCGTGTGACCCTCAGCCGTTCCACTCCATACTCCTATTACAACTACATATCTTATCCAACAGCTAGCCTCATATGGTACATTAGGACGACAGGTAGTTATTTTCCCCCATACCCTCCCATCTTCCCCTTGCTTCCGTCCCTCCCTAAACCAGAGCCTCCCTTTTATTCCTGACATCCTACGCTTACTAACCAGGGGTTCCACATCTTTTTAAATTTTTTAAGGCTCCCTCTTCTGATATATAGGGCTCTCTCCTTCCATATTACGTTGTTTATTGTTTTAACCCACTCATCGACTGCCGGTGGGAGGGCTGATTGCCATCTCTGCATAATAAGCTTCCGAGCTTGGTATAAGCATCTCAAAACCGCTATCCTGACCGCTGTCTCCTCCAAACTCTATACCCTATATCCAAGAATGCAGAGTCTGACATCTGCCTCTAAAAGAATCCCCCACTTGTCTCCAATAGAGCCCACAACCCCCAACCAGTACCGTACCAGTTTAGGGCACCTCCATACCATATGTATCAGATCACCCTCCTCCCCACACCTGGGGCACTTGGCATCGGGACTTACACCAAAGCGGAATAGTTTTTTTGGGGTGTAGTATGCTCTATATAGCAACATTAGGTGGGAGAATCTCTGTGCAGGTGAAACTGAAACCTCCTGCCCCACCTCCAAAACTTCCCTCCATTGTGTATCAGTTAACTTTCCCACATCCTTCTTCCACCCCTCCCTGCAGCCAAGGTGCTCTGGACTAACGATGGC
The DNA here is from genome assembly GCA_037952835.1 of Lithobates septentrionalis. NCBI lineage: Eukaryota > Metazoa > Chordata > Amphibia > Anura > Ranidae > Lithobates > Lithobates septentrionalis. The sequence continues at coordinate 970,337 of JBBDGP010000485.1, forward strand.
TTCCTTGCATAATTGCGTGTATATTCTGGAGATAAAAACCCTTCATCTGCCCGGGTCTAATCACTCTCTGTAGCAGTACAGCATCTGTCCAAACTAGGGGACCTACCCTAAATTGTGCCTCCAGGGCCGCTCTCATTGGTAAATACCTAAAAAATGTTTGTTTTGGGATACTATATTCTTTTTGGAGGTCCTCAAAGGTTTTCAATACGTTCCCTCGATACAGTTGGGCCAGCCTATTTATACCCCACCTCACCCATTCCTTAAATTCCCCCATAGCCACAATCTCCTGTAGGTTTCTGTTGTGCCAGAGGGGAGCGAATTCTGTAAATCCGGCATATCCCATTAAGGTCTTAGTTGCTTTCCAAACTTTTATTATTAACTTGGTTGTGGGACCGCTACCAGGTAATGAGTCTGCCTCCAGTGCCTCCACTACGGTTTTATGGGGTGCCTCCAGAGTTAACAAACCTCTATCAGCATAACCACCCCCTATATGCTGTAGCTGTGCCACCAAAAAGTAGCACCTCGGATGTGGGAGAGCTATTCCTCCTTCTTTAACTGGCAGCTGTAGGTTCTGAAGGCTGATCCTGGCCTTCCCTCTCCTCCATAACAGTTCCCTAAAGAGTGAGTCTATCTTTTTAAACCACTTTTTATTCACCCACACTGGTGAATTGTGTAACAAGTACAACAATTGAGGCAACCAGACCATCTTAATTAAGTTGCCCCTTCCTGCTACGGATAGGGGCAGCCGGCTCCAGATGTCAATTTTACGCTCGAATTTGCCCAGTAATGGAACTAGATTATCTACAATGTACTGATTGGGATCTTTTGACATATTTATACCCAAATAACGAATCATTGAAACTACTTTTAGGTATGGAATTCCCAGTAAGTCCTGACCCTTGGATGTATCTAGTGGCAATAGTGCAGACTTCCTCCAGTTCACCACCAGTCCCGACACTTTGCCAAACTTCTCCATTATATCCATTACCTGCCTAAGAGAGCCTTCCATATCCCCCAAAAACAATAAAACATCGTCGGCATACAGGGCAATCCTCTCCTCTCCTATACTTCTTACGAACCCCTCGATCTTTGAGCTGGACCTTATATGAATTGCTAGTGGATCCATGGCAAGGGCAAAAAGCAGGGGGGACAGGGGGCACCCCTGTCTTGTTCCCCTTTCTAAGCATATTTTCCCTGAAAGGTCTTTATTAACCCTAACCCTTGCGCTTGGGCCCCTATACAATATTTTTATCCACCTTCTGAAAACCGGACCCAGGCCGAACTCCTCCAACACCCACCAGAGATAGGGCCACTCCAAACTATCAAAGGCCTTGGTTATGTCCAGCGATAATACTGCTCTTGATCCCATATTCTCTGTCGGGGTCTGAAGGTTCATATAAGCCCTCCTGATGTTCATGCTCGTGGTTCTATGAGAGATGAATCCCGTTTGGTCCACGTGAATAAGTTTATGCATAACTTTATTAAGCCTGGTAGCCAGCACCCTTGCCAGGATCTTGGCGTCTGTACACAACAGGGATATAGGCCTATATGCCGACGGGTCCAGTGGGTCACCCCCTTCTTTATGAAGCAGGATAATATCTGTTTCAGACATCGAAACAGGCAAACATCCTCCCTGTAAAGCCCAGTTCAGTGTTTTCAATAATTCTGGCAGGAGAATCTTCCCATACTGCTTATAGGTTTCTACCGGGAGACCATCCGGTCCTGGAGATTTTTGGTTTGCCATCCCATTTACAGCTTGTTGCACTTCAGCTAATGTAATTGGCGCATCTATACCCACTCTATCCTCTTCAGTAACCATTGGGACCCTTATATCCTTAAAAAAAATGTCCATGTCCTTCTCCTCGACGATCCCTTGTGACCTATACAGCCTCTCATAGTACTTCTCGAATACGCCTGTGATTTCTAGACTCTGAGAGGATATCTCGCCCTTTGGGGTCCTAATTGCCGGGATCATTGAGGAGGAGGAGTTGGTTTTAACCAGGTAGGCCAGCATACGTCCCACACTTTCCCCTTCCCCAAAGGTCCGTTGTTTCTGGAAAAGTTGCTTGTTTTCACCCCTCTTCAGGACTGCTGCTCTATAGGACTCCTGTTTTTCCTCCCACCATTTCTGCTTCTCTGGAGTAGGATCTTCTATAAATTGCTTCTCTGCTATCTCCAATTCCCTCCTGATTCCTTCCTCCCACTTCCTTGCCCTCTTTTTAATTCCTGCCACCCCCTGAATTAGAATAACCCTGAGGAATGCCTTCAATGTGCCCCATTGTACACCCACTGTAGTTGAGCCTTCATTAGATTTTAAGAAGTCTTCTAACTTTGTTATTATCCTCTCTGGTTCCCCCATTAACTCCAACCAATATGAGCTTAGCTTCCAAAACCTTCTAGCCTCCCTGACCCCTATGCCCACTGAAGCCACCATCAGGGAGTGATCCGAGATCCCTCTTGGATAATATACTACATCCTTTATTAATGGTACTGCCTCCACGTTCCCCAGAGTCATATCAATCCTGGAAAAGGTGGAGTGGGAGGCGGAAAAACAGGAATACTGCCTTACTCCGGGGTTCCGAGCCCTCCAAATATCCAGTAGACCTGCCTCCTCTAAAAATTGGCCCAACCGGCCCCCTGCTAAACTATCTGCTTGGACTCTCGACGGGTATCTGTCCAGCTCTCTATTCAGCACCTCGTTAAAGTCCCCTAATACTATCACCGGGGTGTCTGTTTTATCCAGCATAAAATCCAGCAGGTTGTATAACACTTCCAATTTAAAAGGTGGGGGGATATAAATGTTGGCAATGACATACATTCTGTTTTCAATAGAGCAATATAAAAAAACATAACGACCCAAGCTATCTATCCTGGTCTGCCTGCAGGAGAACATCACATTTCTTGTTACCAATATACTCACCCCCCTAGAGTAAGAGGAGTAAACCGAGTGGTATTGGGCCTGAAACCTCCTACTTGGTAGACGAGTCAACGTGTCCTTTGTCAGGTGTGTCTCCTGTAGGCAGACCAACCCCACCCCCCCTAACTCCAATAACGAAAAAATGGCAGCCCTCTTGTTTGGGTTCCCCAAACCCCCGAACGTTCCAGGAGCCTATTTTAAGGACCTTAGACTGCATCAAACAAGCAACAGGCGAGAGCTGGCCTCTAAGGAACCAAAAATAATGGGCGCCTTAAACTTGGTACAGTGTCTTGTGCCAGAGAGTAACACCTTCTTACCCATTATAACTCCCAAAGAACCCATAAAATAGCTAAGGTGAAAATCCTCTATTAATACCATATTGTGCACTACACGTAAATAGAAGGAGAAGAAAAGAAAAGAAGAATAAAAAAAAGTGTTCCCTTAGTTACCCCCCGTACTTTATAGCCCATAGGGCTTTCATACTATTATATTCCATTCCAGTAAACGTTCTAAATATCCCCTTTCTCATAGTGTTTAGATTTACCACACATGTGCTTAATCCTACCTCCCCCCTCCCCCCTCCCCCCCTAGCTGCCCTCCCAAGTGCTATGTGCATTTTAATTTCTCTTAGAAATAATTTTACAACCCTTCTCCCACTCCACCCCCCACCACCTCTCCCCCCCACCAGACCCCCCCCAACCCCCCCACCCCCCCACCAATCCCCCCCACAACCCTCCCACCCCTCCCCCCTCCCTCTCACCCCCCCTCCCCCACCTTACCAGGTTTGCCCCTGGGGCTCTATTCGTGACCACCTCATATATTCCTTTCAAAATAACCCTTCCTAACATTCCCCCCCCCACCCTCCACCTCTAGCAACCACATGTACAAAATTTTAAATATAATATCCTCCATATCCCCCATTCCTACTCTACCATACACCCTCATTTTACTCTCTATACCAAGTTCATATTGCTTCCCACAGTCCAGATCTTCTTATCTTCCTATCAAGCCTCCTAAGACTCTGGGCTCCTTTCTTTGGGCTTCAGTCTCTGTTTGTTTTCTTCATACCAGCGGGTTACCCCCACCGGGGAATCAAAAAAGAGAACCTCTCCAATTGCCTCAACCCGTAGCCTGGCTGGATACAGTAAGGCATACTTGAGTTCAAATTTTTGTAGGGTGCGTTTGATCTCCACAAAACCTTCCCTGCGTCTCTGCAGCTCCGGTGAAAAGTCGGCAAAGAATGAAACCTTTACTCTGTTGTAGAAAATAAGCCCCTTCTCTCTGGCTTTACGCAATAAAATTATCTTGTCACAGTGGTTCAGGAATTTCATTAATAAGGACCTGGGGCGCCCTCCAGGGAGCGGAGCCCTGAAGGGGACCCGGTGGGCTCTCTCAATTGCAAACTGTGGGGAAAATGCATCCCTTCCAAATATTTCTGTGAGCCATCCTTCCAAAAAGGCAATGGGACTCTGCCCTTCACATCTCTCTGGGAGACCCACTATTCTTATATTGTCCCTTCTCAGGCGGTTTTCCATTTCATCCATTTTTTCATTAATTCTACCCAGTTGTTCCTTCATAGATTTAACATCTTGTTGTAGGGGAAAAACATCGTCCTCCACTTGGCTCACTCTTCCCTCCAAACCAGTTATTCTATCTACTGCCTTTTGTAACTCCTGCTTTATTATTAGTAGTTCATCTTTAACCTCTTTAATTTGGCAGCTTAGCCCCTCCACTGATGCCTTACAAGAATTGATTGCCTGTAAAACTTCCCTCAGGGTGGGTTCTACCTCTGTGACGGAGATAGTTGTTGGTGGTGGTAAATGAACTTTTTCCCCTGCCCCTGTATCTTTATTAACATTCGGATTTATATATCCTGCTCCCGCTGGGGTTCAAGATGCCTGTCCTTGTGGGTTGCGACAATTGCCCGTTCTTAGTGGGGGTCTGTTCAGGGGCATGTGCAAACCTCTCCAGTTTTGCTGCCGCTGCTGCCGCCTGGTTCCCCTTCTCCTTTGCTGATCGTAATGACTGGGGCCCTAAATTCTCCATATTGACTGGCTCCTCCCCTCTCCTCCTTGACATTGTCATTATTGCCTTTATGAGCCAGGGAGCCCAACACTACCAGAAGGGAACAAGTAGGGCACGAGAGAAGCCGGGTAGCAGCAGGGGAAAAAAAAAAAAGTTAACCGGGGTTACACAGGCAGGTACTGTCTCTTTAATGCAGGGAGCTAACTACAACCCTGCAATCTCCACTCAGCCGGGGTACATGTTCAGCAGTTTAAGAAGTTTAAGAAGTTGATATACTGGTCAAATATGTCACAGCTGCCCGTTCACTTCTCCGTCCCCCTGTTACAATACAGGGTAACAACCTTGTGCCTTTCAGCCAGGCACAATGAACTGTGCTTAATTGAGAGGGTTAGAACCCTCATTCAAGTCCCGCTCACCTGCTCCAGACTCCAAAGTCCCAGGACCCAGCGTCCAGCTCCTTACCGGTCTCTGCGGTGTATCATGAGCAGTTTAACATCAGCATAGGTTCACCACCGGCTTTCAGATCCAACCGTTCCCCCTCTCCTCCTCTCTCGCCGCTCCGTAGCGGTACACTGAGAGCCGCTCCGCCAACTTCCGGGTACGCAGGCGCAGTACCTGCGGAGGCTCCAGTGAGAGCGTCACAGCGCAGCTGACTTGCACTAGTGACCGGCACCGGCTTCTCCGTCTTCCTCGTCTGCTGCCCTGCACGGCCACACCGGGACCCAGACACAGGCCACCCAACAGCGATAGCCGGCCAAGCGCTCCGACACACCGACGCCAGCAGGTAGACAGTGGGGTATAGAGACTCTCAGCAAACTTCTCGCTCCGCTCCACACTCCTTCCACACCCTCATCCGGTCACGCCCCCAGTGTCACGGCGACAGATCTGAGGGTGAGCCATCCCTGGAGACAGTGGCAGCTGGTGAGTTGGTCGGTCAGGCTTCCCCTGCGTCTCCTCCTCCCTCCTCCTGCATGTAGATTAACTGGCCGGACGCATGGATTGGGGGGCGGTGCCTGTGCGCCCCTAATGGACGGGCCGCCACTGCCCAGATGTCTCCTCTGCCCTAAAAGCATCTGATCACATCAAGATCGGTGTGATCAAATGCTTTCAAGATTTTGCTTTTTACATCCGGGGCAAACGGGAAGTGACAATAGTACTCATCGCTTACGGTTTCCTATACCATGGAGCTCATCAGAGACCTTCCATGGGTTTAATGGTAAGCTGGCCGAACCGCCAGCTTCATTTTTGGGTTCTCCGGTGGTATGGAGATCCCGAAGAGGCACCAGCAGGTGGTGGTGGGGGGGATCCCCTCCCAACTCCTTTAAAAGCAATCCAGCAGCTGGGATGATGCCCGTAGCTGCAGTATATCACCTGAAAGCAATAATGTATATGTATGTTAGGTGGTCTTCAAGTGGATATAGTACATCTAAAATTAACAAAATAACCTAATGTAGACATAAAGGCAAATTATTCTTTTCATTTTTCATAGAATAAGGGAGGGTTATAACCCTGCCAATTTTTTATTGCCATCTGTGTTACATTGGGGAGATTTCCCTTCACTTCCTGTCCCATAGCCAAAAGAGGAAGTGAGAGGAAATCCATTCAAAGTGAGGGAATCCCTGGTTGTTACCAGAACTAATATCCTGATTGGAGGACTTCTCCTCAATTGCTGTTGTGGGGACAACCCAAAATTGGGGATTTTTTTTTATATATAACAGTAAACAGGACAAAAAGAGAGGGATCATCTCTCTAGCAGGGACACAGACAGCAAAAAAACCTGACAGGTGCTCTAATACCTCTTCACTCTATCCAAAACCAAAAAAGGGTTGTTTTTTTATTATACTTTAACTACTTTAGATATTATGCACAGGTGTTAAAAAACCAACTATATTTAAATGTGAATGATGCTGCGCTCCAGTGTTAATTTTGGCAGAAAATTTCAGGTTTCATTTTAGCCTTATGCCGCGTACACACGAGCGGACTTTCCGGCAGACTTGGTCCGGCGGACCAGACTCCGTCGGACAATTCGATCGTGTGTGGGCTCCAGCGGACTTGTTTTTCCCAAAAGTCCGACGGACCTAGAAATAAAACATGTTTCAAATCTTTCCGACGGACTCAAGTCCGGTTGAAAAATCCGCTGTATGCTAGTCCGACAGACTAAAACCGACGCTAGGGCAGGTATTGGCTACTGGCTATCAACTTCCTTATTTTAGTCGGGCCGTACGTCATCACATATGAATCCGTTGGACTTTGGTGTGATCGTGTGTAGGAAAGTCCGTCGGAAGTCTGCCAAAAGTCCGTCGGATAGACCGTCGGACCAGTCCGGTCGAAAAGTCTGCTCGTGTGTTTACGCAGCATAAGTCTTTTGATGCATTTCAGTTTTAGTCCCATTTTAGTCTTCTGCAGTTGTTTTAGTTTTAGTCGTATTTAGTCTATTAAATCTCCAGTACATTTTAGTCTACTAAAATCTCCAGTACATTTCAGTCGACTCAAATCATTTTAGTCGACTCAAATCATTTTAGTTGACTAAAATCGAATGTGTTTAGGTAAATTGTAATGTAAATTGTAAATTGTAATTTAATAACTTGCTGACACGCCGATATACGTCAGCAGAGTGGCACCACTGCGCAAATCGGTGTACCTGTACGTCCTTCCGTTAAAGCAGGATAGCAGGTGTGCGCACGCCGACGGTGGCCCGCGATCGCAGAGAGGAGAGGCAGAACGAGGAACTGCCTATGTAAACAAGGCATTTCGCTGTTCTGCCTAGTGACACGACAGGGATCTACCGCTCCAGGTGATCGGGAACATCGATCTCTGTCATGTTTCAGTAACCCCCCCTACAGTTAGAACACGCTGAGGAGGTTTTGAGGAGGTTTTCTGTAACTGCGGTGTTGAATTAGGGGGAAAAATGTTATTCTGATTTTACTTTCTCTCTAACCCCACACAGTCAGCTCCAAGTTGTCTCTCTATAATATATTATATCTATGGCCCTTCCCAGGGCTAGCCTTAGGCCTTTAGACACCCTGTGTCTTGCAAAAATGATCGACAATGCCCCTCCCAGTGACCACATCCCTCTAATAACAGTATATTTTGGGAAAGCAGCAGCTGATAGATATTATCCAATCACTCCTATTAAGATTCAGTGACTAAGTGCACAACATGGACAGACAAAGAGACAGCTATTACCTTGTTGCAGTCAGATTGCATACCTTTTGTAATTCTTAAGTTCAGAATAACAAAAGGTATGCAATCTGACTGCAACAAAGTTTGTTAAAAAAATCCCTGCAATGTACATAGATAAGACTGTTCTCAACAAAAATGGGGTTAAGTGTACTGTGCTTACCTTTGTATGCATTTCGGGATGAGTTGTCTGGAATGTCCACAAATGACGCTTCAAGTTTGTTGTATTTTTACCTGCGAGTGTCACTCCACATGGTTTGCAAAGGGTCTTGTTGTCCTTAACATCACAAAAAGAGTGCTCTGGATGCTGGTCTGAGGAGGCCTGTAATGCTGCAAAGTGCTCTGGATGGTGGTCTGAGGGGGCCTGTAATGCTGCACAGTAATCTGAGAAGGCCTGTAATGCTGCACAGTGCTCTGGACGGTGGTCTCAGGCAGGTCTGAGGGATGGCCTGTAATGCACAGTGTCCTGGATGCCGGTTGTCAGAGGAGGCCTGTAATGCACACACAGTGCTCACTGTTCTGGACAGACGGTGGCCTGAGGGGAGGCCTCAGGCCTGTAATTGTAATGTACACAGTCAAACTCACAGTGGGTGCTCTCTGCTCTGGACGGTGGTCATGGTCGTGACTCGTGAGTCAGGACTCGGGAGTGGAACTCTCTTTGGGAGGACTCGGGAGGCCTGTAATCCACAGTGCTGCTCTGGACGGTCGTCTGAGGACTCGAAGTCTGTAATGCTGGCTGCACAGTCTCTTGCTTGCTGGGAGCGGAAGCAGACGGAGCTCCGCGGAAACCGGAAGTTAGTTCACAAGGGTAAACGCCCCTGCCTCACATTTTCCTTCCGTTTTAGTTCGGTAAGGAAAACAGAATTTATTTTCGACATAGGTATTGTCAGTGGACATAAATGAGGTGTACTTTTCGTTTAGTTTTCGTCACTGCAAAAATGCCGCTGACGAAAATTTCGATGAAAACGTTTTCGTTGACAAAATTAACACTGCTGCGTTCTTATCATTCAAATACTTATGCTCATACCATCCAATTATTATAAGAAAAACATAACATCCTTTGATTATAACACTCTTCATGAAACCAGTTCCATAAAATTGTGCATAGGAAAAAACAAAATGACACTTCTGTGTCAATATAGGATTCTTATGTAACAAATCAAGTCACTTCACACTTCAAAATTGTATCCATTTCATGTGTGTGTATAAAGTCCTTAGATTTCTCTAGATGTGGGACTTTTTTCTTTTCCATCCAACAACAGTGGTATATTTTGTTTTTGTGTTGCCCTAGGCAAGGCTAAAATCAGGCACCAACCCCCCCCCCCCCATCTAACTTTGTCCCACTCCAACCACAGTATACCGTTCTTGTCTCAGGGTCTGATGGGGAAGCTGCAGCTGTTCACATATGTAGCAGAGTCTTTAACCTCTTCCAGTCTAATGAAAACCTTTGAGGCCACAGACCGCTGACATCCTTCAATATGTAGTGTGTTGTGAGGCATAGTGGGTGCAAAGGTGGTACTAGTCATAGGGCGCCAGACACTTCTTGGATGTAAAAGAAGTTTTATTTCAGTCCTTTTATATTTTTGCAGGGGGAAGAGGATTGAGGCCAGGACACCTTTAAGTGGTTGCAATTTCAATAGGCAGACTCCAAGACTTCAATAGGAGGACATCCGTTCAGGGAAAGGCCCCAACAAGGTGCCACTTCTGCACGTGCACGGCTATAGTACTTAACAGTTCCTAATTCAAACGTAACAGTTCTCTCAACTTTACTGCAACTTCCACTTGTAGTTCTTCAGTCCTTTGAGCTACTGGTCTCTCACTGGACTCTCTGATTCACTAACTCTGAATCTCGTGAGCTCCTCAAGGTTTTTGCGATGGTATCTCCCTCAAGCGTCACCCACGCTTCCCTGCTGGGTCCCTAGCATGGCACATCGGATACCTTCAAGCTTCACCCCATGCTGACGGCTCGGTCCCTAGCTTGACACACAAGGCGGCTCTGCAAGCGTCACCTCCACTGGTTGGGTCCCTGACTTGATCAATGCCTGAACTTTCCCGATTCTCCACCATGCCCGTTCTGTGAGAATGTTGCTCCGGTACTTGCTTCAGTTACTCACTGTGGTCCCTGGTAAAGGTGGTCGGTCCCTTAGTAGCGACAGCTTCCCTTCTACCTCTGACGACGACAGGTTCTCTGGCCGGCAGAACCGTCACTTTTGGTTGGACTGCAAGCCGCAGTCCCAACCCTGCGCTGCCCTCTTACTTACAGGCCCTCACACAGCCTGGCAGCCAGACGCCCCCCGGATAGGCCCAATCTCCAGCCTAGCTGCCTGGGGCAGACAACACACGTCCACCCAGATGGCAGTCCGGGTGGCACAGAACACTTGACCTCTCTAATATATAGATTCTCCCAGCAGGCCAAGGGACTAAAGAAAACCCCTGCCCATTGGCTGAGATACCCCATATACCCATAACTTGACCTTGAGTTGTCCTCCTCATATCTAGTACCACCAAGTGCCTGGCCACCTAGTGGTAGAAGAGAAAAGTACAACAAAGCCAAACTTGGGGAGAAATCAATGGATCTTTAACAATTTAACTATGGTAGCTACCTCTGACAAGCAATTTGGTGAGGAGCTCCCTGACTAAACCCCAGGGCGCTACACATAGAACAGCTGCAGCTTCCTCATCAGATCCTGACACATGATTGATCCAAGTGCCATATAGAATTACTGCCCATGATCTGACGTTCGTGGTGATACCTGGCATGTGTGGGACGATTGCTGTTACGGGACCGATACATGCTTTCTATTTGCGCGCAAGCAAGGGAAAATGGGGCACTTTAAAAAAAAATTATTTTTTTAATTATTCATTTTTTTAACAATTTTTTTTATACTGTTGCTTTAATTTTTTTAATTTTTTTTATCAAGTTTATTGCTGTCACAATGAATGTAAACACCATTGTAACAGGTACTCCTTATTGAGAGATCTGGGGTCTATAACTGGTGCTGATGGTTTCAGAGTAAACCAAAAGTGATGTCATGTCATCGCTTCCCATTTACTGTTACGAACAGCATATCAAAGCTGACCCCAGATTTGCTTGGCTGACCAGCCAGCTGGCTGGTCACTTGGGTCTCCCAGGGGACAGGAGAGCCTCAGAGAGCCATGGAAGGCGTTGGGAAGGGGGGCGAATGTCCCCTCCCCCTGTTTGTAATGTTCAAGCCGCTAGTAAGTCGCTCCGATTGCTATTACAAGAGAGCCAACTGCCAGCTCTAAAAAAGCAGGCAGAATCCCAGTCCAGCCACCGAAAGCATGAGAAGTAGTTAAAGAGCTGTCTCTGCCCTTCTACCTGCGGGCAATGCCTCCCCCCTGAAAAATGCCGCCCAAGGCAAGCGCCTTGTTTGCCTTGCGGTAAATACGCCCCTGCCCAACACACCAGTGCACCTCAACCCAAAATTAAAACTGCATACTCCTTTGCCTCATTTCTTCATAACAGGCAACACATACTTTCTCCATTCTAGGAGTCTTCCTTACCTGATTAATTAAAGGGTTTGTAAAGTCAGTTTTTTCTATGCATTAAGAAAATACCCTTCTGTGTGCAGCAGCTCCCCTCAGCCCTAATACTTACCCGAGCCCCCTTTCTGTCCAGCAATGTCCACTAGACCCTTGGCCGTTTGGGGGTCTCCCTCCTGATTGGCTGAGACAGCGGCGCCATTGGCTCCCGCTGCTGTCAATCAAAGTCAGCTAGCCAATCAGGAGAGAGAGGGGGTGGGGCCAAACCACATCTCAGTGTCTGAATGGATACGCAGCGCTGCAGCTCGGCTCGGCAGCCCCCATAGCAAGCTGCTTGCTGTGGGGGCACTCGACAGAAGGGAGCGGCCAGGAACAGTGAATAGGAAGATCCAGGCTGCCCTGCAAATGAAGTGTAACCTCCACCATAAAAAATGCACGCTTACCAGCTTGCATGCACCTCCTATCACGGGAGGTCAATACCGCTGGTGGCTAATACCCAACCAGGACCTTTATCCCTATAAGAGGGGTATGAAGATGGCAACTCCCACTGTATATGGATTTCCCATGGAAAGGTGCAGTAACAATTGCAGCTCAGTCTCAGCCGGCACCTTCCGTACAGAGCCCGTACGGCACGAAATCCACCCTCAGATTGTCATGCTCATAGAGGTTCTCCAAAAAGATATAAGGCTTGCCATAGTGTAAAACCATATAAACTTTAATCTAACTTAAAAAAAATTGCACTTACATCAAGATTGCATAAAATATACATTGGATAGTCATAAGCTGGCCGGCTATAGCATGAACGCCCGTGGTGCCCCAGGATGATGTCAGTGTGTGACGAAACGCATTGGGAAGAGCATAGTGCTGACGTAACCTTGCTTCTTGGATCCCGGAAGGACGGGCATTCATGCTATAGCTGGCCGGCTTACGACAATCCAATGTATATTTTATGCGGTCTTGATGTGAATGCAATTTTTTGAAAGGGTAACTCCACTTTCGTGGGGGGAAAAAAATAGCAAACACAAAAAAAATATAGTGTGTACAATTGTGATACAAGTCATATTGTAATTGAATGTTATTAAAAATTACCTTTTCTTTTCAATCTGCAGCCGCTGTAATTTTCTATAAATGCAATGCAATATGGCTACATTGAGTTGTTCTGTACACAGAATGTGTACTGACTAGACCCCAGAAACATAATTTCCTGCTTGTGTGATTGGAGCACAATTTTCTCAGAAATCTGCACTAAGATACAAGTCAGATTTCAGGCATCCCCTGAAACAAAAATGTCATTTTTGGTTAGATATTTCCAATAGGAACACTGGTTACACAAGGTATACAAGCCTAGCATATTTCCTCATTAGTGCTTTGCAGCTGCCACAGCTGACTGATAATTATGAAACCACTCCCATTAGACTCACTTAACACAGAGGCACAGACAAACACACAGGGATTTCTTCTGAATAACAAAAGTGGGGAATCTGCAACAAAGGTTGTTATAATCCCTGCAATGTACATAGATCAGCCAGGGGGAAATGTTTTTTTTCAACAAAAGTGGAGTTACGCTTAAAGTTAAAGTTTATATGGTTTTTACACTATGGCAAGCCTTATATCTTTTTGGGGAACTTCCATGAGCATGACAATCTGAGGGTGGATTTCATGCCATATGGGCTCTGTGGAGGGTTCCGGCTGAGACCAAGCTGCGATTGTTGATGCACCTGTGCTGTGGGAAATCCATATATGGTGGGAGTTGCCATCTTCATACCCCTCTTGTACGGATAAAGGCCCTGGCTGGGTATTAGCCACAAGCGGTATTGACCTTCTATTGAGCAGGTAAGCGTGCATTTTTTTTATGGTGGTGGTTACACTTCATTTGCGGTTTCGGATGGTGTTAGTATCACTGGAAGGACACTTTTCATCTTATTTTGGACTTCTCATATACCTCATCACTGCTTGCACTGTTGGTGTAACACAAATTTGTAATTATCCGTTAAGGACAGTTAATTTATATTGGGATATTTACAGTACCCTCACTATTTGGAATACATTTTCATTCATTTTCAATTTTTTTCAATTTCTTCGATTTTTTTCAAACCCCCAGCGCCATGCCCTTCTGATACCCCAGCCCTCATGATCCCCCAGCACCAGGCCCTCCTGACACCCCAGCCCTCCTGATCCCCCAGCACCATACCCTCCTGATTAGGGTTTCCACCTCATCCCTTTAGACCCTAACACATATGAATTACACAGGTTCTGAGGTTACCTTAATGCAGATAGGGCACTAAGTGAGTTTAATTACCACCTTAATCATCCACAGAACCTGTGTACTTAATATTTGTTTGGGCTTAAAGGTATGAGGTGGCAACACTACTCCTGATGCCCTTGTACTCTGCCCTTCTGACCCCCCCATTACCATGCCCTGCTGACACCCCAGCCCTCCTGATCCCCCAGTGCTGTGCCCTCCTGACCCTCCAGTACCATGCCCTCCTGACACCCCAGTACTATGCCCATCTGACCCCCTAGTACTATGCCCTCCTGCCACCTCAGCCCTTCTGAGCCCCCAATACCATATTCTCCTGTCCCCCCATTGCTATGTCCTCTTGACACTCAAGCCCTCATTACCCCACTTTACCATTCCCTACTAACCCCCAGTACCATGCCCTCCTGACCCCCCAAAACCATACTCTCCTGACCCCCCAGTACCACGCCCTCCTGACCCCCTTGCACCATGCCCTTCTGACTGCCCAGTACTGTGCCCTCCTGACCCCCCTGTACCTTGCCCTTTTGACACCCCTGTACCATGCCCTCCTGACCCCTGCTCTACATATTATTGCTGTGACTAAGGCTGTTGCTGAAACGCGTCAGTATTTTGCTTGTCACTTCATGTAACCAACCATTAAAATCGCTATGTGGACTCAAGTTGCAGGCACAATCCTTTTACTTGTTTGTGTTGTGGTGTGTAAGGACATACTAAGCCTGAGCACCTAACAGAGGATCTTGCAAACTGAACTTGGAGTTCCCCATTGTGTATGCTGTCTCTCTTCAAACTTACCTCTACATATTACTGACCTCTGTGCACTGTCCTACCTACTAATGATTCCTGTACACTGCCCTACCTGCTACAGACCTCTGTACACTGCCCTACATACTACTGACTTCTGTATACCGCCCTACAACCTACTAACCTCTGTACACCACCCTATATTCCTACTGACTTCTGTACACTGCCGTACATCCTACTGACCTCTGTACACTGCCCTACATACTACTGACCTCTGTACACTGCCCTACATACTACTGACCTCTGTGCACTGCCCTACCTACTACTGACCTCTGTACACTGCCCTACCTACTATTGAGCCCTGTACACTGCCCTACATACTACTTACACTGGCCAGAAATCAGAGCCAGAACCAGGCCTGTAACTGGTCAAGGAAATCAGCCTGCAGTACCAGATGTTTTGCCTTCATGATGGACTCCTGCATTAGCGCCTTGGGGGTAAACACTCACTCCCCGGACATAAAGAAAATGGTGAATGAAAGTAAATGCCGAGTTTCTCACTGAAGCAAATTTTTAGGGTAGGCTAAATTTATATTTTTACAGTGACTTTCGTTTTAGTAGATTTTTCTAGGTTTTCTTCATGCCCTCTTTTTTTTGGATCAGATTTTATTTAGTAAAGTTTTTTTTTTTTTCAAATAACGTTTTTATTATTATTTCGTTTTTGCAGTACATTATGCATTAACAAGTGGTAAATGTAACAGTAGTACAAAAATGCAGGTTTTCTGTATAGAGTGCTGGTATTCAATTGCTATGTTCCAATATTTAAACTTTGCTAAGTGCCAACTGAGCGTCATCTTCTGTCATTTAATATGTCTATTGGCAAGTTTATAACTTTAATATGGTTGCAGAATCACAACCTAGTTCTCTGTAACTTATAGAAATCACAGGTGTACATGGTATAGAAGAGTAGAAGGGGATAGTAGGAAAAGAGGAAAGTAGAAGGGGGGGGGGGGGGTTTAGTAGGTATATCAACGGTGGTGTTACCTGGTCATGGTGGGTCCTCCCGGAGGTGCCATATCTCCCAGACGTTATGTGCTTCCAGTCTATCTTGTAGTCTGGCCGTCATCTTCTCCATCACCTTTATATCCTTTATTCTAGCATATAGATCCTCAGCAGAGGGGGGGGAGAACGTTTCCAGTGTAGTGCTATAAGGCATCTTGCCGCCGTTAGTATGTGGCGTACCAGCTTTTTATATGGAGTGGGAAGTTTAAGTGGCGATAGGCCTAATAGGAAGAATTTTGGGGACGCCTGGACTTGCGTGTCCAGGAGGCGTGCTAGTAATTGTTCGACTGTGGACCAGTAGGGAGTTAACAGTGGGCAGCTCCAGTATATATGTATGAAGGTGCCCCTTGCTCCCTGACATCTCCAATATCTATCGGAACTATTGGGGAAGATGGCATGGAGAACCTCTGGGGTCATGTACCACAACAAGAGGATTTTATAAGAGTTTTCTTTGTATAAAGAACATAGTGAGCTCTTTGCTGTTTGATTCCATATGATCTGCCATTGTGAAATAGGGAGTTCCTCACCGAGGATCCCCTCCCATTTAGTCATATACAGGTGTTTACCCTGGTCATCCTCAGAGAAGACATTCAGGATCTTGTATATGCTCGATATAAGCCCCTTCTGGTTGTTACCTGCCAGGATAATAGTTTCAAACGGTGATGGTGGTGAGAATTGTAGGGTGGGTGTTATGGTAAGTGCATAATGCCGAATTTGTAAATACCCGTAAAATGCCTGTCTGGGGAGGTCATGTTTGTTTTGTAGTTCGGCAAACTGCAATAGTTTCCTAGTTCTGGGGTCCACCAGGTTCCCAAAGTGGAACAAATTCCGGGACGTCCAAAGATGTGACATTTGGTAAGTTAGAAAATCTGGCACTTTAGGGTTACAGATGAAAGAGGTCAGAAGCGATTTATCTGATGAAAGAGCATGTTTAGGGGCCAGAGTGCGCCACGTCCATCTCAAATGGGACATGGGACCCAGCATACGTTCAGGGGCTACGTCCGCATTCGCACTCCACAACAGATTATTTGGATGTATGGGAGCAAGCCATAATTTTTCAATTTCTGTCCATTTGTTGTAAGATTTGTGGGTGTACCATGAGGCTATTGCTCGCAATTGAGCTGCGTAATAATATTTAGTAATATTAGGGAATGCTAGTCCTCCTTCATTGCGAGACGCCATCAGTATCGATCTCGGAACCCTGTGTCTTTTGTAATTCCATGTATAATGAAGTAGGTCGGATTGGAGTTTTTTCAGTTGGGAGATCGGAATTGGTATGGGTAGTGTTTGGAAGAGGTATAGAAGCCTCGGGAGGATATTCATTTTTATTGAAGCTATTCGGCCTAGTAGTGAGATGTGGTGTTTTTTCCATTGAGTCAGTGAGGATCTAATGGATCGGAACAGTGGTGGAAAGTTTTCTTGGTAAAGCGTATTGAATTTAGGTGTGATATATGTACCCAGATACTTCAGGGAAGTTGTCTTCCACGTGAATGGAAAGTTGGACTTTAAGAGTGAGACCTCCGTGGGAGGGATATTAATGGGAAGGGCCTCCGATTTTGATGCGTTTATCTTATACCCTGAGAGAGTACGGAAGCGATCTAGTTCTGTTTCCAAAATCGGGAGAGTAATGTGAGGTTGAGTTAATGTGAGTATGATATCGTCCGCGAAGAGGGAGATTTTAAACTCCCTTCCTCTAACCGATATTCCCCGTATATCTGGATTACTCCTAATGGATGCAGCAAGGGGTTCAACGCATAGTGCAAATAGCAGGGGCGAAAGTGGGCACCCCTGCCTGGTCCCATTCGCTACTGAAAATACCGGGGATAGTGCAAAGGGAGTCCTGACTTGGGATGACGGGCAGGTTTACAAATGCCTGATTGCTTGTAAGGAGGGGCCCCGAAATCCCATGATTGTAAGGTGGCAAAAAGAAAAGGCCATCCCAGGCGATCAAACGCTTTTTCTGCGTCTAAGCTTAGCAGCAAGGCTGCCTGGTGTTCTCTATTCGCCACCTCCACTAGATCTATAACCTTTCTGGTATTGTCGCCGGCCTGTCGTAGTGGGACGAACCCCACCTGGTCTTTATGGACCAAGGAGGGGAGAATCTGGTTTAGGCGGTTGGAGAGTAGTTTGGTGAAAATTTTAAGGTCAGAATTCAGTAATGCAATGGGTCTGTAACTTGCGCAGAGGGAAGGGTCTTTGTCCGGATTAGGAATTAAAGTTATAAAAGAACGTTGCATGTCTGGAGGTATGGTGGCATCGTGAAGAAAGGTATGGAAGAGCTTGTGCATATGTGGGAGCAGTATGGGGAGAAATGTCTTGTAGTATTCGTATGAGAATCCGTCTGGTCCCGGGGCTTTATGAGATGGAAGGGATTTAATGGTCATTTCTATTTCCTCATCTGTAATCTGTGTGTTCAATGTCAACAGGTCAGAGGGTGTTAAGTGGGGAATTCCACTGCGTTCCAAGTATTCTCGCATTTTGTGGGATAAGTCTGGCGAAGGGGGATTACTAGGTATATCTGGGTTATTGTATAAGTGTTTATAGAAGTCTGCAAAGACATGAGCAATCTCTTTAGGATGGGAGACTATGTGCCCCGATGTGTTTTTGATCTGATGTGGTGTCTGCATGTGAAATTTGTCACGTAGTTTGTTAGCTAAGAGGGAGTGCGCTTTGTTTCCCTTGTCGTAGAATACTTGCTTCAGTCTTGTCAGTGCTTTTTCTACCTGGCCTAGGGCGAATTCCTTTAAAATTGAGCGAAGTCTAACAACCTTCCGAAGGATGGGTATGGAGGGGGTAATTTGGAGTTTACGTTCGGCCAACCTAAGATCCTGTTCAGTTTTTGTCTTTGTGGCTAGGGAGTCTTTTTTCATTGCGGAAGATAAAGCTATACATTTACCGTGTAGGACCGCCTTATGGGCTTCCCAGAGGGTGGTTGGCGATATATCCGGGGTGGTATTTTCTATAAAGTAATTTTTTAGGGTGGTATGTAGTTCAACTTGGGAGGGGAGATGTTGAAGAAGAAATGTGTTAAGCCTCCAGTTATAGGATTTACGGTTGGGGTTATCTAGTTCTAGTTCTAGTAGAATAGGGGCGTGATCCGACCATGAGATAGGGAATATTTGGGCTGTTCGTGTAAGTTTAAGTGTATGATTGTTAACAAAGAAGTAGTCTATGCGGGAGTGTGTGCGGTGGGGGGCGGAATAGAATGTATACTGCCGATCACCTGGGTGAAGGACCCTCCAAGCATCAAAGAGCGCATATCGTCTGGAGATTTGTCGAAACAATCTAGAGTCCCGGAGGACACCTGGTGAAGATATTCGGGGGCCCACCACCTGACGATCGACAGTTGCTGATTGAGTGAGATTAAAATCTCCCCCCACCACCAAAATCCCGGGATCTGATTTAAAGATGCGTGTGTATACTTTAGAGAGAAAATTATATTGTTTAGTGTTAGGTGCGTATATAACACACAGCGTAATAGGTTGTGTATGCCAGTGTCCGTGTAGAATAACAAAGTGGCCTCCAGGATCAGAATAATGGTTTGCGCAGATGAAGGGGATACCCTTTTTGAGTAGTATGGCCACTCCTGCTTTTTTTTGAGTACTAGATGAGAGATACACCTGTGGAAAATATCTGGAAGCGAATGCGAACGAGCCCTCTTTATTGAAATGTGTCTCTTGTACTAGTATAATATCAGCTCCTGATTGTCTGAACTCCCGCAGTGCCAGATGCCTTTTTCTGTTAGAGTTCAGGCCATGGACATTTAAGGATAGTAACTTTGCCATCTATTTACGTGTGGACAGGTGTATGTTTGCTTACCCAGTGATGATGCACCAGGGTCTGAGGTCAAAAACCCGGAGCCGGCACTCCCCGGGAGGAGACCAGGACCGTTCACCCGCACCGCTGCATAAACTTGACTCCTACAAAGAGGGAAAGAGGAGGAAAAGAGTTGGGGAAGAAAAAGATGATTAAGTAAAACCGAGTGGAAACAGAACGTGCACATTATCAAACTATAAATGGCCAACAGGCCTAGGTTACACGGAGTCCCAAGTGTCCGTCCGCTGCCAGTCCGATTGGGGTGGCAGGGAGGGGTCACCAGGGGATCCGCAGCCAATAAGGTGGTATAAAACACTTATATAAATCCCTGAACTAAAAATCAGGGGGGGGGGGTGGGAAGTGAACGGTAGAGCGTCTACTCTTTCGGAGCTTAATCATAGCAAGCCCTTAGTAGCAGTGTAAACTGTGGCTTAGGGGCAATTTGGGGGGTACTGAACTAGTATGTTTGACCAATTTTTGAGTCCCGAGCAGGAAAAGTCATTATGACGGTGTAGTCACATCCTGTAAAAAGGGGGTGTGGACTATATTAGGACAATAATACTGATCAGTTCCTGTGTTTGGCAGGCTTGCGGGGTGCTTCTGGGTTTCGGGGTCGGTTAGAGGAGGGTACTTTCTGCCAGACTGTAGGCGGTGACAGGGGAATGGCCACTAAGTCCCATTCTGGTAGCTGTGGGGGTTGAATCTCCAGGGTGTTGCAGAAAACACGGAGGTCTTCCGGGTATCTCAACACAGCGGAAGTTCCCTGTTGTTTTGCAGTGAGAGTGAAGGGGAAACCCTATCTGTAAGGAATTGCTTTGGATTGCAGTATTTGCAGTAAAGGTTGCAGTAGTCTGCGCTTTTGCAGGGTGATCCAGGACAGATCAGGGTACAGCTGTATTTGGGCTCCTTCGAAGATGATTTTACGTGCGATGCGGGCTTGTCTCATGATAGACTCTTTGAGAGGATAGGAAGTGATTCTGCATATAACATCTCTCGGTTTCGATGCAGGTCCTTTGGGTCGCAGGGCCCTCTCACTCGGATATTGTTGCGGCGCCCACTATTGTCCAAGTCTTCTATGTGCCTTTGCATGTCTCTGAGGAGGGAACGGTGTTCCGCTCCTTGCAGCTGTGTTCTGTGGACTGCTATTTTAGTTTCTTGGATCTCTTCTTCCGCCATTTCCACTCTATCCGCTAGATGTTTAAGTCCCGTTTGAAGAACCTGGATTTCTGTGCGACAGGTTGATTTTACATCCTCTATGAGTTGTTTAAAGTCCTCTTTGGTAGGCATTGCCTGGAAATATGTGTGCCATGGAGATGGCATATGTTGGTCTTGTATAGGGCCCAGATGATGGCTTGGCGAGGCTGGGGCTGGGGGTGGAGAGCGTGGGCTAAGCGATCCTGCTTCAGATGATCGGTGTGACCCGGGTGCTGGGGGTTCCCACGGCTCAGACCACATCAAGGCCTGTGGTAGCTGGGGGGGTCTCTCATGATGGGTGTCTGTAGAGGAGCATGGAGGGGTGCTGGCTTTTTGTGCATACGTGGGGTTAATGGAAGGCAGCCGTTTAGAGACGCTAGTGTCCCTGGATCTAGAGAGTCTTTGCGTCTTAGGTGGGGGGGAGGATGCTGCCATGGCCCACAGTGTCCCATCTTCCTCTCCCTGCACATGATGCAGCTCCACTGGGGGATGAGCAGGGCCTGGTAATGGAGGAAAGTCCTGAGATAGGGCCGAGGGTGTTGGGGACAGAGATCGCTGTTCCTTGAGGTAGGGATCTGAAGCCGCCCTCACCAGCCTCGGAAATGCCGCCAAGCACTGGGTATAGTGCTGTGAAGGGATGGGCGGCCCCGGATGGCTGCGGCGCACGTGCCTGCCAGGCCTGGGGATCGGGGAGGGTGGATGGACTCACTGCTCCTGTATGTATGGTTGAGGATGCCTGACCCGTCGCCGCTGAAGAGGGATCCATAAGGCATCGCTGCTGTGTGAGCTGTGGCGGCCGATCCCGTGGAGACATCCGTCCTCCATGTGCCTGTGTGATCGGCGCCATCTTGTCTCCTCCGGCCGGAGTGCCCTCTGACTGCAGAAAGAAGGTACGGAGGTCTGCGGAGGTCCCCGGAGGGGGTTGGGATGTGCCCCTGTATTTTGAGGATCGAGTGGTCTGCGATCTGCCCATGTGGGTGTTGTTGTTTGTCCCCCAAAGTGCCTATATTGCTGCGGGCTGCTGGAGCTAAGGGATCAAGCGTCCATCGAGGTCGGCTTCCGGTCACGCCCCCTAGTAAAGTTTTTAACATGCAAAACATGTCACACAGGGTGTCACGAATACAAAAAGAGGGAACCCCCCCCGTCCAAAAAAAAAAAAGATTAAATATAAAATATCTCTTTAAAGAGGAACTGCTCACATAATTTGTAATAAAAACATCTTTGCTATTCTGAAGCTTCCCCCCAACTACTTTGCATATTATTTTATATATACTGTGATTCTGTACTTGCCAAATATGCTGCAGAAATCTCCTTCCACTGAGTCTGGCTGCATCTATTTTAACTGTGGGCAGCTGAAGCTGCTGCCTGTTCACTTCCTGGATTTACCCAGACACACAGAGGCACCCCTCGAGCTCTGCAGCTCTGATTGGCCCTCTTATGACTCATCCCCCCTCTCTTCCTGGCAAACTCTCATGAGAGTGAGAGAGAGAGCTGTGCATGATGTCATACACCTAGGCGTTTTACCAGACAAGAAACAGGAAGTGGGCTGCATAAGGTATTTACTGGCAGAAAAAAAAAGTTTTACTATCCAAAGTTAAAACAACAATGGCAAAAGATTTAATAGATGGAATGAAAAAAACGACTGAAGTTCCACTTTAAAGCATGCAAGCATATTGATGGAAAGTTACAATTACAAAATAGGATCAGCTATAGATGATCATCAAAACAAAACTAAGAATAACATATAGATAAACAGCAATATTTAAGATACAAGTTAGCCTACTCCAATAGAGGGGACATAAACTCAAGTCATTGTGATCAAATAGCATTGATCTTCCTCTTTGAGTTTCTTAAAAAATATGTATGTTTTTCAAAAGAAATACGGTAAGCCTGTTAAGGTCAAAAATCCAGGCAGATAAATTACGAGGGTGTGGAGAGGTCCACTTAAGGCCAATTTGTCTATTGGCCCAAAAAAAAAAGTGCAAGATGGTATTCAACATAGGAGGTGTAAAAAGAAGAATCAAGGTAGCCCAATAGGCATGTAAGTGATTCAACAGGAATATTCAAATCCAAAAGCCTATTGAATGTACCAGCCACCTCCGGCCAAAATGTCTAGAGTTTGAGGCACCACCACAGAAGATGTATAAAAATACCAGGATTGCCACACCTGGCAAAGGTTGGGTCAGATCTCAAGCCTATGGCATGCAGAAATTCGGGAGTTCTATACACCCTATGATGACTAAAGATCTGAGTTAATCTGTGCAATGGGGAAAGAGAGACAAGAGGGAGGATCTCCTCCCAAACCTCCTCAGAGATAGGGCCAATATCCTGTTCTCACCCAGCCCTGGAATGAGTAGGAAACCACAATAGACATGTATCTAGTCTTCATACCCTCTTTACTTTTTATTGGGGGCTTCCTAATTATTTTCTTTAAAAAAAAACAGTAATCTTTGATCTTTTTCATGTTGTCCAGGTAGATCTCCACTTCAAAGGTTGCCTACCCCTGCCCTAGAGAATTAAATAATGGTAGCTCCAATTTTTTATGTCACTTGATATTAGCGCATGCATAGTTACATAGTTACATATAGTTACATAGTAGGCGAGGTTGAAAAAAGATACAAGTCCATCAAGTCCAACCTATGTGTGTGATTATATGTCAGTATTACATTGTATATCCCTGTATGTTGTGGTCGTTCAGGTGCTTATAAATTAAATAGGATTGGTCCCAGGACAGAACCCTGAGGGACCCCACTTTCCACCCCGGACCATTCTGAGTACTCCCTATTTATTACTACCCTCTGAACTCACCCCTGTAGCCAGTTTTCAATCCATGTACTCACCCTATAGTCCGTGCCAACGGACCTGCTTTGTATAGTAAACGTTTATGGGGATTTGTACTAAATGCTTTTGCAAAATCCAGATTCACCGCATGCACCAGGCCTTCCTTTATCTAGATGGCAGCTCACCTCCTCATAGAAGGTTAATAGATTGGTTGGGCAAGAAGGATTCTTCATGAATCCATGCTGATTACTGCTAATGATACCGTTGTCATTACTAAAATCTTGTATATAGTCCCTTATCATCCCCTCCAAGAGCTTGCATACAATTGATGTTAGGGTAACTGGTCTGTAATTCCCAGGGATGTATCTTGGCCCTTTTTTAAATATTGGTGCTACATTGGCTTTTCTCCAATCAGCTGGTACCATTCCAGTGAGTAGACTGTTCGTAAAAATTAGGAACAATGGTCTGCCATTTACTTGACTAAGTTTCTTAAGGACCCTCGGGTGTAAGCCACCTGGTCACGGTGACTTATTGATGTTACGTTTTTCAAGTCTAATTCTAATTCTGTCCTCTGTTAGCCACAAGGGTGCTTCCTGTGACATATCATGAGGATAAACATTGCAGTTTTTTGTTACTGAAGCCCCCCGATTCCCTCGTGAAGACTGAGGAGACTAATAATTTCAATACCTTCACCATCTTTCCATCCTTAGTAACCAGATTCCCATCATCATTCTTTATGGGACCAATATGATCTGACTTCCCTTTCTTACTATTTATGTACTTAAATAATTTTACTCTTCTCTGCTATGTGCCTTTCGTGTTCTATCTTAGCTGACCTGATTGCACCCTTACATTTCTTGTTGCATTCTTTGTACAGTTGGAATGCTGATGATGATCCCTCAGCCCTGTATTTTTTGAAGGCCTTCTTCTTTTCTTTTATATGCATTTTTACGTTGGAGTTAAGCCACCCAGGACTTTTATTACCTCCTTTAAATTTATTTCCCATTGGGATGCACTGGCTAATGCCCTTATTTAATATGATCTTAAAGCATACCGATTTTTCCTCCGTGTTCTTTGTTCCTAAGATTTGAATCCAAATATTATCTTCTAGCAAAGGATCATAGTTTAGGGAAATTGGCTCTTTTGAAATTCAGGGGGTTATTTACTAAAGGAAAATCCACTTTGCACTGCAAGTGCAATTGAAAGTGCACTTGGAAGTAAAGTCGCTGTAGATCCGAGGGGGACATGCAAGGAAAATAAAAAACAGCATTTTACCTTGCACATGATTGGATGATAAAATCAGCAGAGCTTCCACTCATTTCAGATCTACCCCTTAGATTGAGAGCGACTGCACTTCCAAGTGCACTTTCAGTGCACTTTCAAGTGCACTTGCAGTGCAAAGTGGATTTGCCTTTCGTAAATAACCCCCAAAGTGTCTTTGTATTGCCCTTATGTTTCCTATTTGTGTGATTTATACTTAAACTAATTGACCTGTGATCGCTGTTTCCTAAATTGCCCCGTATTTCCACATCCGTGATCAGGTCTGTATTGTTGGTAATCAGTAGGTCTAGTAACGCTTTGTTTCTAGTTGGTGCATTTACCACCTGACCCATGAAATTGTCCTGCAAGATATTTAGGAACTGCCTTGATGAATGCGCGGTTCCTTCCACCCAGTCTATGTCTGGATAATTAAAATCCCCCATTATAATGATACTTCAGATTCTTGCCGCTAATCCAAATTATGATTGGAGGTCCGTCTCCGCCTCCTCCCTCTGGTTAGGGGGCCTATAGTATACTCCCAGTATTACTTTCCCCTTAGTTTAGTCCCTTTGTTGCTCTACCCATAAGGATTCCACCTCCTCCCTTGCTCCCTTAGTGATGTCATCTCTCACATTCACTTGTACATCATTTTTAAAATACAGGCATACCCCTCCCCCATTTTTACCCTCTCTATCCCTGCGATATAGGAAATACCCTTGAATGGTTGCCAGCCAATCATGAGAGCTATCGAACCAAGTCTCTTTAATTGCTACAATTCCTAGTTCTCCCATCTTGTCCGCCAGACTCCTGGCATTGGTGAACATGCGACGTAGTTTAGACTGGTCGCATACTATCTCCTTATTGGGTGCTCTGGAGTTGCAAATAGGACTTGTTACTATACTTACCTAGGGTTGAGGTGCTTTAGTCAACCTACCACTAATGCCCCCAATAGTACCGTCTGGAATATGTTCCGCGCTGACTATCTCTACCTCTGGACCCTCCCTCCCATCGCCTAGTTTAAAAGCCCCTCTAACTTTTCGGCCATTTTCACTCCCAGCAGATCTGCACCTTCACCATTTAGATACAGTCCGTCCCTTCTATATAGCTGGTATCTGGCTGAGAAGTAGTCCCAGTTCTCCAGGAACCCAAACCCCTCCTTTCTACACCAGCTCCTCAGCCGCTTGTTTACTTCCCTAATCTCCCTCTGCCTTTCTGGTGTGGCTCAAGGTACCAGTAGTATTTCTGAGAATACTACCTTGGAGCTCCTTTTCCTAAATTTAGCTCCTAAGTCCCTAAAATAGTTTTTTAGGACACTCCATCTACCTCTGACTTTGTCATTGGTGCTAATGTGCACCATGCCGCCACGTGCATGGCACCTTTCCTAAATTATTCCTAACTTTCACATCTGCAATCAGATTTGTGTTGTTTGTGTAGCGCACTCCCAGGTAGGTGCTAGAGTGAGTGTATTATAGTTTTTGTTTTCTCTGCCTAACAGAGAAACAGTAGGTACATTTACATTATATGCTGTCTGCTTAACAGAGGCTGTGATTGTTTGTTAGAGTCTGCTCAGTGTGCTCTGGTGCTGCTCATGATGTCTTGAAGTTCCACACTGGACTAGCAGCTAAGGGAGGTGCTAAACAGTTGATGGAAAACATGCAGATGAGATCATGAATATTGATACAGCCCTAGCCAATTAGAAGGGGAGGTGCCTCAAGGCATGCTGGGTGCCTGTATTTATATTTGATGAGCACATGGGCTCTGGGTCTTCCTCTACAGTGTCCAGGTGGGGAGGGGGCCTGCTGCCCCTCCTCAGCACAGGCTGCCATCCGGCCTCCGGTGGACAGGATGTGCATGGATCCTGTCTGGTATCACGGAGGAAGGTGACCTGCAGCCAGGGCCTTGTGAGTACAGACCCCCTAAAGGGATCCTACAGACTGGTGTTGCTAAATCCCCCTCTTGGTGCTAGAAGTCAGCATACTGGGTGTAAGCTTAAAGGGGACACTGGCTGGTGTCTTGAAAAAGCAAAGTCTACTAAATTCCTCCTGCTACAAAGGGACTTTGCTTTATTCTGTACAGTATGCTACACAGCTCTATTGACAGTCTACTACATAGTTCTACTAAGAAAGCTGTCCTCGCTTGTCAATATTAGGAAATCCCTTCTACTATCCAAGTTCTCCAAATAAAACGAAAAAAAAAAACCCTGCTGTGACTGGCTGTGGATTAATCAGTGGGAGACCCAGGCACAAAAATTCAAGTGGCTCCTGTGGGGGTAGGGCTTCATTTGTAAACTAGTATATTTAGCAGAGCATTATATCTAGCTGGGGCTTCCACTATTTGACACATGAAATGGTCCTGCAAGACATTACTATACTAAAATCTGTTTGCTTCTGTATAATCAGACCGCCCAACAGTCCTGAATTTTGTAGGACTGTCTTGCACCTTATGGAAAATCACAGGGTCCTGTCCAAAAGAATTCCAGTGCCCATCGCTGTATTTGGGCAGTAAGACTTTCCTCAACTCAGCCCACATGACACACAACATAGATGGAGCACATTTCCCCTGCCTATTGATGCAGTGCTTCTTTTGTAGCCCATAACCCTGTGCCATTATGTGGATATAAAGCTTTTGCCAGGTTTAAACCTGTGTGTGAGAATAGGCATGCCACTGCTGGCCCCTCATGTCTATATGCAGACACTTGGAGGTTGGTAACTCTTCTCTTATAGCACTGTAGTGCAGTAGCTTAGAGTGCCTGCAAGATACTTTTCCTTAAAGGAGAAGTATGGCCAAAACTTTTTTACATACCTTTGCTGTCGGTCACAGCAGTGCACTTCTGTGCCCCAGATTCGGCAGGTCACAGGTTCCAGGCTCTGCAGGTCGAGGCTATGCAGGGATCCTGACAATAATGTTGAGATCTGCCAAGATTCCTGAGCAGCAGCTGGCACTTCTCCACTATGTGTCTCCTGCGGTGTATTTTAGCTGCCCAGATCATGCTCTTACATTTCTCATTGCATTATTTGTAGTGTTGGAATGTCAACGGTGACCCCTCAGCCCTCAGGACAGTTTTTTCTCATTAATATGACTTTTTACTCTCAAATTTAGCCACCCAGGTTTAACCTTAGTTCTTTTATATTTGTTGCTTATTGAAATGCACTAGCTAATGCCATTATTTATTATGTTTTTCAACCACTCCTATTGTTCTTTGTTTCTAGACTTTGATACTATTTAATGTTGTGCAGTATGGTGTGCAGTTCAACAAAGTTGGCTCTGATATTTAGTTTTCTTGTACTACCCTTGTGTCGCCTTTTCCTGTGTTTTACGCAATTATTCTGTGATTGCTGTTTCCTAAGCTATCCCTCCTAGAAGCAAGGAGGTTAGTAACTTTACTTACAATTTAGACACTATATTTAGCACCTCAAATTCAGCTTTTGTTTATATTCTTGAAGTCCAATTGCTTGTTGGGATATGATGTTTCTTCCAGCTCCTAGAGCAGAAGAAATATTTAACATCTTTTTTTATCCCTTTTATATTATATAACTGTTTTGCTTGCATTTATATTTTGTAAATAATAATCCAAAACAATAATATGCTTTGTCCATATTTGTGGATATCAAATATAACAAACCATTTTTTTTGTAATGCTCTAAAGCCCTGATGCTCAATCTGTGACCCTTTGACACTTATTATGTGGCCCTAGGGCCCCCCTGATACAAAAGTGTTTTTTCCTTAACTAAGTTATTTTAAGCCAGTAAAGGAACGTTAGACTGGGTTCTAATAGGTAAATGGCTTTGCTTATTTTACAGTCTTAATTTTTATACATCCTATTTTTTGTATATTCGTTATCTTGTTTTTTTTGTATATTTTTTTCCTCTGATATTCTATATTAGATCTCAGTGAGAGAAACAATAAAATAAGGCATAAGTCATTTTTAAAGGTACAGTAGAAAGCACAAATATGTAAGCACTGATTTGAAAGGGGGCTGTATCGGTGATCTCTAGCACTCTTATTTTCTCAATTAAAGTTAGCCAGCTGAGCCATTCACAGCTCAAATTTCATCCCATTCACAGGAATCGGGCAACATTTGTGCAGTGTAAGGCCAGCTTAAGCCCTCAGGCAAAGAAAAGGAAGATTAATGTCTTCAGGGCCACATGCAGACCCCAAGACACAGGTTTGGCATCAGTTGTGTGTAGATAATAAATTATAAAATGTTTTTAAAATACAGAACCCGAGGTCACAGTTTTGTTTTAATTCCAGTTTGTAGAACTATAAAGTGTTGAAATGTCAAAGGTAGGGAATACTTATTTAAAACATTGTGTTATTAATAAATTAGAACCAATATTATAGAAAAAAGGGCAGAGAAATGGCTAGAAGGTTGACATCAAATAGCCAGTAAACCAGCGCTGGTGTAACCAGCCAGGCATGGATTACTCCATCAAATGAGATAGAAACATTGTGAAGAGTATATCCTGAGGTCATTTCTAGGGGCTGTTAGAGCTAAGTGTGAAAACCAGACCAAGGAACAAACACATTGTTAATAACCAGAGCAAGACCAAGTTAGGTAGAGTACAAGAGAAGCCAGGAAAAGTGAGGTCAGCAATATATATATATATATATATATATATATATATATATATATATATATATATATATATATATATACATATATATATATATATATATATATATATATATACATATATATATATATATATATATATATATATGTATATATACATATATATATATATATATATATATATATATATATATATATATATATATATATATATATATATATATATATATATACATATATATATATATCCATGTGTATATATATATATATATATATATATATATATATATATATATATATATATATATGTAAGGTCAATATCAGAAACAGCAAAGTGAGCAAAGTGTTGGGATCATGAGCTAACAAACTGGACGATGGCTAACTTTAGAGTACAAGTTGCCAATAAAAATGGAGCCTGACCTATCAGGATATGCACCAATGCG
Organism: Lithobates septentrionalis; assembly: GCA_037952835.1. Lineage (NCBI taxonomy): Eukaryota > Metazoa > Chordata > Amphibia > Anura > Ranidae > Lithobates > Lithobates septentrionalis. The sequence goes on from JBBDGP010000485.1 coordinate 1,000,092, forward strand.
GGTTTGGTCACACCCTTTAGGTGGACAGTACACATGAGTGTATAACGAGAATGCTGATGTATTTTCATTTTTATTGTTGGAATTACTTGTTAAATTTTTTTGTGGCCAACAATAAAAAAAGGTCTTCTTGGTACTGAAACAAAGTCACCTACAATTTTAGTATCACAAAGTCACCTACAATTTTAGTATCACTTCTCCTTTACATGTACTCTGTTATTATTGTACAAAGGGAATGTTTTCTCTGTTCTGAACAAAATGTTAATGAGTGCTTATAAATAACCTCCTAATTTTGCAGCATATACTTCTTTGTGGTGTGGATGACCTTTTAAAGCCGGAGCTAATATTTATTGCACTTTTCCAGAAACTGGATGCAGACAGAACCCTGCTGAGACACAGGCACACAAAAGACCGACTGAGGGTCTCACATTGTTTAAATCCAGCACTTGCTGATCAGCAAATAACTGTTTACTTCACCCCTTGAAACATTTTCTATTATGCCCACCCCCAACATTATGCATAGCAAGGACAGTGTGGGAGAAAGTGTGCTATTTGTAATTGGCATCTACCAGTGTAACGCGCTGAAAGTGAACATTCAATAGCCTAGCTCTGTGCCGTATAATGAAAAGGTGTGTTATGGGCATGGAAAATGTGATACACTGTTTATCAGTATAACAGCTACCATAATGACTTGGATTGCATTTATTTTAAAACACCTTTAAAAGTATAGCTAAAACTTTTTTTTTTTTTTTAGTTTAAAATAGAGTAGGGATGGGTTAGATCACCTGTCAAGTTTTATTGCAGTCTGTAACTCTGCTGGTGAGATTCATCCCTCTTTATTGTCTAGGCAACCATTGTCAGCAGAACAGGAAGCAGGGTTAGATTTAGACCCTGGGGGGCCTGGGGTACATCAGGTGGGCCCAGTTCTGGAACAAGGTCACTTAGAGCCCAGGGCAAGCATGCCAAACGGTGCCCTCCCCCCTCCCAAGATGTACAAGCATTATGTACATCCTCTCCCTCCCTCTCTTAAAATCCTCTCCCTCCCCAAAAAATTGGGCATTAATCTGCATAATTATCCCCTAAACATAAATCTCCCTCCTCCTAGAACAAATCGCCCCCTTGCTAAATTCCCCCCTCCCAGCATTAATCTCTGCCCCCTCAATCCTCTAAATCCCCACTGTCCAAAACAAATCACCCCTCCTAGCACAAATCCTCCACATCTCCAATTTCCCCTCCAAGCAGTGGCGGTCGCTCCATTAGGGGCGCCACCCCCCTAATTCATGCGCCCGGCCCATAATCTGCATGCAGGGTACCGGACGCATGGATTTCAATTGAGTTTTTTTTTAAGCACATGATTAAAGCCTGAGGCTCTAATTTGCTTAAAAAAAGGGTGGGCCCGGGTGCAGAGCACTGCGTCCTGAGCCCACCCAGTTGTGAGACAATAGGGAATTAATATTCGCTATTGTCTTCCTGCTTCTCTGGATACGGTATAGGAAGTATGGGATGCCCAGTGAATATTAGAACAATCAATTGATAAATTTTAGAACCAGAATCAGTTGGGATGACTCATATACTCTCAGGTATATACAGGCCTCTCTTCCTCCAGCACTGCAGACTTACTGCAGACTATTATTACTCCTCAGCTCCTCCAGCACTCTATTTGCATGAGCTCCCAGACACAGCTAGTACCGCGTGGTTAGGCCTGACACTGGCTCAGCCAGGCCTTAGCAATTAACCTTTGCAGGCAGGGACCACGGGCCCCTATAGTGTAGCAAAATAGATAGTCTCTGGTGCTAGCTATCCTACATGGGGCTACTAAGTCCAGTAAGCCATCTCCAGGTCCTGCCAGCCCTCTTGGCTGCAGCTGCCCTTCTCCACTGTTCATGACACCACAATCCACTCCTCTGGTTCTGCACCCTTCCCAGACTGTATCCTCCCAGTCCTCTCAGGCGTGCCTCTGAACTCTGAACTGTATTATATATACTACACGGACTGCACTATATACTCTGAACTGTATTATATATACAATACGGACTGCACTATATACTTTGAATTGTATTATATATACTATACGGACTGCACTATATACTCTGAACTGTATTATATATACTACACTGACTGCACTGTATATTTATATACTGCACTGCCTGCACTGTAATTTATATTCTACACTGACTGCACTGTATATACAGTATCTCACAAAAATGAATTACACCCCTCACATTTTTGTAAATATTTTATTAAATCTTTTCATGTGACAACACTGAAGAAATTACACTTTGCTACAGTGTAAAGTAGTGAGTGTACAGCTTGTATAACAGTTTAAATTTGCCTTCCCCTCAAAATAACTCAACACAGCTGCAGCATACTGCCAAGTTTGCTCCAGTGACTAGGAGGGAGGGGATGATGAGGTCATTGACTGTATTTGGGTGCCTGAGAGAAGAGAGGAGGAGGAGGAGGAGGAGGCACAACTCCAACGAGGCAGGACTGTCCGCCATAATGTCGCATTCACGATAAAAATCGCTGATCGCCGCCATTACTAGTAAAAAAAAAAATATTAATAAAAATGCCATAAAGCTATCTCCTATTTTGTAGACGCTATAACTTTTGCGCAAACCAATCAATAAACGCTTATTGCGATTTTTTTTTACCAAAAATATGTAGAAGAATACATAAAGGCCTAAACTAAGGAAAAAAAAGTTTTTTTTATAATTTTTTTGGGGATATTCATTATAGCAAAAAGTAAAAAATATTGCTTTTTTTTCAAAATTGTTGCTCTTTTTTTGTTTAAAGCGCAAAAAAATAAAAACCGCAGAGGTGATCAAATACCACCAAAAGAAAGCTCTATTTGTGGGAAAAAAAGGACGTCAATTTTATTTGGGAGCCACGTCGCACGACCACGCAATTGGCAGTTAAAGCGACGCAGTGCCGAATCGCAAAAAATGGTCTGGGGCTTAAGTGGTTAAGCCGTCCAGCCCAGATAATCTCTGCCTTCACCCAGTCAACATCACAGAGATTTTCTCCTGCGTGCCTGTTAAAGACTTGCCTGGCTGATGTTCCTTCTGGCTCCAGATCCTGCTTGCTGTTCCACTATGCTGATTCCTGGCTTCCTGACTTTCTGGCTTGTCTGACTATCCGTTCTGGTTACCAAACTTTGGCTATGTTTTGACTACGTTCGTTCTATTTACTTTTATTATTAAACAAGTGTGATTAAACTGTACTGTCTCGGTCTGATTCATGGTTTCTGACACTATCCTGTTCCTCCTCAATCTTGATGATGCTAGCTTCCAACAATATTTCTGGTTTAGGGCACCACCACCTAAGGCCCAATTTTTCTGCCCCTGTTTAACAGGGGCTTGTAATCACAATTTTTCATATAATATTTCACAGCAGGGCCCATTCCTGCGCCCAACAAGAGTAACTGTGAGGGCTTACAGTGTTGTGGCACCACCACCACCACCCAAGGCCCAATTTTTCTGCCCCTGTTTAACAGGGGCATGTTATTACAATTTTTGATATAATATTTCACAGCAGGGCCTGTTCCTGTGCCCAACAAGAGTATCTGTGAGGGGTTACAGTGTTGTGGCACCACCACCCAAGGCCCAATTTTTCTGTCCCTAATTAACAGGGGCGTGTAATTACAATTTTTGATATAATATTTCAATGCAGGGCTTGTTCTTGCACTCAACAAGAGTAACTGTGAGGGCTTACAGTGTTGTGGCACCGCCCAAGGCCCAATTTTTCGGCCTCTGTTTAACGGGGGCATGTAATTACAATTTTTGCTAAAATATTTCACAGCAGGGCCCGTTCCTGCACCCAACAAGAGTATCTGTGAGGGCTTACAGTGTTGTGGCAATACCACCTCCCAAGGCCAAATATTTCTGCCCCTGTTTAACAGGGGCATGTAATTACAATTCTTGATATAATATACAGCAGGGCCCATATAATATACAGCAGGGCCCATTCCTGCCCCCAACAAGAGTAACTGTGAGGTTTTACAGTGTTCTGGTACCACCAACACCTTAGGACCAAATTTTCTGCAGAGTATATAGGGCAGGCCGTATAGTATATATACTGCTGTTCAGAGTATATAGTGCCTGGGGGACCCCCACGCCATTTTTTTTTAATTTGGGTGGGGGATTCCACTTAATATCCATACCAGACCTAAAGGGCTTGGTATGGATTTTGGGGGTGACATCCACGCCATTTTTTTTTGGTATTTTTATCTATATTGCTGGGATCCAACAATACATCCGACAATACATACAGCCGTGAGCAGTTTTAAATGACATTTTTTCCTTTAGAAATATCATTTTGCTGTGGCACTGTTAAAAACATGGGAAAGGGTCCAGTTCATTGAGGCCCCAACTAGGAAAGATGGTCTGCGAGGCGTGACCGGATGTGGATGGAGGAGAGAGTCTGTGAGGAGTGAGAGCGTGCGTGAGCTCTCACCCCGTTCCATGTTTATGCCCCTCTGCGAGTAATGCGAGCAGTGTGTCCCCAGCAGTGACCGGTGGATACCTGTGTGTATACCTGTGTGCTAGCGGCTGTCGTTGCCGGCATCCTCCGGTGCCGGTGCGGGGAGACATCGGAGCCCTCGGCAATCCTCGAAAGCACTCGGGTCTGGAAATCCCGGAAAAGCGGCAAAATCCCGCGAGAGTACGGACGGCTGCTGTAGGAGCAAGCGGCGTGGTGCCGGCAAAGGAGGGTGAGTGTGAGAGTACCCGGAGCAACCACTAAGCCGAGCAGAGGAGCTGGAGACACAATGAGAAACACACCGGATCATCTGAATGGCCTCTGAATGTTTAAGAGGTGGGAGAGAGCAAATGTAATCTATGCCGAGGAGCGGAGGTATTGCTTTTCCTTTTCATATTACATATCATACGCGGAGGTGGCCGGATGTTTTTTCCTGTTGTTTAGAGTGTCAGAGCCAGAGACCGGTTACTCATGTAACGTGAGAGAATCTCTCATATATGATTTACGAAAACAGAGACTAAAATTGACGGAAAATTAAATATTTAAATATTCAAGAAAAGTGACTTTAGGAGGTGAAATAGGTTGCTCTCCTCGTGTTAGCCGGTATTAGATCAGACCTTTTTATGAAGCAATAGATGATGATATGACATTGATATAAGAGATCTAACTGCTGGGATCACCCCCTTTTTTTATTCTGTTTTGTTGTCTGTCCATTTTTTGATTTCGGTAAAGCCTCTTGATTCCCCCCGTTAAAACGTGCATTTGAAAGTGGTAAGGCGCCATGTCAGCAAGGAGGAAAGGAGATGAGCATGCCAGCCAGGAAAATGTTGAGATTCAATCATTGCGATCCACCAAAGATAAGGAAAAGGATAAGGAAAAAGGGGTGCAGTCCACAGTGGCAGGTGTGACAGCAGCAGCAGTAGCAGCAGCTACTAAACTGGAGAAGCTGGTTCATGCTACAGACCATACACCAAGTAAAGGGGGGGCAGCAGTCTCAAACTAAAACATCTGCTGACAGAAAGAGCCAGGGACATTTGGGTGTTCCCATAAATGGTCCAGGTATGAAGAACACTATCAGCAAAGGTGCGGGAGCTGTTGGAAAAGAACTTGAAACTTATGTTGCTCAGATACCTCCAGTAGAGGGAGAGCCGACCCTAAAAGATATCTTGTTGGCGATTAACACATGTAAACAATCTCTGGGGGACTATGTGATCAAATGAAAGATATTAAAGAGGAGCTATCTCTGGTGCGGCATGAGCTCAAAAAAACAGCAGAAAGAGTGACAGCTAAAGAGGGGAGAATAAGCCAGAGGATGATCTGCACCCCATGAAACAAGAGGTTAAGGCTTTGAAAGGTCAAATGAGCAAGATCACGGAAAAATTTGTTGAAATGGAAAACAGACTTTGCAGAGACAATGTGAGGGTGGTAGGCCTACCTGAAAAGAGTGAAGGGCCGGACCCGATAGCATTTTTAGAAAAATGGTTTATTGAAATTTTTGGAAGAGAGACTTTTTCACAACAGTTTTCAATTGAAAGGGCACATAGAGTCCCGTTCAGACCCCCTCCACAAGGAGGCCACCCAAGACCTATGCTATTAAAATTTTTAAATTATAAAGATAAAGTAACACTCCTTTGCAGGGCCAGAGACATGGGGAACATTTCCTATAATGGAGTTAGGATATCAATGTACCCTGATTTCTCTCCCGATTTGCAGAAGCGCAGAGCTGAGTGTGAGAAATCAAATGTAGACTTCAAAAATGTAATGTTACATATGCTCTGCTTTATCCAGCCAGGCTACGAGTAGCAGCGCTCTGAGGCACTCAGGTTTTTGACTCTCCTGTAAGTGTGATTGCCTGGCTAGAGGATAAGGGGGATCGATTGTCAATGAAATAAGAGGGTATTTGGTTAGAAGATGATGTACACGGGGGTGCACAAGCGGAAAATAATAATTATGTATTTTGTGTGGAGTGGGGTGGGGAAGTGCACAATATAAATGGAAACAAGGAATGAGTGGGGAAAAGGAAAAAATAAAAATTGCTTTGAACACAAGGAGGGAGGGTTGGGATGGGGGTGGAGGGTAGGATTTAAGAGGGTGGGAGGAAGGGGTTGTGAAAGTGTGGGGCGGTGTGTAACGGTCATTAAAAAAGCCTTCTGGAGCAACCTAGAAAGGTATAGGATGGGAGGGGGGAGGAATAATAATGAACAAAGAAAAATTCCTACGAGCCAAAATGAACCTAGTGCTAAAGTAAGCACTACACAGCCGCATACATGAATCACGCCTTGTAATGCGTGTGAAATATTAAATAAATATGATGCGCTAGAGTGTGCTAACCGTGCCATAATCTTGGCACACAGAGATACAGTGCATATACAACAAAGTATAAAATAATTTAACCCCAATATGTGCTATATCCCCCAAGATAAACAAACTTAATGTGCACAAATAAACAGTGCAGTGAGCATGTGAAATGGTAATATCAACAAAATGCTCCAAACTGAATCAGTGCAAACCAGGTGCTAAAAGTGCAATAAACAAATAAATAATAAAAAAAATAACGTTAATTCATAAATGATTCATATATGCAAACAAAAGCTGAAAAATGACATGTGCCAGCCAAAAAGTGCAGAGTGTCACACAATACATATACTTAATCGTCCATCATAAAATAGACATATATTAAACACAAAAGTCCTTAATGAAAGTGATGACAACTGTGCTTCAGTGATGATGTTTTCAAACGTGCTGTGATTCCGTGTGCCACATATCATGCGATGGTGAAACAAAAGGTGACCCCCCCAAGGTAAAGCGCTCACCTTAGGGAATGTGACTAAGTCGCTAGACAGAGTCAGGAAACGCTTATGAGCCACCCAGGGCTCAGTGTGGATCACAGGAAAACAGGCTCCAGCATAGGCTCAAATCATAGGTAAAAAGAGAAAGGAACCGTATGGTGTGATAACGTTTAAAAAGTGTTTATTAACAAGGTCAGATAAAAAACTCTCCCCCAGAAGGGGGTACTCACATTTTGAGGGTAATAATAAGAGTTACAGCTGCCAGTAAAGCATCCCCACATAGTTCTCCCTGTCCTCCCAAACCATTCCACATCTGGCATAGCCGTGGGACCAGGGATTCTTTTAATTTTTTGTAAAAACTGGCTGTGAAGCCATCCGGCCCAGGACTCTTGCCCGTGGGGGATTGCTTCAGAGCCCTAAAAACCTCCTCCTCCGTAATCGGTCTCTCCAATTCCATTGAATCTATTTCTGAAAGAGTTGGGAGGGCTGCCTCCTTTAAAAATTCTCTCACCTTCTCCTCTTTCTTCCCCATCTGCTTTTCTCTTTGCCCAACTGAGTAAAGAGAAGTAAAGTACCGTCTAAATTCCTCCCCTATTTCTCTTGTGGAATGTCTCATTTCTCCTCTTTTATTTTTAACCTTCTCTATGTAATTCTCCTCCTTCTTTTTCCTAATAGTTGAGGCCAGATGTTTCCCCACCTTGTTCCCCTTCAAGTGGAGGTCTTTAAGATGTTTATTCCTAAAATATAGTTGTAATATGCACGTTTGTAGAGAGAGAACATGGGCATAAGATTAAAGTACTTAAAAAACCAACACTTAAAATACTTGAAGATGGGATATTCACCTTTTTGATATGGAAGAGAAATATAGAACAGTGATGCAATAGGTCAAACAGGGAGATGAAGATATTTAGGTTTATGTGCTTATTATTACAAGGATCCATCTTACTCCCTTCATCTCTCTTTTTAGTTCCACTGGGTATTAAACTCTTTCCTCTGTTTCTGATTACCTATGCCTGAATAATCTATGGTATTGAATATAGGCTCATGGAATGTCCGAGGGATGGGTACTCCGGCCAAAAGAGCTGCTGTGTTTGACATATTGGGAATGTATGATGTAGGACTTATCTGTCTGCAAGAGACACACCTGACTAAAGATACTAAATCACAAATACGAAATAAGAAATTTCAGTGCCAATATCACTCAGTACACACCTCCTATTCTAGGGGTGTGTCGGTGTTAATTGGTAGAGAAGTGGTGTTCACTTGCAGACAGTGTAATATAGATGAGGAGGGCCGATACATTTTTTTACATTGTGTGATAGAGAATCGGGAATATGTATTAGCAAATATTTATATTCCTCCACCTTTTAAATTCGATGTTATGTACAGCCTAATGGAATTCATAATGGATAAAACTGAGTTACCAATTATAGTAGTAGGGGATTTTAACGTTGTTATTAATAAAAAAATGGATAGGTTCCCCCCATGAATACAGGAGCAAGGGATACATAAAAGTTGGATGCGCCATCTCCTTCAGGAAGCGGGGCTATCTGATCTTTGGAGAATACGGAACCCAAATGTGCTACAATATTCATGCTACTCGAGTTCCTATTCTACACTTTCAAGGACAGACCTTGTCTTGGGTAATGAGATAGCTGTGCCCTGTGGAATGCACGTTCTGTCTGCAAAAAACTCACCGCCCTTCACGACCTCTTTATCACAAATTCCTTTAACCTACTTGCCATTACTGAAACCTGGCTTCATGAATCAGATACTATTTCTCCTGCTTCCCTGTCCCATGGGGGCCTTCTCTGGACTCACTCCCCCAGACCAAGTGGACGGAAGGGAGGTGGAGTGGGAATCCTTCTAGCCCCATGCAGCACCTATCAGGTACTTCACCCACCTCCCTCTCTGACACTCTCCTCTTTTGAGGCACATTGCATTCGTCTATTCTCTCCCATTTCTCTAAGAATTGCTGTCATTTACCGTCCCCCTGGACCAGTATCAGCCTTTCTTGATGATTTCTCTGCCTGGCTACCCTACTTTCTCTCTTCTGAAATCCCCACAATTATTCTTGGGGACTTCAACATCCCTGTTAACACTAACACTACTATTACTTCTAAACTTCTCAGTCTAACCTCATCGCTTGACTTGAAGCAATGGATACAGGCTCCTACCCACTCCAACGGCAACACCCTTGACCCTGTCTTCTCCTACCTGTGCACTCCGTGCAACCTTTCCAACAATTCACTCCCACTCTCTGATCACCACCTTATTAGTTTTGCTCTCTCCCTGTCTTCCACCTCTTCTCCCTCCAACCGCCTAACAGTTACACGTAGAAACCTTTGCCACCTCAACCCTTCTCTTCTCTACTCTGCTACTGATCACCTCTATGACAAAATCTCACCTCTGTCCTGCCCCAACCTAGCTACTTTCATCTACAACAGCTCACTGTCTTCCTCCCTGGACAAGCTTGCCCCCCCTCACTACACGCAGAATTAGGCCCCGACTGCTACAACCCTGGCAAACAGATGACACCAGAAGTCTCAGAAAACGTAGCCGCGCTCTTGAGCGCCTGTGGCATAAGACTAAGACCCAGGAAGACTTCACACAATATAAATATGCCCTCCTAAAATACTACTCCTGCCTTCACACTGCCAAACAGACCTACTTTATCACACTCATTAACACCTTCTCATCCAGTCCACATCAACTCTTCTCTACCTTCAACACTCTACTCTGACCTCCACTGCCTCCACCCACCAACTCACTCACTGCCCAGGAGATTGCCAATCACTTCAAAACTAAGATTGATACAATTCATGAGGAGATCACCAATGCGCAAAAACCTCCCCCATGCAACACCCCATGTCCACAGATACAATCATTACTTCCCTCATTCAACCCTGCTACTATTACTGAGGTTGCTAAACTTTTATCTAACACTCATCTAACCACCTGCCCCCTGGATCCTGTTCCCTCGCAAATGCTACGCTCACCCTCTGACTTGATTCTACACTCTCTAACTCACATTTTCAACCTCTCCCTCTCTTGTGGCATCTTCCCAAACTCTCTAAAACATGCGCTAGTCACCCCTATACTTAAAAAGCCCTCACTGGACCCCACCAATCTCAACAACTTATGTCCCATCTCCTTACTCTCCTTCTCCTCCAAACTTCTTGAAAGACTGGTCTACAACCGACTAAGCGACCATCTGACCATAAATAAACTTCTTGATCCCCTTCAGTCCGGTTTTCGCCCTCAACACTCCACGGAAACTGCTCTCCTTAAACTCTCAAATGACCTACTAATGGCTAAAGCCAATGGACACTATTCTGTACTACTTCTCCTGGATCTCTCTGCTGCCTTTGACACAGTGGACCACCCCCTCCTCCTCAAAAAACTCCACTCCTTTGGTCTCCATGACTGTACTGTTCGCTGGTTCTCATCCTACCTATCCCACCGCTCCTTCAGTGTCACTTACAACTCTACTTCCTCCTCTCCTCTTCCTTTCTCTGTTGGGGTCCCCCAAGGTTCTGTTCTTGGACCTCTCCTTTTCTCAATCTATATATAAAACACAAAGCGCTGTGATGCTAAATAGCTGATAATTACACATAAAACCAAGTGAGGCTGCTATCAAAAGAGAGTGTTTTCAGAGTCACTTAAAAAGAATAAATAATGATATTTGAAGCGCTTCACAATGTGCATGAAAATGAATATAAAAGTAAATATAAATAGTCAAATAAATCCAGCGGTGAGTAAAAATTCCTAAAAAATCCAACAATCAAAATAGTGTAAAACTATAAAAAATTAGTGACACCAAATGTGTAAAAAATTCACATAAAAAATCCACATAAAAATAAATATATAGGGATGTATTCAGAAGGTTCAATTATACAGGTGTGGAATCCTGATTGGTATAGAGCTTTTGATCACTAGCAAAGCTGTTTAAAAACACTTGCTAAATTAAGGTGCTCATTGATCTCAATAGTACCAAAGTGTTTTTTGCTTCTATTCACAACCAATGTGAGAATCATAAACAGGCAAATAAGAGAAAAAAACAATCATTGTGCAATAGTTAGGATACCAATGTACACAGGCAAACTTCAATCCACTCACGTGTGCCTTATAATGATAAGGCATATGCAGGTTTTACTATAGCAGTCAACCGCCTTAGACAGGAGCAGATTCAGTGCAGTACACTGTGTGAAACTGCTGATCTGCACAGAGCGTCCTTGGCTCCTCCCACGCGTTACATCACAGTCACGTGACTTTTTCAAGGATCCTTGAAAAAGTCACGTGACTGTGATGTAACGCGTGGGAGGAGCCAAGGACGCTCTGTGCAGATCAGCAGTTTCACACAGTGTACTGCACTGAATCTGCTCCTGTCTAAGGCGGCTGACTGCTATAGTAAAACCTGCATATGCCTTATCATTATAAGGCACACGTGAGTGGATTGAAGTTTGCCTGTGTACATTGGTATCCTAACTATTGCACAATGATTGTTTTTTTCTCTTATTTGCCTGTTTATGATTCTCACATTGGTTGTGAATAGAAGCAAAAAACACTTTGGTACTATTGAGATCAATGAGCACCTTAATTTAGCAAGTGTTTTTAAACAGCTTTGCTAGTGATCAAAAGCTCTATACCAATCAGGATTCCACACCTGTATAATTGAACCTTCTGAATACATCCCTATATATTTATTTTTATGTGGATTTTTTATGTGGATTTTTTACACATTTGGTGTCACAAATTTTTTATAGTTTTACACTATTTTGATTGTTGGATTTTTTAGGAATTTTTACTCACCGCTGGATTTATTTGACTATTTATATTTACTTTTATATTCATTTTCATGCACATTGTGAAGCGCTTCAAATATCATTATTTTTTCTCAATCTACACCACCTCCTTGGGTCAGTTGATTGCCTCCCACGGCTTTAAATATCATCTCTACGCTGATGACACTCAAATCTATCTCTCCACCCCCCAGCTCTCTCCATCTGTCTCCTCACGCATTACCAACTTACTAGCAGACATATCAGCCTGGATGTCACATCACTTCCTCAAACTCAACCTATCCAAAACCGAGCTCATGATATTTCCTCCCTCAGGTGCCACTTCCCCTGATTTCCCTGTCAATATCAACGGCTCAACTATCAACCCATCTCCCCACGCCAAGGTCCTAGGTGTAATCCTGGACTCTGAACTAACCTTTCGACCCCACATTCTATCACTATCCAAAACTTGCCGCCTCAATCTCCGCAACATCTCCAAGATACGCCCCTTCCTAACCAATGTCACCACAAAGCTTCTAATCCACTCCCTGGTCATCTCCCGCCTCGACTATTGCAACTCCCTCCTCATTGGTTTACCTCTAAATAGGCTATCCCCACTTCAGTCCGTCATGAACGCTGCTGCCAGGCTCATCCACCTCACAAACCGCTCAGTGTCTGCTACACCCCTCTGCCAATCCCTCCATTGGTTGCCACTCAGTCACCGAATTAAATTCAAGATACTAACTATAGCTTACAAAGCCATCCACAACCTGGCCCCCAGCTACATCTCTAACCTAGTCACAAAATACCAACCTAATCGTTCTCTTCACTCCTCCCAAGACCTCCTGCTCTCAAACTCCCTTGTCACCTCATCCCATGCTCACCTTCAGGACTTCTCTAGAGCCTCCCCCATCCTCTGGAATGCTCCGTCCGATTTTCTCCTACTTTATCCACTTTCAGACGATCCCTGAAAACTCATCTCTTCAGGGAAGCCTATCTGGCCCCCACCTAACTAATGTACATTTTCTTCTCAATCAGCACATCACCCACAGTTATTACCTCTTGTATCTCTTGACCTTCAATCTTAGATTGTAAGCTCTAAGGAGCAGGGCCCTCTGATTCCTACTGTATCAAAGTGTATTGTATTTGCACTGTCTACCCTTAAGTTGTAAAGCGCTACGTAAACTGTTGGCGATATATAAATCCTGTATAATAATAATAATAATAAAAAGCATGCCAAATAATAAAAGACATAGTATATCAACCCAGGGGGGTATCGGACCATTCATTGATGACAGTCTCGGTAAATTTGAGAGGTAAAAAATCTCTCAGGGCATGGAAGATGAACCCAATGTGGTTTGAAATAATGGGAAACCCGGATGAGGTATCAGCTAAGTTAAATGAGTTTATAGACCTAAATGAGGACACTACAACGAAGGGGGTGATGTGGGATGCACTGAAGGCATACCTTAGGGGTATATTTATTCAACAGGTGGCCAAAATTAAAAAGTCCTCAAGGGAATGGGAGAATAAGGTCAGGAAGGAGCTAGTCGAAGCAGAAAGAGATTATGTGAAAGATCCATCCCCTGGGAAACAAAGTATATGGCAGAGAAAGCAACAAGAATATAAAGATGTAGTAATTAGGAAATCAGAAAATAAAAGATTGTTTCAGAAGCAAACCGCATACGGGGAAGGGGATAAAAGTCGGAAAGATGTTGGCTCATTTAGTAAGGACCAACTCCTCCCCCTCCATGGCCCCCGCAATCAGGACAGTGAGAGGTGAAATTTCATCTCAGGTAGAAGAGATCACTTATACATTTAAAAAATATTACAAAGGACTGTATAAGTCGCGGGGGGCCGTGGGAGGAGAGGAATTGGATAGCTTCTTAGGAAAAATTGAGATACCTTCTCTTACAGAGGTGGATAAAGAGGAAATGGAGGCCCCGATAACCTTGGAGGAAATAAAACATGCAGCAGCAGAAATGGCAGATATTACGGGAAAGTATTACTCCCGGAGCTCCTTAAGGTGTTTAACTGGACGAAGGAGGAGGGGAAATTACCTGTATCAATGACAGAGGCCACGATAATAGTCTTGCACAAAGAGGGGAAAGATCCACTGGAAACAAAGTCCTATAGACCCATTTCCTTGCTTTGTTCAGACGTTAAAATCTTGGTGAAGATTTTGGCGGCCAGACTAAATAAAGCTATTTCCAGACTGGTTCATCCAGACCAAACAGGATTCATCCCCAGTAGATCAACCAGCATGAATATTACCAGCAAAAATAAATATTATTTTTGAATCTGCAGACACCAACAGAGAATATGGGCTCAAGGGCTGTTATGTTGTTGGACCTGGTTAAAGCTTTTGACAGCCTGGAGTGGGAGTATATTTGGCGGGTCTTGAGAGAATTTGGTTTTGGTCCCTCATTTATTAGCTGGGTTAAAATATTGTATAATGATCCCAGTGCAAAAGTTAGAGTTAACAATGATTATTCTGATGGGTTTCAACTAGAAAGAGCAACAAGGCAGGGGTGCCCTCTGTCACCCCTGCTTTTTGCACTGGCAATGGAACCATTGGCCATTGCAGTAAGGCAAAATAGAAATATGGAAGGATTCCGGAGGAGGTCTGGAGAGGAGAGGATTGCATTATATGCAGATGATGTCCTCATATTCCTGGGAGATACGGAGCAATCCCTTAGACAGGTGATAAATATCTTTTCAGAATTTGGAAGACTCTCTGGCCTGACTATAAATTGGGAGAAATCAGTACTTTTACCAGTAGATCCCATTAGGAAGCAAATTCCACTAGAGAACATTCAAATGGAAATAGTCGAGATAACAAAATATTTAGGCGTATACATAACAAAAGATCCAAATAAATATATAAATAACAACATAGTTCCCCTATTAACTAAATTCAAAAGTAAAATTGAAATATGGAGGCGTTTTCCATTATCAATTGCTGGAAGATGCAATTTGATTAAAATGCTTTGGATGCCACAGTTACTGTATTTGTTGCATAATTCTCCAATTTGGATACATAGGAAATGGTTTAAAAAAATCGATACAATGTTTAGAGATCTTATATGGAGAGGTGGCCAGCCTAGGATAAGTTTACAAACTCTACAGTTATCAACAACGTAGGGGGGGCTTGCGATTCCACATCCAAGGAACTATTTTTTAGCAGCCCAATTGCAGCATTTAGTATCGGATATTGACTTTGAAGGCGGTATTAATAGGGGATTAATGATTGAAGGGGCACCACATAAGACAATAATGGAGGTACTAGAGGCAAATTCTTTCACTGATAGAACCCCCACGGTAAAATTAACATTAAAAGTTTGGAAAACTGTAAAGGCATTGAAGGGATTGTGAGGTTTGACAAAGTGTACCCCTCTTTGGAATAACAAGAACCTGCGAGAGTTGGAATCGATAGGGAAAATAAAGGAATGGGAAATAAAGGGAATAGATAGATTGGCACAACTCTATGAGGGGAGTACTTTAAAAACATTCACCTCATTAAGGGAGGAATATGACATCCCGAATCATTCATTTTATAAATATTCACAAATATGACACGCCCTAAACACACAGTTTGAGAAGCAAGGACTGATTTGGAGTAACTCTCCTATATACCAAAAAATAGGTAGATTAGGTGGGTCTAGAGGATTTATAGCTGAAATTTACCCATATATATGCAGAGGTAGTATTGAGGGCCCGGAAAGGCTTAGGAGTAGGAGTAAATGGGAGGAGGATCTGGGTACAGTATCGGATGAACAGTGGAAAAAGATTTTGGAGAGAGGACACCAGGTTTCGGTCTCCCCCGCACAGAAGGTCTCATATTTGATGCTGTTGCATAGGACATATTATACACCATGCCAGGTGCCCTAGATGCCAGGATACTGGGGACCTGATACACATGATCTGGAAATGCCCAAAATGTTTCCGATATTGGTCTGAGATACTAGACACCATAAATAGGACTTTCAGCATAGGACTGAAAATGGACCCGAAACGATGTATTTTAGGTTTAGGGGAGGGTATAGGCGGAGTAAATGTTAAAACTAAAGTAGTGCTGAGATGTCTCTTTCAAGCAAGAAAATTAATAGCGCAGTGATGGCAGGCAGAGAAACCCCCCTCGGAGGGAGATTGGGTTAGAACTGTAACTGAAACGGTGTGGAAGGAAAAAGTAGTATATGCTAGGAGAGGAAATATTAGAGAGTTTGAAAAAAAGTGGAAGCCTTGGCTAGAGAAGCTGGGATATCATATGTAAGGCGAGTAAGGAAGAGATGAAGGAGGTGGCTCTACGGTATTAAAATAATCACGTTAATAAGCGAGTGTGTAGCAAATAACTAAACGTGAAAATGGGAGGGGGGAGGGATAAAGTAGAAAACCAACTGTGGTGGGGGAAAAAAGATTAAGGGAAAAAAAAATGTTTGTTTTCTTTTTAATACTGGTTGATATGTATATGACATATAATGTATTTTAAAATGGTATTTTGTACTTTGTATAGTATGAAGAAACAAATAAAGATTATATAATATAAAAAAAAAAACATGGGAAAGATGTGCTACTTTACAGGCATGCTAAGGCCACCCCCAGGCACAATATTTAAAGGAATATTTCATTTTTATTGTTTCACTTTAGGCATTATTGAAATCACTGCTCCCGAAAAAACGGCCATATTTAAAACTTTTTTTTGCATTGATACATATCCCCTGGGTCCCCAAACACTTTTTATGGCAATAACTTGCATATAAGCCTTTAAAATGAGCACTTTTGATTATTCCTGTTTGTGTGCCATAGACTTTAATGGTGTTCGTGTGTTCAAACAAATTCTTTGCCTGTTTGCATGTTCTGCTGCGAACCGAACCGGAGGGAGGGGGTCTTTGGCTCATCCCTAGTGGTCAGTAAGGATGCGCTCAGGCGTGTTCACAGGCAGGAAGACATTTTCCCGATCGGCAGCTGCAGAGATCGGGAAATGTCACACTGCCTGTAATTAGCCCAGCACAGTGCCGAATTCCTCGTGGGCTCTGCAGGTGCGGCTGCGAACACGCCTGAGCTCATCCTTAGTGGTCAGTCCTCAGGCAGGGCATCATTTCCTCTGTTTAGTGATGTTGCCTGCACTATCCAGCCACAGCATGCAGAGGAGGTGTTGGACTGGCTTACTAAACCATCCTCATCTTCCTCATCCTCAGTCACCCAAGGAGAGACTACCCAGATAGCAAGTTCTGGTTCAGTTATGTTGTGTAATAGTCATCCCACCACAGGGGCCACTGTGGCTGAATTTTCATCATTGCTCCCTGCTGTGTGTAAGGTTTTTCTTTAACCACTTCCCTATAACGTGCATAGTCATTTGACGGCGGCAGGAACCCTTTGTCCCTCCGGGCCACCGTCATATGACGTCTTTTCCTCCTGAGCCTCTAGGGGGTGCGCGCACGCCCGCCGCGTCACTAGGCACCCGATGCGTGTGCCCGACGGCCGCGATGTCTGCCGGGCACCCACGATTGCCCGTGAACACAGCAGGACCGTGGATCTGTGTGTGTAAACACACAGATCCACGTCCTGTCAGAGGAGAGGAGACCGATGGTGTGTTCCCAGTACAGAGGAACACCGATCGGTTTCCTCCCCTTGTGAGTCCCCTCCCCCTACAGTTAGAATCACTCCCTAGGAAACATAATTAACCCCTCGATCACCCCCTAGTGTTAACCCCTTCCCTGCCAGTCACATTTACACAGTAGTCAGTGCATTTTTTATAGCACTGATCGCTGTATAAATGTGAATGGTTCCAAAATAGTGTCAAAAGTGTCCGAAGTGTCCGCCTCAATATCACAGTCATGATAAAAATCACAGATCGCCGCCATTACTAGTAAAAAAAAAAAAATAACAATAAAAATGCCATAAATTTATCCCCTATTTTGTAGACGCTATAACTTTTGCGCAAACCAATAAATATACATTTATTGCAAATTTTTTTTTTACCAAAAATATGTAGAAGAATACATATTGCCCTAAACTGAGGAAAATTTTTTTTTTTTTTTTTTTTTAATGGGATATTTATTATAGCAAAAAGTAAAAAATATTGTGTTTTTTTTTCAAAATTGTCGCTCTTTTTTTGTTTATAGCGCAAAAAATAAAAACCGCAAAATTTCATATGAGTATAGTGTTGCATGACCGAGCAATTGTCATTCAAAGTGTAACAGCGCTGAAAGCTGAAAATTGGTCTGGGCAGGAAGGGGGTGAAAATGCCCTGTATTGAAGTGGTTAATTGGTGCTGGGGCGTGGTGTGCAGAGAGGTGAGTGGTATCCATAAGATCTGATATGGAGTTCAGAGAGGTAGAAATCAAGGAGTGACTAATCCTAATATCCCATTGGTGGAGCACAATTTGGAATGTTTTATTTTTCCTTGTTTATATGCTAGCAGCTCACCTTAAACAAAGACCACAACATTTCTAGTGGCGCTTTTAGGAGAGGAGAGTGGACTGGAATGTGATTTTTCCATAAAGGATCCATATAGTAAAGCCTTGTCAGACCAGCTGTGGATCTTGATGCGAGCGAGGAGAGGAGAGTGAAACGTGAACTGCTATTAAGGATTTGTATACCAAAGCGCCACTAGACCTGTTGTGGTCTTTAAGGTGAGCTGCTAGGGCACACTCCTGGTCGATGCCTGCATGGGGGAACAATTGTGTTCACACCTTTCAAGAACTGTTTTTTGAGCACGTGATCTTCACATCTCATCACTTTTTGATGCACTTTATTATTTGGGACTTATTTTATTGTTTTTGGTGTAAAATCAGATGAATACCTGCTTTTGATTCAAGCACTTTTATCACTGCTTCACATATTATCGCATATTATTGTATTTTTTTTTTAATTAGGGCTAGTCATTTATGCATATTTGTCTTTTTGCTGTTTAGCTTCTTAAATGAGTGCACTTTATCACTGTTTCACATAGTATCGCATATTATCGCATATTACTGCAATTTTTGTTTTGTGTTTTTTTTGTTTTTTTCATTGTATCATTGTTATTGTTTTTGAGAATGTTCTTTTTTATGTTTTGTTAAATGTTCACCCTAATACAAAAGTAACTAAGATGTAATCCAGTGTTGTGTATTGATTTAATTCAAATATTTTAATAAATGTTTTTATAAAGATCAGTTTTGTCTTTGTAGCACTTACCCCCGAAGGAGCGGCTGAATATTTGTTATATCCGTAATTCACGTTTACTACTCAACCCTCGCAGCCCATAGATTTAAAAGTCACAGTCCTTAATGCTTTTCCTAATGCTTTATTCATCAACATAAACTGGGATGGGAGAAGGACTTCCTTTGAGATGCTCTTCTGTTACATTGTCATCTTTCAATGAATCATACAAGAAAATCTGAGTACAATTGCGGACAGTCAAGAAATAATTTCTCAATGATCTCTTCAATCAGGGACGATGGAAGTAGATTTGATAGAGAATGATTTGATAAAGAGTCACTCTGAATAACTTCTTCATCTGGATAACTTTAAAAGAACGATCCATATCTCTACATGTGTGCTTGCAGCTTCACCGCTACCTTTTTACCACTACTTCCCACCGACATCGTACTTCCAAATTAAGTTAAAGGAGAGCAAATCTGAATAACTCCTCCCGCTTGACTGATTGGAATCCCGGGGCAATGCTGAACTCAAAGTCATAGGCCAACACTGCCCATCTCTATGACTTGTGCACCAACAACCCTCAGTCTCTGACAGTACCTTTCCCTTGGGCTTTCACTCACGTGATCGATAGTCCATGTGCCACTCATAAACGATCAATCGCCCAGTTTCCTTCCACTTTGTCGCTACTTCATCCGCAATGTTCCTCAGTTTTCTCTATCTCTTTGTGGCCTTTGACATCCACGACTACACGCGGCAAGATGTTGTCTGTTCCTCCATGAGGACCGGATCTCCACCCTTCTCGCTAAGGTGAAGCTCCGTTGGCTCCCCGGAGGGGAAAACCTCCAACTTCCCCTCCGGGAACCAGGCTGGCTCTCTCGCTCCTCAGAGCAGGACTGGACTCGAACTCCCAGGCAACACGTGACCCCCTTTTTATATGAGAGTCCCGGGATTACCAAACAAATGAATGATTGGCTGAGACCAACACATAAACCACCTGTCACTCAAATATAGAAATCAAACAATACAGGCCTGCTGTAAATAGCATCAGCCTGTCTAAATTTACCTGTATCAGAAAGCTAAGAAGAAAGGTCACCTACATAAAAGTAGGTGCCCGCTACATCTTTATGCACTATTCAGTGAACTGAGGTACATTTTTTAGTGAAATGGTAAAATTATAGGCCAAAAAAGCTGAACTAAAAATATTTCAATGAGAGCTTTTTTATTTTTTTCTACTTCAGTCACTTTGGCTTAGATTTTTCTGACAATTCACCTCTCTTCACTTATTAGTGAATAGACCCAATAAAAACAGACACTTGGACAAATAACAAGAAAAACTAGTGCCAAAGATGTTAATGGAAGGTTGAGGGATTAAATAAGATTGCTGCCACCTAAGTACCGGTGAATCACCAGCATAGGTGTGTGTAGCCTATTGCATTAGGGTGCGCACCTCAAAGATCAAACACACAAGTGTGTGTGTGTGATATATATATATATATATATATATATATATATATATATATATATATATATATATATATATGTATATATCTATTACATATACATACAGATACACACACTCTTGCGGGGTTTGTGCTGTGGACTTGCGGGGCTCTTTCTATAGACTTGCAGGACTCTTGCAATAGACTTACCACTGCAAATTTGCTCTTGCTAGAGACTTGCCACACAAATTTGCTACACATTAGAAAAGTGTCAACTAGAACTTGTGCTTCAAGTGCTCTGCAAGTGTACAACTTGCCAGGGAAGATGTGCAACAGGTTCACAAGACTTAAAATTCAATACTGCCACAAATGTGTGGCAAGTTATCCTTGCTATCTGGGTAGTGCGCAGTCTACTGCAACTGCCAGAGTGGCTAAACCTGCCTGCTTGTCCACAGCTTTTCCTACCGTAGCCCCAGCATCAGGCATGGAGGAGTCAGCTGAGTTATTTGAACACAGCGTCAGCCACTTGCTCCTTGACGATGCCCAGCCATGACTGGATTCAGATGTTGATTCTGAGGTTGAGGAAGGCAGGAACATGAGCGTACAGAGAGGGGAGAACACTAGTACACAAATTGGCAGTCATGTTCCCCCAGCCGCAGTGTATTGCCAAGTTGTCTCCAGTGGTAATGAGGATGGTGGAGATGATGAGGTCACTGATGTGACTTGGGTGCCAGATAGAGCAGAGGAGGAAAGTTATGGCCAGGGTGAGGCACAACCCCAACGAGGCAGTGGAAGAGTAGATAGCAGCCACCCTATTCCATCACATTGTGGAGCTGTTATCTCCCGGCTCACTTCCCACAGCTCAGCTGTCGGGGCCTTTTTTAGCACATGTGCAGCCGATCGCACTGTTGCAATTTGTAAACTTTGTCTCAAGCACATCAAGCGTGGCAAACACACCAGCCATTTGGATACCCCATGCTTGGCAAGGCATTTAACCTCCCACCATTCAGCCCGTTGCCAAGAGCACCTTAAAGCCACACAAAAGGGGCGCAATTCTGTTCCTCCTCCTTACTCACCTTAATCTGCCCCCGCTATACCTCATGCCTCTCAGCACTGACAGCGATGATGGTATAGCGCAGGGTGTCCCAGGTCTTTGGAGCACATCTGCCAGTAGCACGCCACACCACCAGCTGTAGACTATAGCCGAAAAATTTCTCTGCCCCATCTGCTGCAGCAAAAAAAAAAAAAAAATACAGTCCCTGCCACCCACATGCCCAGCATCTAAATGCAAGCTTGTCAAAGCTTCTGCTCTACAAATTCTGCCTTTCCGTCTGGTGGATTCTGCCCCTTCCATGAATTTGCTGTACCACAATGGCAGGTTCCCAGTCGCTATTTCTTTTCACGTAAGGCCATTCCAGCTCTGTACCGTCACGTGGAAGGCAATGTTGTGGCATCGTTGGACAAGGCAGTCAGCCACAAAGTCCACGTTACTGCTGACATGTGAGCATGGTCAGGGACAATATATTTAGTTCACAACACACAGGGTAACTTTGCTTGCAGCTCGGAAGGATGCAGGACAGGACTCAGTGCTGCAGCTTGTTGTGCCCCTACGTCTCCATATAGCTAGTGGTGATGATGCGAGATTTGTAAGCTCTACGCCCTCCACCTCCTCCTCCTCCATGCCCTCCTCTGCTGAATTGTCCTATGAACCACAAGTACCCCCTAAGCATTCAAGGGGCTATTCAATGAGTGGGGCCAAAAGATGCCATGTGGTGCTTCAGCTGGTGTGTCTAGGGAACAGGAACCACACCGGAGAAGAGATTCTTGCAGCTCTGCAGGGGCAGGCCCAGAGGTGGTTCACGCCACGCCAGCTAGAGCCAGGAATCGTGGTGTGCAATAATGGCACAAACCTCCTGTCCACCCTTAGACAGGGAAAGTTGACACATGTGCCATGCCTGGGACATGTCCTCAATTTGGTGGTGCAGCGTTTCTTAAATAGGTACCCAGGGTTGGAAGATCTGCTAAAGCAGGCCAGAAGAGTCTGTAGGCATTTCAGGTGGTCATACACAGCCAGTGCATGGTTGGCTGAAATTCAGCGGGAATTCCACCTACCCGTAAACCGCCTGATTTGTGACATGCCCACCAGGTGGAACTCAACTTTGGCAATGCTGCAGTGGCTGCACATGCAGCAATTGGCCGTCAACAAGTACTTGTGTGAGTATGGCACCACAGGCTCAGATCGGCTCTGTTTTTTTTCCCTACGCAAATGGATGCTCATGAAAGATGCATGCACTGTGCTGTCACCATTTGAGGAGGCTACAAGGATGGTGAGCCGTGACAATGCATGCATCAGTGACACAATCCCTGTTGTGTTCCTGCTGGAGCAGACTCTGCATGGCACTATGCACAGGGCACTCGAGGCAGAGCAGCAGGAGGAAGAGGAGGACTTCCTTTCCTCTCAAGGCCCACTTTATGCAGACACCATTGTTCCTACACAACAGAACATACAAGAGGAGAGGGAGGAGGACGAGGAGGAGGATTTTGGCAGTTTTGGAGGCATTGAACCACAGGAAGACATACGTCAAACAGTAAGAGATGGTTTTCCATCCCCGGGAACTTTTGGTAATAGTATGTGGCTTAGAGGAGGCAGTTCCAGATACTATAATCCTCAGTGAACCCGAGAAGTCTGCTTCTTATTCCTCCAAATTTGTGGTGCATGGGCTCCCTCATGCTTCAAAGCCTGCAATACGTGGCATAAAGGAGAAGGATCACTATTGGTTGGTAACCCTCCTTGACCACCGTTACAAAGGAATAGTTTCAGAATTCATCCCGTCCCCACAGAGAGTGCAGAAGATAAAATCTCTTGAGGACACTTTAAATAGGAGTTCATCTGACGCTTTTCCTGACTTTGGTAGGTTACAGTGTAGTGGAAATCAGAGTTTTGAGACTTCTGTTGGTCATGAAAGGAGCGGTGGAGAAGGCCACTGGCTTACAGGGTCATGAGAATAGACCACTGGCCAGAACTTGCCCAGTATGCAATTGAGCCGCTGGGTTGCTCTGCATCCAGCGTGCTTTCCCAAACGGGCATTCAGTGCTGCTGGAGGTTTTTTCAATAGGGTTATGGTGTGAAGGCAGCACCGACACCCAAAGACCAATTTTTCCACATCTGTGTGACAGGTGCATATCATTAAAAATTTGACAACAAGGCCAATTCTTGCTTTCATCAAGAGTACCTCAATAGGGTTACGGTGTGAAGGCACCACCGACACCCAAAGACCAATTTTTCCACACCTGTTACTTCTATCCAATGTCTGTGGAAGAGACACCAGACTTTATCCAAAAAAATCTCTAATCTTGTTCCCAGTGCACTACATTGTGGCCTCATCATACAGACTGGCTCCGTTGCCTACAAATAAAGAAAGCTTTAAGGGAAAATGTCATTTTTTTGGGCTTTATAAATTCAATTATTGCTGCAGCAGCTTCTATACACAGTAAAGATGTGCCACTTTACAGGTAGACTAAGGGGACCCCCAGGCACTATATTGAAAGGAATTTTTCATTTTTATGCTTTCACTTTAAGCATCAATAAATCACTGCTCATTTAAAAATGACTTTTTTTAGAACTTTTTTTTTTCATTGATACATGTCCCCCAGGGCAGTACCCGGACCCCCATAACCATTGTATGCCCAATTACTTGCATATAAGCCTTCAAAATGGGCACTTTAGATTTTTCCAGTTCGGGTCCCATAGACTTTAATGGGGTTCGTTACTTTTGCGATGTTCGAAAGTTCTGGTGTAAACCGAACAGGGGGTCGTTCAGCCCATCCCTATTGACAGGCGTATGCAAAAAATAGTAAGAAGACCTGAGCAAAATACCCTCTTGTCCTTTAAACATAGGCTATGATGGTCTGTCAACATTTATTTCTCTTATATGATAAAAGAATGATTAGGGTTGTGGCAAAATATATTTTTTCTCTTTAAAAGTGGAATAGCATTACAAATGTTCCGCTTTCCTATTACAGAAAGTTAGAAGCTATCTCTCAAAGAACCTTTGGTTTCATTATTTGACAAGTCTTCTAAAAATAAACAGGAAAAAGTGACTGTACTGTTTATAACAACCAATAAGATGCTTCCATTAATTTTCCAACCTATAAATAGCAAGGGACTATAAATAACCATGCTTTGTTCCCACAGTGCGCTTATTTCCTTATAACAATTAATAACATGACAGCAAGCTAGATAAAAGGCTTTATGTCACCTTTTGTGACACTATCTCTATATAACATAGGTGCTAATCTCTCATATCAAGCTAATAAATCCTCATAATATATTGGCGGGGTTATAAGGCTGCTGTGTTAAGGAAAATAGCAAAAATCCACACTGATTTGTGGCTGTGTGTTCTAGCGAAGGAAAATAAGATCAGGATCACCATGGGCTGCTTGACTACATAACTCTACGAGACTGGAAGTTGGCTCCTTTTAAGGCCTCATAAGCTGGCAGCTAAACATGGAGCAAGGATTTGCTGTTTATCAGAAATTACTGTACTATCTCTTACGTCAAACGCGTGAGTCACGGGCTGCAGCACAATAGTGTGCAAGCATTCTGGCAATGCCAATACATTTTCTGCATCGCAATGAGTTCAACAGCTTTCTTCTGTTGTAAAAGATTGTCAGTTAATTGCTTGAAAACATTGGAAATGGCCGAGGAAGAGACAAGTGGCATTAACAAAAGACGGAATGTGGAGGCGTTCAGTGACAATCAGATGACAAGCAATGCAACCTTCAGTGGGTGGCGCTGTACTTGCTGACTTCCTATCTGTTATGTATTGCTGACCTGGGGGGATCCGGAGGATCTCTGTTGAATAATGCCTGGTCCTCATATGGAAGCAAGGCAAAGCTTGTTTGGCCTATAATATACTGTACTGATTCTAAAGCAGAATATGTCAGTATGTACAGTAATTTTTTTAAAAAATACCATATGTTCACTGAGCACAGATTTTGTGTTATAATTGTAATGATTACTTTGAAGGGATCTTCAGTATGGTGGTAACATTTTTACATGCTTGCTAGACAATCTTTTCCATCTTTTTACTTTACAAAAACAATGAGAAAGAAGCTATAAAACATTTTTTTTAAGTATTTAAAGTATATGTGAATTTTTACTTTGCAAAGCAGCACATTTCGTTTAAAATAGACAGGATGGGCAAATTGTTTGTTAATAGGTATAAAAACATCATAAATCACTTAAAAAAAAAAGTATCATAAAATCTCCGTTCTCAGCTGCGTAAAGGAAAAACAAGGACAGAGGGGCGCCAGACTAAGTGCAGTATTAAAATCAATTATTTATTAAAAAACAGACAAATGGCAACTGTAACACGCTGGGTACGGCGACGATCGCCCACTTCCTACCATCCATCCAAACAGCACAGCCAGTGCGTGAGGCTACCACTGCACCGGAACGTTTCTGGAGAGGCTCTGAGGCTTGATGATTACACTAATTCTGCCTATATTACTCATCATCCATTACACAGAGTTATTGCTTTACTCCATGGGTGCTGTCATCAGGTGCTGTCACCAGGTGCTGTCTTTGATTATCTTCCCATCACGGACTTTCTTACATGGACTGATTCATGTTTTATGATGTTTTATTCATTAAATGTTTTATAATAAGGATGTTATTATTAGGTGTAGCCTGATCAGTTTTGCCAATCCCCTGAAGTGAAATTTACTGGCAGGACACCAAAATTTACAAACGGCACCAACTTTTTTTACTGCCAAAAAACGTGAAATTTACTGACAAAGCCACATTTTTTTACTGCCACTGCAAAACAAGTACCTAAAACTACAGTTTTCAGTGCTAAACAGTGCATATATCAATATTTGAACTATAAACACATAGCTAGTGCTATTAGCAATGTGTTTAAGTCAAAAAACATATTTCTCAATTTACATGAAGGTCAGGTTACTATAACCCAGAAGCCAGCACAGAGTTCCCCCTTACATCAGACTCTACAGAATTCCCCCCTTACAGTGAAAGGGAACTCTTATGTAAAAGGGAACATTACAGATCATGATGTAAGGGGGAACTCTGATGTAGGGGGGGGGGGCTCTGGTGACTAGAGACCACCTTCTGCAGAGTGAATACACTAAGGTGGGGGGATTAATAATATAGGGGGGACCTTTATGTCAGTGCCCCTTACATTATTTTATTCACTCCCCCCTTACATAAGCAACCCCTCCTCAGACCGGCCTGGCAGCGCTGTCACTAACCCCCTCTCAGGTGTACCGTGCAGGGCTCAGATGGCTCCAGCAGCTTGGAGGCTCTGGTTTTATTGTATAGTCTCCTCTCCACAGTCCACACATGTCTGTCTCCTCCTGTGACCCCCATCCCGGCGGCGCTCCTACTCTTGACTCCTTTCTAGGATCGCCCTCAGAAACTGCAGACATGATACAAGAGATGGTCAGAGGCTGTGGACATACTACAGGAGGTGGACAGAGACTGTGGACATACTACAGGAGGTGGACAGAGGCTGTGGACATACTACAGGAGCTGAACAGAGACTGAGGACATACTACAGGAGGTGGACAGAGGCTGCGGACATACTGCAGGAGGTGGACAGAGTCTGTGGACATACTACAGACGGTGGACAGAGGCTGAAGACATACTACAGGAGGTGGACAGAGGCTGTGGCCATACTACAGGAGGTGGACAGAGACTGTGGACATACTACAGGAGGAGGACAGAGTCTGTAGACATACTACAGGAGGTGGACAGAGACTGCGGACATACTACAGGAGGTGGACAGAGGCTGTGGACATACTACAGGAGGTGGACAGAGGCTGTGGACATACTACAGGAGACAGTCAGAGACTGCGGAGATACTTCAGGAGGTTGACAGAGACTGTGGACATGATAGTGTCCTCCTCACCCCCTCATAGTAGCCTCCTCCTCTGTCCACCATCATATTACAGTCTCCACATCAGTGTGTCCTGCTCCTGTGCTGTGCCCCTTTCACCTCTCCACAGGGCAGCACATCAGTGTCCTTCTCTGTCCCCCTGCATGCCATGACTTCACCCCCCCTAGTAATGCCATGTCATCCTCTGTCCCCAGTAATGTCATCCTCTGTCCCCAGTAATGTCATCCCCTGTCCCAGTGTCACACTCTCCTCCTCACTCACCCCTCCTTGGCTCCTCCGCCTATGGTGGGTGCACGAGGCACGGCGGCAGCCGCTGTGTCACAGCCAGGAACGTGTGGACTCTGGCATCTATTCAAAAATGCCGCCAGGTGGCGACATTACGTTAATGCGCCGCCTGGCCCAGCGAGTTTCCCGAGCCCGGCCGGCTTTGGAACACACATGTGCAGTTACATGGTCAGCTCGCAGCCATCTTTTTTACATAACGGACATTTACAGGCACACCAAAAATGGGCTTTAAATCTACGGGCAGTTTTCAACACTGAGCCTGATCATCCTCTATACAAGGATTCCTAATTTGGAATGACTTATTATACCATGATGTTTCATTGATATGCGCTTTAATATACCTCTCTATCGCCACCTTTTACTTCTTCCTTTACTCAGCTGCGTAAAGGGCTTAGAGAGCTGGGGATGGAGAATAAGCAATACACTGATCTTTCCAGTTAATGGCTGTGCAGGAGGGCGTGTCAGCACCAGTCTTGGCCATTGGAGGATAAGCAGGCTTGCAGAAAATTAACCACGTTGGCATAGGCGGTCGCACAGAATATGCCAGATGTACCTGGGCAAACCCTAATCACCCCATGCACATTAGCATTATCGCTCTGTGTGCCAGTGGGAAAATGGGAAAGATGTCCATTGTACCGGCTCTGCCATAAGAGAAGTCTCTTGTCTTTCACTGATTCACAGATTGATCTCCCTGCCAGCACCATATATATGTAGCCACACATGTGTGCTTGAGGTTTAGGGTGCACACCCTAATGCAATAGGCTGCGCACACCTATGCACATTGGAATGAATGAGGTGAGCATGGTCAGTTTGAAATAGGAAAGCAGAGGGAATGGCAGGATCATCCAGTATTTCACACAAAGGAAGCAAAGCAAAGGAACAGGACACTGTTTACCACAAGTCAAGTATATGGTACAACAGACACATACCAGGAATATGAAATGTTGGAGTAACATATACTTTTACAGCATAATTATGTAAGGAAACGTTAGAACAGCTAGGGTACATTTGTTTTATTTATGCTTAAAGTGGAACTTGCCTGTATCTGAGCAGTAGTGATTGGCCGAACACCCCCCTGTTCGGTTTGCACCAGAATTCCAAAACGGAAAAAGTTCGGCCTGAGCCGCAAACTCTATTAAAGTCTATGGGACCCAAACATGAAAAATCAAATGTCACCATTTTGAAGGCTTATATGGAAGTAATTGGTCATAAAAAGGTTATGGGAACCCGGGTACTGCCCTGGGGGACATGTATCAATGCAAACAATGTTTTTAAAAAATATGCTTTTTACAGGAGCAATCATTTTATTGATGCTTAAATTGAATCAATAAAAATGAAAAATCTCTTTAAATATAGTGCCTGGGGGGCTCCCCTTAGTCTGGCTGTAAAGTAGCGCATTTGTGCCGTGTATAGAACCCGCTGCAGCAAAACTGACATTTCTAAAGGAAAAAAAAAAGACATTTAAATTGACTCGCGGTTGCAACCTATTGCTTGCAATACAAAAAAAAATGCATACCAGGTCCTTTGACAACCTATGCTCGGCCCAAAATGTTCGGCCACCCCTACTGAGTAGCATAAACTGAAAATGCTATTTAATATTTAAAGCAAACTCGCTCATCCATTCATATCTCCATGCTTTATTTGGTTGAGAAATCACTTTGAAAATCACCTACTCATCCATCCATATCTCCATGCTTTATTTTGTTGAGAAATCACTTAGCATTTCTAGCTGTGGCAATTTTGAGTAAGAACAAATGATTCAGGTAGCATTTAATTTCTGGAATTCATTCTCCCTTAGCTCAGGCATGCAGGCAGGAGGAAGTGCTTAGCTAAGAACGCTGCTTCTTGCTTGTTCACTGAGCTGACACCAAGTGAAGCCCACTCATGGACCTTTTTGGACTTTTATGGACTTTCTTATAGAGTTTTTATCTATTTCATTTATTGCTTAGAGAAGCCCTGGGACACACCAGCACCTATATTTTTGCGCCAATAACCAATGTTTATTGGCTGAGAAAGCCCCTGCTCCCCTCCTGCAGATGAAAGAAAAAAAAAAAGCTCATGAAGACTCTGGAAATGTATGACATCATTTTGGCCTAAGCCAGAAACGAGGAAGCAATTGAAGAAATGTAAAAAGTTTGCTTTAGAGAGTTTAGTTCTGATTTGAATGCACCATAGAGAAGGAGCGAGAAAGTCGCATGCAGCCCATTAAAAAAACTGACTTGAATGCTGTAAGTTAATTTCTGCCATTCAAAGAACTTTTTAGGCAACTAGTGGTTGTTAAAAGGTATGTCATGGCAAAATTAATAAAAACTATTTAGTAAATCTTTTCAATACAGGCCAATTTTCCTTGTAAGTGCACTTGCAAGTATAGAAAAATATTTGTTGATTTGGCAAAATACTTGGAAAATCTACATTTCCTGTGCTGCTCTGAAATCAAAGCAGTATTATCAGCAGTCCCCAGTTGTCCTCTGTGGACTGCGTAACACCTCCCCTATGCTATGGAGAAGATTAGAGGGGTGTGCTCCATAGTTGTCACCTCAGGACAGGAAGTGTGTTAGTGGCAAGATCATAAAGTAATAAAAAAAGAGAAAAAAAAAACTGAAAAAAGGAAACAAATGTATTTAAGGATTGGTAAACTTTAATATATTACATTTTTGTTCTTGGGTTTAGATTCATTTTAAGCTTCTGGTTTGGTTTGTTTTCTGTTATATGGCCAGCGCCAAGTTTCTGATTTCTCTGTGGTAGGCTTCTGTTTATTCACATTGAATGCACATTACCCACAGATGTCCTTTTTTAAATCTTGCAGATTGCACAATCAGCTCCTTGGAAGGTCCCTCACATTCCTCAGTGAGATCGGCCATATGGGATCAAGATGGAATCATACATTTCTGGTATTTTCCTTGGCTCTCACTGTGTTATTTATAGCCCTCTCACGTCGGAAAAAAAATACTTGACTGTCTGTTCTCAAGCAAAAAGGGATTAAAAAAAATATAGAAAGTAAATGAAAGAGAAATAAAGATGGAACTTTCCGTACAGCAAATACACCGCTGTCCTTTGTATTACCGGGATTGTAGATTTATAAGTGTGTGGAAAAATCTAAAATAGACACACTTTCTACTTCTATTTCTAGTTTACAGAGTTATCAGGTCAGTCTACTGAAACCAGACATTTTAGTCTTTTGTAAATGATGATGAAATAAATCTCCAAAACTATATTTGCAATAATGGTCTTTGGTCAACTTATTTAATTTTGTTTTCTAACCTAATGTTATATGTCATAGTATACATTTGTATAATCATAACATGCATTATTATTATATTCCCTCTGCTGCCTGGGTTCCCCCCACCGCCCCACCTACCACCCCGCAGTGCTGCCGTCTTACCCTGCTCGCCTCTTGCTCCGGCTGCTGCAGGGGATGTTTCAAGATGAAAAGCGGAGTAAGGGGTCGGTAAATATGTAATTTACTGATCACTTCCTTTTCTGATTGAACACAGTGAGTGATTGGTACCAATGGTAAACTGTGTTTTCTTTGTTTTTCGTTTGTGAATGAACAGGAAGCTGCTCAGCAAAGAACACTTCCCATTCATTCACTGTTCATTGCAGCTGAGGCTGCAGAGAAAGGTACTGAGGAATCTCTGTCCTCAGTCCCTTTATCTTTCTCAAATGTGATACATCAGGGGTCTATTTAGACTCCTGATATTTCACAAAGGCCTCGATCAGGGCTCCTAAAAAAAATAATAATAAAAAATAATTTTGCAAAAAAAAAAAATGAAATACAAAATTGTAAAAAAATAATAAAAAATAAAATAATAAACTAATTCAATCCACTGCCCTACATACACCAACCACTACCCTACTGACGCTGTCCACTGTCCTACTGACATCAACCTCTGCCCTACTGACACCATCCACTGCTCTACTGACACTGTCCACTGACCTACTGAAACCGCTCATGTTTTTTTTTTTTTATAATCAAAATTTTTTTATTTTCTGTTATACTTTTCACAATTAAACATCCTTAATTTCATATTTTACAATAATTACGCAGGATTAACATATTAAACATTAATAAGAGACCAATTGGTAACATCGTTCTCTTACAACTGACCCTATCCCCCCCCCCCCCAAAAAAAAGGGGGAATGAAAAAACCGCTGCCTGTCTCAACCCCCTCCCTCCCCCGACATATGTTCGACAACCAAATATATCCTGTGATTGATGAGATTCCCAATATTTGTGCGTATCGGTCTGTGTATCCAATTCCACATTGACACCCCCACCCCCTACAACCAACACATTAAAACAAGCCTAAAACATACCAACAAAAAAAAAAAAAAAGGGGAAAACCCCCAGCCCCGTCCATACATTCCCCGTGTTTATTATTGTTATTCCGTAATTGTTCCTCACTTCTAAGAAAAAAGAAAACCCACCACACCTGTACATACCCTGTGGTTATTGTTAATTATCCCATAATTATATTTCCTGTCGCATCATGGCAGCATACACTTTGGGTTGTGACTCCGCCCCCACAACCTGATAGGACTACATAGCTATAAATTGTAGAGATGGCCCTCGCCCAGTATTCTCTTTTTTTTTCCTCACCTGAAGGACTGAACATATCAGAAGCACCCCCTTACCGAATTCGCCCCAGCCAGGTTCTAGCCTCTCCTGGGTGGAAGTCCTTACCTGTACAGCCTCTAAACGAGCTAGATGGAAGGAACCCCGCTCTGGTGATCTCGGGGGTATGTTGCGGCTCCAGTATAAGCCTTAAACAGGCTTAGTTGTTGTGCAGCGGTCTCCATAAACACCTTGTTTCATTTTTCGTTTCACCTCCTCCTTTGCTGGGCTCTGTGGTCCCTCTGTGTCTCCCTACAGGCTTCCCGAGCGTCCCATGCGCAGTACGCACCCTCAGGGCGTCCTTTCGATTTTGCCAGTTTCCAAGATGGCGCCTCGCGCCTCGCGCCGCTACTGCGCATGCGCGAGCGGGTCGTGACCTCGGCGGCCATGGCGGCAATTTTAAAAAGCCCTGTGTGTCATTTTGAGCTCTCCTTGCTTCCTGGAAGACTTCTGACTGCTGTATTTCGTCTTGCTGCATCCCTAAAATACCCCCCCTCTGGGTAAGTGTCTATTACTTATGCACTGTCTTTTTGGGGCCTGTTTGCATGCTCTTACCTTCCTGTACCCTTCTCAGGTGCTCACCTTCCTCTCCTATGGAGGCCGCTGCCCCAGCAGATCACCACCAGCCTAATAGGTAAGGGGGGGGATTCCAGTGGTAAGTAGAGAAGATTGAAAAAGAGAGCAGGACCGTACTAATGCTGCCTAATTGGTCAGCCCTGTCAGGTCCGCAAGATCATCCAAGTCAGGACGAAGAGAGTCTTCGCACAGGAGAAGCTCCGGCCATAGTCGCAGCCGCTCACGTGGAAGAAGTCGCTCAGGCCACAAGGGGAGTCGTAGACGGAGTCGATCCCATTCAAGACGTAGCCGTTCCTACCACAGAAGATCCCCTGCACGAAGACACCAATCTTCTGCGCACCCTTCCCGCCCAGCCGGGAATGCTTGCTGGGTATGCGGGGCCACGGCCCTCCCAGACAAACTGGCCTGTCGCAAGTGCATGGATGAAGCTACCAGGGAGAAAGAGCCGGATTCCATAGAACCCACTGGAGTCTCTACTCCCCAAGTCTCAACTCCTGATGTAGAGTTTACGGCCTATAGCGCCTCACCTACCAATCCCAGTACATCAAGAGAGCAAGAACTCCCGTCGGATGATGAGGAGCTGGAAGCATCAGCTGGCTTTGATTTTGCGCTCATAGAACCGTTCGTCAGATCGGTTAAGGAAGCAATAAACTGGGAGGAGCCTGAGGAGATACAGCCAAAACAGAGGAAGTATTTCCCAAACCTCAAAAAAGTCCCGGAGACTTTCCCATTCATCGATGAATTAGATGAACTGATTAAGGAGGAGTGGCAGAATCCAGAAAAGAAATTTAGTCTGTCCAACAGGCTCACCAAATTGTACCCACTCAAGGAACCCAAAGTATCCCCTTTGGTTTCTCCTCCAGTAGTGGATGCATCTTTGATGCGTCTAGCTAGGCACGTGACGCTACCCATTGAAGATGCAGTGACGTTCAGAGACGTGCTTGACAGGAAGGTGGATACAGACCTTAAGAGAGCTTACCTGTTCGCAGGAGGTGCCTGCAGACCAGTGGTGGCATTAGCAGCGGTTGGAAAAGCTATCTCCAGCTGGTCCTCAGCTACAGCGAGACTCGTCACTGAGGGCGCTGATCAGGAGCAGATCACTAAGGCCTTACAAGAACTTAGCCTTGCGGGAGATTTCGTGGCGGAAGCCTCCGTAGATACTATTAGATCCACATCAAGGTCCATGTTAGCTACCGTAATGGCCAGAAGGGCGCTATGGCTTAAACCTTGGTCAGCTGACCCTGCCTCGAAATCTAACTGGTGCAGGATTCCGTATGACGGGGTGAACCTCTTCGGGACAAAGCTGGATACTGCAATCTCTAAAGTGACAGGCGGGAAGTCGGGTCTCATACCATCGGACAGAAGGCCGAAACAACAAAGGCCACCTCCCTTTAAACGTAATCTTCCGGAGAGGTACAGGGATGCAAAATCCTATAGACCCGGGAAGGAATACAGAAGGAGTTGGAAGAACCCCCAGACGTCCTTCCTCAAATTCCAGAAGCCCAAGACCCCTGCCTCCAATGACCAGAAGTCCTTTTGAAGGTTCGCCCGTCCAACCAGCGGTAGTGGGTGCCAGACTCACAAAGTTCAAGCTGGTCTGGGCGGGAATGATAAAAGACCCATGGACGGTGTCCACTATTCATTTCGGACACAGGTGGGCATTCAGAGGTCGTCCTCCAAGGGACCAATTCTGCTCAACCAGACTTCCTCCTTCTCAAGAAAAAAAGACTATCCCTAGTCCAGTATATCCAGGAGCTGCTCCAAAAACAAGCAATAGTGGAGGTACCGCTATCTCAAAGAGGCAAGGGTTTCTATTCCCCACTTTTCTTAGTGAAAAAGAAATCAGGGGACTTTCGTCCAGTCTTGGATCTAAAAAACCTCAACCGGTCGATACAGATAGAAACATTCAAGATGGAAAGTCTTCAATCAATCCTCCAAGCAATAAACTTGGGAGATTGGATGCTGTCAATCGACCTCCAGGACGCATATTTACATATCCCTATCCATACCGAGTTCCAAAAGTTTCTCCGGTTTACCCTAAACCATCGGCACTTCCAATTCCGAAGCCTCCCGTTCGGGATCTCTACCGCACCCAGGACATTTACCTGTAATAGCCCACCTGAGAGAAAAGGGGCTGAGGGTCCACCACTACCTGGACGACATCCTGCTTCTCTCAGACGGCCAGGACTCTCTCGTCCATCACCGGGAAATTCTGGTCTCCACGTTACAGTCCCTAGGGTGGCTGATAAATTGGAAGAAGAGCAACATCCATCCCACACAGAGAATGGTCTTTCTGGGGGCCGAACTGGACACGAGTGAGAACACAGTGAAACTGCCGGGGGAAAAAATCCCTCCTCTAATTCAAAAGGTGAAAAGGGCAATCTCTGCTACAATGCTCCCGGCCAGGACATGTCTCAGTATCCTGGGCTCCCTAGCTTCCACCATTCCCATGGTCCAATGGGCACAATGGAATTCGAGGCCTCTCCAGATCTCCTTCCTGCGTCAGTGGAAGGGCACATCAATGTCCCAACCAATCTTCATCTCCCAGGAGGTAAAGCAATCATTGATGTGGTGGGTACGACCTCACAACTTGGGAAGATGCAGGCATTTAATCACTCCCTATCAAGAAACCGTGACCTCAAATGCCAGTCTGCAGGGATGGGGAGCTCACTATCAGGACCTTGCGGCTCAGGGTCGTTGGCCTTTCAGGGCACAGGATACAGTGTCGAATATTCTGGAGATGAGAGCAGCGTTCCAGGCTCTCCTGGCCTTCAGTTTTCACTTGAGGGGGAAGCACGTTCTCCTAAGGATGGACAACAAGGTGGCTGTTGCCTACGTCAACAGGCAGGGGGGCACCAGAAGCAGGTCCATGTTGCAGGAGGTTCGTCCTGTTCTGGAATGGGCACAGCTGAATCTACTGGACCTAAGGGCGGTTTATGTTCCGGGAGTCCAGAACACCAACCCCTTCCTTAGTGACGTTCCCTACACCATGCGCTTACAAACCAGCACATTAAACAACAATAGGAAGAAAAAAAAAAAACAAGAAAATTCACCTTGCCACCTCCCTCCCCCTTTTCACCAAATCAGGTATCTCATTATACGGGTAAAAGGGACAGGGAGGGGGGGGGAGAGACAGCAGTCTAAACAAAAGTAAATAAAAAAAAAAAAAAAAAACCCAATTCCTTCCTTTTCCTCCCTGGCTAAACCCCTATGCAACTAATCCAAGGTATTTATATGGCCCTGGCTCCCTGCACCTTCTCGTTTCATATTTCCCTCTTAATCTATTGCCTGTACACACTGTACCCAGCCTGCCCATATGTCCTCAAATTCCCCTTTTTTGTCTTTAACTACATGAATCCATCTTTCCGCTTCCAATGTCCGGTTGACCTCCCTTTTCCAATCCTCTAATGTTGGGCAGGTAATCTGCTTCCAGAATCTTGGAATTAATACTTTGGCTGCATTAAATAAATGTGGTGTAATGCTCCTCCTATAGGCCTTGATTGTGCCAGTTGTTCCATAAAATAAGAAGTCCAAAGGTGTACACTCTATAGATCTAGGGGCTAACCTCTTGATCCATGGTGCAACTGCATCCCAGAATTCCTTAATCCTGGGGCATTCCCACCACAGATGAAGAAATGTACCCCTTTGCTCGCACCCTCTCCAGCATCGGGCATCTGCTGTTGGATATATCCTATTTAATCTTGCTGGTGTCCTATACCACCTTGTCAAAAATTTATAGGCCATTTCCTGAGAATACGAGCTTATGGATGTTGAATAAGTTGATTGGATCATTTTTTTAATTTGTTCGTCTGATAGTACTTTATTTAGTTCTCTTTCCCATTCCCTGACAAAGTATGGGATTGTTTTCTTTTGGGTACTAAGTATCAGGCTGTACATCTGGGACAACATATGTCTGCCTTCCCCCAGGTGTACACACCGGCTCTCAAACCTAGTTATTGTATTTAATGGTCTCAGAAGGGGTTTAATTTTTTTGAAAAAACTTTTCATTTGATTGTATCTCCATCCTGTTATAGATATATTCCCTAGTGCTGTAACCAGCTCTGAATAAGTTGCTAAGGTCCCCCGTGGGGCAAACTTGCCACAGGTGACATCTCCATCCCTCCCCCATGCCCCCAGGAATCCTCCTCCCTCCCCCGGTGGGAACCATGGGAAACCCTCCAGTGGAGCTAAGGGGGACACCCGGGGGGAGTACTCTCCTGTTTTATTTAGATTATCCCATATTATCAATGCGTTCCAGGTCAGGGGGGATGTCCATTTCGAGAGTCCTCTTTCCGTATTCGGAATCCAGGGAGCTCCTGCCAGGTTCCTCCCCGCTATAGCTTTCTCTAATGGGACCCACATTTTACTAGGGGAATCATGACACCAGTTCAAAATACGGACCAGCGACATTGCCTTATAGTATGTTGATATATCAGGAAGGCCCAATCCTCCTTCAGCCTTACTTCTACACAGGATGTCATATGTCAGCCTTGGTCTTTTATTATTCCACACAAATGCTGTAAAAGCCTTCCGTATCTGTTTAAAAAAGATTCCTGGTAACTTAATCGGAACTGTGTGTAACATGTAAATAATTCTAGGTAGTATACACATCTTAATGGCACTCACTCTTCCAAACCATGTTAAATATTGTCCTGTCCATTTCTTTAAGTCCTCCCTTAACCCGGCTATTAGGGGAGTATAATTAAGATCATACAACATTTTTTGATCTGAGGTGACATGAATCCCTAAGTAAAACAGTGAATCTTTCTTCCACACAAAGGGGTATTCCCTCTTCAATATCTCTGCCATCTCTTGAGGGACATGACTGGGAAGAAGTATTGATTTTTCATAATTGATTTTAAAATTAGATAGCCTACCATATTTACCTACTTCCTGCATGAGTGACACTAGGGAAGTCTGAGGTGCTGAGAGGTAAAACAGCAGATCATCAGCATAGGCTGATACCTTATGCTCCACGCCCCCCACGCTTATTCCCCTTATCTCCCCATTACCTCTAATCTTACAGAGAAATGGTTCTAACATTATGGCAAATATTAGCGGGGAAAGTGGGCACCCCTGTCTTGTTCCGTTTCCTATGTTGAGATAGTCCGAGATTGTACCATTCACTTTAACTCTTGCTCTTGGATCTGCGTAAAGGGCCATTATCCATCCCATCATACGGTCACCTAGACCCACTCCCTTCAGAACTTCTTTCATAAAGCCCCAATTCACCCTATCGAAGGCTTTTTCTGCGTCCATCGATAGTACGATCCTTGGGGCTTTCTCTGGACCGTATTGTATCCAGTGGAGCAGATGAAGTGCCCGGATGGTATTATCCCTTGCCTCACGTCCTTTTACAAAACCTGTCTGGTCGGGGTGCACCAAATCCCCTATATGTTCTTGCAATCTCATAGCTAAAATTTTGGCAAGCAATTTAGTGTCTGAGTTGAGCAGAGAAATAGGCCTATAATTGGCGCAGTATTGAGGGTCTTTCCCCTCTTTGGGGATTATGGTTATATACGCCACCAGGGCTTCTGGGGGCAAAGAATTAACTGCATTAATAGAGTTAAAATAGTTACATAGCGGTTTTATCAACTCCGAAGAGAATTTTTTATAGTAAGCATTTGTCAGGCCGTCCGGGCCAGGACTTTTCCCTGCTGGTAGGGCCGCTATTGCTCTGCTCAACTCATTCACCGTAATTGGCTGGTCCATTTCCATCTTAATCATCTCAGATATGGTCGGCAAGGATGATTCCCTGATATATTCTCGTGTTTCCTCCCTTCTTTGATCTTCTTTATTTTCTAATTGAGCTGTCTCCGGTGTCTGAATGTTATATAGGGTCTGGTAGAATTTATGAAATTCTTTCGCTATGGCCTGTGTTTCCACTACTTTCCTATTGTGAATTAATAGATTATGAACATGTCTAGAATCTTGCTGCTTTTTAAGTTGTTTAGCTAATAGTCTCCCGCATTTGTTACCTTGCTCATAGAACCTATGGGCAAAATATCTATATTTATTGTTTATTTTACGATCCAGACATTGTGCAAGTTCTGTTCGAAGATGCCCTAGTTGTTGGATATCTGAGGGATCTAAGTTTTTTTTATGTTTAGTCTCTAATATGGTAATTTTCTCCAATAGCTCTGTCACTTCCCTTTTCCTTTCTTTCTTAATATAGGCTCCATAGGCTATTAATTCTCCCCTTATAACTGATTTATGAGCTTCCCACACTGACTGCTCAGACACCTCTCCTGGCGTATTCCTTTCAAAATATTCCCGTATTTTTACTATTAACTCTTCAGTTATCTTTTTGTTATCCAGTAGCGATTCGTTCAATCGCCAGGTTCGTTCTATATGCCCTGTCTGGTTCGGGAAGAATGTTAACGTTATTGGGGCGTGATCCGAGATAGTTATAGCTTCAATAGTACAATCCCGGACACTCTCCAGATAGAATTGATCTACCATGAATACATCAATACGCGAATACATTTTATGTGCTGTAGAGTAATAACTATAATCTTTTGCTTCATTATGCAATGCCCGCCAGCTATCAACCAGATGTTGGGTGCGTAGGCGTTGTTTTAAATATTTTAGGGCTCTAAAAGATATGGAGGATTTCCCTGATGTTGTGTCTAGACCCGGGTCTAGTACCATGTTGATGTCTCCACCCAGGATCAGACATCCTTCCCTGAATTTCTCCAGCGCCCTCAGCATTTCGACAAGAAATTTAATTGTTCCCATATTTGGAGCATAAATAGCAGCAAATATATATCGCTGGCCATATATTGCCCCCTTGACAAATAAGAAACGACCTTCTCTGTCTGTTTGAACAGACGTTAATACCCATGGGCAAGTTTTTCTAAATGCTATTGTGACCCCTCTTGCCCTTGCAATCGGTGATACTGCATGATACCAATGGCTGAACATATGTCTCGGTAGGTTAGGTATTGATTTCTCCCTAAAGTGCGTTTCTTGGAGAAATGCTATGTCCGCTGCATAATGTTGTAATTCATGCCAAAGTTGGCCCCTTTTATGTTGTGAGCCCAGTCCCTTCACATTATAGGAAACCGCTCATGTTTTAATACATTTTAACATGTTTGTTTACATTTATTTATAACAGTGTGTGCATCTGTGGGTATAATGTGTATATGGATATATATTGCATTAGTAACCCAAAGCTCAAACAAAATATGATCTTACCGGCCACTTTATTAGGTAACCTGTTGAATTGCTTGGTAACACAAATTGCTAATCAGCCAATCAGCAGCAACTCAATGCATTTAGGCACCTAGATGTGGTTAATACGACTTGCTGAAGTTCAAACTGAGCATCAGAATAGGGAAGAAAGGGGATTTAAGTGACTTTGAACGTGGCATGGTTATTGGTGCAAGACGGGCATGGAGTGATTAGGGAGTGCTTAGGCACACCTAGTACACCCCATGTGGGCATGAGTCACGTGACCAGCCTGAAGACAGCTCTAAAGAGGTATTTAGAACACTTGTTTTTACAAAGGACTTGCATAGTGCG
The DNA here is from genome assembly GCA_037952835.1 of Lithobates septentrionalis. NCBI lineage: Eukaryota > Metazoa > Chordata > Amphibia > Anura > Ranidae > Lithobates > Lithobates septentrionalis. The sequence goes on from JBBDGP010000485.1 coordinate 1,040,637, forward strand.
GTATGCTAGCCTCTAATAGAGGGGTTGGCAGTGACCAATGTAGGGTTTTTTATTTTTAAGAATATTGGTGGGGGGGGGGGGGGCAGGCTGGAGACAGAGACACAGCAGACAAGCAGGAATGAGGGGGTGAGGGGGGAGAGAGGAGAGCAGAGAGGACAGTTATGTATGACGGAGAGACGTACTCTGACCACGGTGGTCAGGGCTGAGCAGCCCTGGTTATCGTGGTCAGTATAGAGAGGGAAAACAGGAAGTGGCACAGTCAGTGAGGTTTTTTTTACAGTTTAGAGGGGGGCAGATTACACAGCACAAGCATTGTGCTGTGTAATCTGCTTTAAGGGACCAGAATCTGAATATTTTTTTGGGGGGGTTAACGAACACTTTAATATTCGAGTACTCTTCTAGTTTTCTGGGAACTCCAAGAACTCATCATCGCTAGTGTCAGAATTTATGAAGCTCAGTTGCTCATACACACTAACATCACTTTCTTCGCTATCTTCATATACGATACAATCTTCAGTTCCATCTAAGGCATTGCTAATATCACATTTTTTGAATGACTGTACAACGATTTCCTCCTTCACTGAGTGCCATGATGTTTTCACCCATTCACAAACTTGAGTGATAGTGGGCCTCTTCATTCGTCCAATAGGTTTCCAGTCATGATTGCCAGCAGCCATCCATTTGTTCCACTCTTCTCGCATAAAGACTTTAAATGGTTTGTTTATGGAAACGTCGAGAGGTTGCAACTGGCTGGTAAGAGCCCCCAGGAATTACAGCTAGATGAGTCTTCACTTCTTTAAAGCACTTTTTTTGTAGTTTTGCTAATATGTGCTCTAAACTGGTCAAGCACTAATAAGGCAGGTTTTTTCAGAAGCACTTCAGGACGTTTGGACCACACTTTTCAACCCATACTCTCATTCAATTATCGTCCATCCATCCTTTGTCATAAACGTGTACGACAACTCCTTGTGGAATCACTCCTTTCGGAAATGTATTCCTTTTGAAAGTTAACATGGGCGGCAATTTGTACAACACAACTGTGTAATGTGTTTTCTCATGTCCTGAGGTTTTCACGGTTATGGTTTTGGCACCTTTCAGATCAACAGTCCTATTATATGGCACATCATAGGTTAGCGGGACTTCATCCATATTCCCAATCTGGCTAATTTCAAAACCATTTTTCTTCCTAGCATCAATTACAAATTTATGAAAAGACAGAATCTTAGATTCATCGTCTTTTGGCATTTTTTGCGCAATTCTAGTTTTAGTGCGCATAACAAGCAGTGGGTGGTTGAGCTGGCACCTGGTTCCTGCAGTGGGTGGCTGGGCTGGCACCTGGTCACGGCAGTGGGTGGCTGAGCTGGCACCTGGTCCCGGCAGTTGGGGGGGCTGAGCACCTGGTCCCTGCGGTGGGTGGCTGAGCACCTGGTCCCTGCAGTGGGGGTGGCTGAGCACCTAGTCAGTGTTAATTACAGTATTCGTATAGTACCGTAATTGTTATATTCCCTTTAGTAATGTCTTCATACTATGCAGGGTGGGCACTGATTGCTAGGGATGAACTTGATGTTCGCGTCGACAGAACAGATAACCTTATGGGGCGTTCGTAGGAAATTCAAGTGCCGCAGAATGCCCCATAATGCACTGCAAGATCGCAGTGCATTGCTGTATGCACCTGACCTGCAAGCATGCACCTGACCTGCATGCTTTGGCCAATCACAGCGCGCTCTGCTGAGAGAGCCATGATTGGCCAAAGGCAGGGTGCCTTTGGCCAATCATGGCTCAGGGGGACTAAGTCCACACCCGACACTATATAAGGCTATATAAGGCTGCTTACATAGCGGGCGTGTGTAGTGTTGTTGCAGTGGACAGAGAGATAGCTTGAGTTAGATTAAGCAGGCAGGTTATTCAGTTGGTGGCAGTGTATTTGATATATTTATACAGTCAGCCTAGTGTATATATATATATATATATATACTCTGCATTTAGCATAGACTATATTTTCAGTGTTTACTCACTATATTCAGTCAGTGCAGGCAGTGTAATATATATATATATATATATATATATATATATATATATATATATATATATATATATATATATATATATATATACAGTACTTTTTTTTCAGGGGGAACTTGGTGGAACTCAGTTCCACCACCTCTGGCTCAGACCCTTTGGTGCCTGTTCACCACAATCACTTGTAAACACAGAAGTCTGAAGTGACAGCTCTGCACTCTGCAATCCTGATATTTAATGCCCCTTTAAGACCCTTCTACTGTTTGTGAAATATGACCACACCCACTACTTGATGTGATTTGGAGGGTGTGTGTGGGGGGAGCGGTTTTGGGGGGTCGTGGTTAAGTTCCAGCACCTATTGTTTGAGAAAAAAGCCCTGTATATATATATATATATATATATATATATATATATATATATATATATATATATATATATATATATATATATATATATATATATTACATGCAGTCTAGTATATATGTATAGTACACTGCATTCAGTGTAGCCTATATATACAGTGCATTGGGTGGTGTACTGTTTCTAATACACTTCAGGTGGTGTATTAATATATATATATATATATATATATATATATATATATATATAGTCTGATATATATATATATATATATATATATATATATATATACTTAGGACCATGTGGTATTTCAGTTTTTCTTTTCTTATAAATCTGCAAAAATGTCAACAATTCTGTGTTTTTCTGTCAATATGGGGTGCTGTGTGTACATTAATGAGGAAAAAAATGAACTTAAATGATTTTAGCAAATGGCTGCAATATAACAAAGAGTAAAAAATTTAAGGGGGTCTGAATACTTTCCGTCCCCACTGTATATACTCTGCATTCAGTGTAGCGTATATATACAGTGCATTCAGCGGTGTACAGTATATAATACACTTCAGGCGGTGTATCAATAAATATATAGTCTAGTAGTATATATATATACTCTGCATCCAGTGTAGCCTATATATACACAGTGCATTCGGTGGTGTATACTTTCTAATACACTTCAGGTGGTGTACACAGTATCTAATACAGTGTGTACAGTTTCTAATACACTTCTGCTGGTGTACACAGTATATAATACAGTGCAGCCTTTGTACAGTTGCTAATACAGTGCAGGCGGTGTGCACAGTATCTAATACAATGTGTACAGTTTCTAATACACTTCTGGTAGCGTACACAGTATACAATACAGAGCAGCCGTTGTACAGTTTCTAATACACTTCAGGCAGTGTACACAGTATCTAATACAGTGTGTACAGTTTCTAATACACTTCTGGTGGCGTACACAGTATATACTACAGTGCAACCATTGTACAGTTGCTAATACAGTGCAGGCGGTGTACACAGTATCTAATACAATGTGTACAGTTTCTAATACACTTCTGGTGGTGTACACAGTATACAATACAGTGCAGCTGTTGTACAGTTTCTAATACAGTGCAGACGGTGTACACAGTATCTAATACAGTGTGCACAGTTTCTAATACACTTCAGGCGGTGTATTAATATATATATACCGTCTAGTATATACAGTGGGGACGGAAAGTATTCAGACCCCCTTAAATTTTTCACTCTTTGTTATATTGCAGCCATTTGCTAAAATCATTTAAGTTCATTTTTTTCCTCATTAATGTACACACAGCATCCCATATTGACAGAAAAAAAAGAGTTGTTGACATTTTTGCAGATTTATTAAAAAAGAAAAACTGAAATATCACATGGTCCTAAGTATTCAGACCCTTTGCTGTGATACTCATATATTTAACTCAGGTGCTGTCCATTTCTTCTGATCATCCTTGAGATGGTTCTACACCTTCATTTCAGTCCAGCTGTGTTGATTATACTAATTGGACTTGATTAAGAAAGCCACACACCTGTCTATATAAGACCTTACAGCTCACAGTGCATGTCAGAGCAAATGAGTATCATGAGGTCAAATGAACTGCCTGAAGAGCTCATAGACAGAATTGTGGCAAGGCACAGATCTGGCCAAGATTACAAAAAATTTCTGCTGCACTTAAGGTTCCTAAGAGCACAGTGGCCTCCATAATCCTTAAATGGAAGACGTTTGGGGTGACCAGAACCCTTCCTAGAGCTGGCCGTCCGGCCAAACTGAGCTATCAGGGGAGAAGAGCCTTGGCGAGAGAGGTAAAGAAGAACCCAAAGATCACTGTGGCTGAGCTCCAGAGATGCAGTCGGGAGATGGGAGAAAGTTGTAGAAAGTCAACCATCACTGCAGCCCTCCACCAGTTGGGGCTTTATGGCAGAGTGGCCCGACGGAAGCCTCTCCTCAGTGCAAGACACATGAAAGCCCGCATGGAGTTTGCTAAAAAAACACCTGGACTCCAAGATGGTGAGAAATAAGATTCTTTGGTCTGATGAGATCAAGATAGAACTTTTTGGCCTTAATTCTAAGTGGTATGTGTGAAGAAAACCAGGCACTGCTCATCACCTGTCCAATACAGTCCCAACAGTGAAGCATGGTGGTGGCAGAATCATGTTATGGGGTGTTTTTCAGCTGCAGGGACAGGATGACTGGTTGCAATCAAGGGAAAGATGAATGCGGCCAAGTACAGGGATATCCTGAATGAAAACCTTCTCCAGAGTGCTCAGGACCTCAGACTGGGCCGAAGGTTTACCGTCCAACAAATAATGACCCTAAGCACACAGCTAAAATAAAGAAGGAGTGACTTCACAATAGCTCCCATATTGACAGAAAAACACAGAATTGTTGACATTTTTGCAGATTTATTAAAAAAGAAAAACTGAAATATCACATGGTCCTAAGTATTCAGACCCTTTGCTCAGTATTTAGTAGAAGCGCCCTTTTGATCTAATACAGCTGTGTGCTTACGGTCATTGTCTTGTTGGAGGTAAACCTTCGGCCCAGTCTGAGGTCCTGAGCACTCTGGAGAAGGTTTTCGTCCAGGATATCCCTTTACTTGGCCGCATTCATCTTTCCCTCGATTGCAACCAGTCGTCCTGTCCCTGCAGCTGAAAAACACCGCCACAGCATGATGCTGCCACCACCATGCTTCACTGTTGGGACTATATTGGACAGGTGATGAGCAGTGCCTGTTTTTTTCCCCACATACCGCTTAGAATTAAAGCCAAAAAGTTCTATCTTGGTCTCATCAGACCAGAGAATCTTATTTCTCACCATCTTGGAGTCCTTCAGGTGTTTTTTTTAGCAAACTCCATGCAGGCTTTCATGTGTCTTGCACTGAGGAGAGGCTTCTGTCGGGCCACTCTGCCATAAAGCCCCGACTGGTGGAGGGCTGCAGTGATGGTTGACTTTCTACAACTTTCTCCCATCTCCCAACTGCATCTCTGGAGCTCAGCCACAGTGATCTTTGGGTTCTTCTTTACCTCTCTCACCAAGGCTCTTCTCCCCCGATAGCTCAGTTTGGCCGGAAGGCCAGCTCAAGGAAGGGTTCTGTTCGTCCCAAACGTCTTCCATTTAGGGATTATGGAGGCCACTGTGCTCTTAGGAACCTTAAGTGCAGCAAAAAAATTTTTGTAACCTTGGCCAGATCTGTGCCTTGCCACAATTCTGTCTCTGAGCTCTTCAGGCAGTTCCTTTGACCTCATGATTCTTATTTGCTCTGACATGCACTGTGAGCTGTAAGGCCTTATATAGACAGGTGTGTGGCTTTCCTAATCAAGTCCAATCAGTATAATCAAACACAGCTGGACTCAAATGAAGGTGTAGAACCATCTCAAGGATGATCAGAAGAAATGGACAGCACCTGAGGTAAATATATGAGTGTCACAGCAAAGGGTCTGAATACTTACGACCATGTGGTATTTCAGTTTTTCTTTTCTTATAAATCTGCAAAAATGTCAACAATTCTGTGTTTTTCTGTCAATATGGGGTGCTGTGTGTACATTAATGAGGAAAAAAATGAACTTAAATGATTTTAGCAAATGGCTGCAATTTAACAGAGTGAAAAATTTAAGGGGGTCTGAATACTTTCCGTCCCCTCTGTATATACTCTGCATTCAGTGTAACCTATATATACAGTGAATTCGGTGGTGTATACTTTCTAATACACTTCAGGCCGATGTTGGTTCACAAGTTGAGGAAGGGAGTCACGTGAGTCTAGAGAGAAGGGGTGCCACAGAAGGACAAGAAACTGGCAGTCATGTTCCCCCAGCTGTAGCATACTGCCGAGTTTGCTCCAGTGACGAGGAGGGAGGGGATGATGAGGTCACTGACTGTACTTGGGTGCCTGAGAAAAGAGAAGAGGAAAGTGAGGAGGAGGAGGCACAACTCCAACGAGGCAGGATGTCCTCTAGGGGGCAGCTTAAGGGCAGCCACCCTATTGGATCACACCGCAGAGCTCTGCAGGTCCAGGGCGCTGCTGACTCCCCACTGACTTTTAAAAGTTCCTTGGTGTGGGCCTTTTTCGACACTTGTGCAGAAGATCACACCATTGCTGTTTGCAACCTATGTCTGAAGTGGATGAAGCGTGGCCAGAACAGCAGCCGCTTGGGTACCACATGCTTGACCAGACATATGACCAGACATATGACGACCTGCCATGCAGTCCGTTGGCAACAGCACAATAAAGAGCCACATCATAGAAAAAGCAGACTTCTCCTTGTTCCTCACCTGGGATCTCCAACCCTACTATACCTCCAGTCCTCTCAAAAACCTGCACTGAGAGGAATGAAGGTATAGCAATAGGTGTCCCAAGTAATTGCAGCCAATCTGCTAGCAGTACACCACCAATTGATTTTAGCAGGCAAATTTCCCTACCCCAGTTGCTGAACCATAAAAATAAATTCGGTCCCAGCCATCCACATGCTCAGCATCTAAATGCTAGCTTGGCCAAATAGCTAGCACTGCAACTGCTACCTTTTCAGCTAGTAGACTCTGCCCCCTTTCATAAATTTGTGGAATGTGCTGTACCAAAATGGCAGGTTCCAAAACACCATTTTTTTCTCTCTACCAGCATGTGGAAGGCAATGGTTTGGCCTCGTTGGACAGGGCGGTCAGCAGTAAGGTTCATATTAGCGCTGACTCGTGACCCAGCAGGCATGGGCAGGGATGTTACCTTTCCTTCATGGCACACTAGGTAACTCTGCTGGCAGCTGGGAAGGATGCAGGACAGGGTTCAGTGTCGTTGGAGCTTGTTCCGCCACCATGCCTCCAAAAAGCTAGTGGTGATTCTGCCACAGCTCTCTCCTCCACCCCCTCCTCTTCTTCTTCCTCTATGGCCTCTTCTGCAGATTTGTCCTCTGAACCAGCAGTGCTCCTTAAGCGTTCAAGGAGCTACACAAGCAGTCAGGCTAAAAGATGCCATGCGGTGCTTGAGTTGGTCTACCTAGGGGACAGGAGCCACACTGGGGCAAAGATTCTGTCAGCTCTGCAGGGGCAGGCTCAGAGGTGGTTGACACCATGCCAGCTTCAGCCAGGAATGGTTGTATGCAACAATGGCACCAACCTTCTCTCCGCCCTCTGACAGGGACACTTGACCCTTGTTCCATGTTTGGCACATGTCCTGAATTTGGTGGTGCAGCGGTTCTTGACCAGGTACTCAGGCTTACAAGATCTCCTGAGGCAGGGCAGAAAAGTCTGTGGTCGTTTCTGCTGGTCATACAATGCCAGTGCTCGGCTGGCTGACATTTAATGGGAATGCAACCTGCCCACCAACCGCCTCATTTGTGACATGCCCACCAGGTGGAACTCAACGTAGGCAATGCTGCAGCGGTTGCACACACAGCAAAGTGCCATCAATGAGTACCTGTGCGAGTATGGCACCAGGACAGGGTTAGGAGAGCTTGGCTTCTTTTTGCCACACCAATGGCTACTGATCAAGGATGTATGCACTGTCCTGTCACCATTTGAGGAGGCCACAAGGATGGTGAGCAGCAACAATGCATGCATCAGTGACACTGTCCCTCTAGTCTTCCTGCTGGAGCACACGCTTCGTGGAATCATGGACAGGGCACTTGAGGCAGAACAGCAGGAGGAAGAGGAGGACTTCCTTTCCTCTCGAGGCCACGTTTATCCAGATAGCATTCCTGCAGGCTCGCCAAACACACAGGAAAAAGAGGAGGAGGAGGATTGTGTCAGCATGGATGTAGAGGATAACACTCAGCAGCAGTCTTCAAGGGATGGTTTTCAGTCCCCAGAAACCCATGGAGTTGTACGTGGCTGGGAGGAGGTAGTTACGGATAATGTGATCCTTAGTGACCCAGAGGACTCAGAATCTAATGCCTCTGCAAACTTACGCTGTGTGGCCTCCCTGATTCTGCAAAGCCTGCGAAAGGACCCTAGGATTCTTGGTATCAAGGAGAGGGATCATTACTGGCTGGCAACCCTTCTTGATTTACATTACAAGGGTAGAGTTGCAGAACTTTTCCTGCCTTCGCAGAGGGAGCAGAATATGAAACATCTTCAGGAGGCCTTGAAGAAAGGTTTGTGTAACATATTTCCAGACCCTGGGAGGTTACCATTTCCTGGTGCTGTTGCTGAGGCTTCGTTCAGTCAGAGGAAGAGTGGTGGAGAAGGTAGCCGGCTGACCAATGCCTTTAAACTATTTTTCAGTCCTCAGCGCCAAGGTCTGATCAGTTCAAACAACCATCGCCAGCGTCTGCATTATATGGTGCAGAAATATTTAGGGGCAAGAGCAGACTTGGAGACCTTTCCAACAGAGCATCCACTGGGTTACTGGGTCTTGAGGATGGACCACTGACCAGAACTTGCTCAATATGCAATCAAGCTACTGGCCTTTCCTGCATCCAGTGTGCTTTCTGAACGCACATTTAGTGCTGCTGGAGGGTTTGTAACAGATCAAAGAGTGCGCCTGTCCACAGACTTAGTTGATAGGCTCACATTTATAAAAATTAATCAGTCCTGGATCAGCAGCTATCAAGCACCTGATGCTGATGTAAATGATTGAATTTGCTATGGATTTGGGATCCCTTGAAGACTGCCTATGCTGCCTATCCTATTCTCCTATTCCTCCTAAATCTTGATGATGCTAGCTTCCAACGATATTTTTGGTTTAGGGCACCACCACCACCCAAGGCCAAATTTTTTGGCCCCTGTTTAACAGGGGCATGTTATTACAATTTTTGATATAATATTTCACAGCAGGGCCTGTTCCTGCACCCAACAAGAGTAACTGTGAGGGATTACAGTGTTCTGGTGCCACCAAAACCAAAGGCCCAATTTTTCTGCCCCTGTTTAACAGAGGCATGTAATTACAATTTTTGATATAATATTTAACAGCAGGGCCTGTTCCTTCGCCCAACAAGAGTATCTGTGAGGCGTTACAGTGTTGTGGCACCACCACCCAAGGCCCAATTTTTCTGCCCCTGTTTAACAGGGGAATGTAATTACAATTCTTTAGATAATATTTCACAACAGGGCCCATTCCTGCGCCCAACAAGAGTATCTGTGAGGGGTTACAGTGTTGTGGCACCACCACCACCATCCAAGGCCCAATTTTTCTGTCCCTGTGTAACAGGGGAATGTAATTACAATTTTTAATAATAATATTTCACAGCAGGGCCCATTCCTGTGCCCAACAAGAGTATCTGTGAGGGCTTACAGTGTTGTGGCACCACCACCACCCAAGACCCAATTTTTCTGCCCTTGTTTAACAGGGGCATGTAATTACAATTTTTCATATAATATTTCACAGCAGGGCCTGTTCCTATGCCCAACAAGAGTAATTGTGAGGGGTTATAGTGCTCTGGTACCATCAACACCTAAGGCCCAATTTTTCTGCAGCGTATATAGTGCAGTCTGTATAGTATATATACTGCTGTTCAGTGTATATAGTGCCTGGGGGGCCCCCCACGCTATTTTTCCCTTAATATCTATACCAGACCTGAAGGGCCTGCTATGGATTTTGGGGGGGACATCCACGCCATTTTTTTTTGTATTTTTGGCACGTTGTTCCCCTTAATATTCATACCAGACCCAAAGAGCCTAGTAATGGACTGGAGGGGAACCCATGCCATTTTTTTCAATGATTTTTATCTATATTCCCGGGATCCGACAATACATCACAGCCACGAGCAGTTTTAAATGACATTTTTTCCTTTAGAAATGTCATTTTGCTGTGGTACTGTTATAAACAAGGGAAAGATACGCTACTTTACTGGCAGGCTAAGGTGACCCCCCCAGGCATGATATTTAAAGGAATATTTAATTTTTATTGTTGCTCTGGCAGGATCACTAGGTTAAAAAAACAGATTGAAGAAACACAAAAGAGGGAATGTAAAACATCACTAGAATGGGTAGCGGTAACCTACTATTTTATTACTTTCTATTTTTAGCTTTAAAGGGGTTGTAAAGTCAGAAGGTTTTTCATCTTAATGCATTCTATGCTCATAGCTCACACTGCTGTCAATCAAAGTCAGTTAGCCAAGCAGGAGAGAGAGGGGGCATGGCCAAAACGCAGCTTCGTGTCTGAATAGACATACAAAGCTGCAGCTCGGCTTGGGTGCCCCCACAGCAAGCTGCTTGCTGTGGGGGCACGCAACAGAAGGGGGGGCCAGGAGCACAGAAGAGGCACCTGAAAAGAGGAGGATCTGGGCTGCTCTGTGCTTATCTGAACTGCAACAGAGCAGATAAGTATAAAATGTTTATTATTTAAAAATAAATAAATAAACAAGGCTTTACAATCACTTTAACCACTTGCCTACCGGGCACTTGCACCCCCTTCCTGCCCAAGCCATTTTTCAGCTTTCAGCGCTGTCGCACTTTGAATGACAATTGCGCGGTCGTGCTACACTGTACCCAAACAAATTTTTTATCATTTTCTTCACACAAATAGAGCTTTCTTTTGGTGGTATTTAACCTTTTTTTTTTTTTTTTCTACAAAAAAAGACCAAAAATTGTGAAAAAAAAAAAGTTTTTTACTTTTTTTCTGTCAGTAAATTTTGCAACTAAGTAATTTTACACCTTCACTGATGTGCGCTGATAAAGCGGCACTGATGGGCACTGATAGGCTGAACTGGTGGGCATTGATGAGGTGGCACTTATGGGCACTGATGATGCGGCATTTATGGGCACTGATTAGGTGGCACTGATGAGGAGGCACTGATGAGGAGGCACTAATATGTGGCATTTATGGGCACTGATAGGTGGCACTGTTAGGTGGCACTGATGAGCACTGTTAGGCGGCACTGATGGGCACTGTTAGGCAGCACTGGTGGGCACTGATAGGCGGTACTGGTGGGCCCTGATAGGTGGCATGGATAGGCGGTACTGATGGGCACTGATGGGTGGCACTGATGGGCATTACTGATGGGAATTGATTGACAGCAGTGATGGGCATTGATGGGCAGCACTGATAGGCGCCACTGATTGCCAGAACTGATTGGCATTGCTAATGGGCACTGATTGGTGGCACTTGGGGGCAGTGGTGGGCACTGATTGCTGCCACTGGTGGGCACTGATAGCTGGCATTGGTGGGCAATGTTGGGCACAGATTTATGACACTGTTTTGCAATATTGTAATCAGGGCACTGATGATCAGTGCCCTGATTACATTCCTAAATGTCCTCCTGCATGGAGATGCCGCTGGTCGGCTCTCCTCGCCAAACACACTCTGTCAGTGTGATGTGAGGAGCGCAGATTAACGGCACTTCCTTGTTTATATGTGACCGGCTGTTGATGCAGTAGAGTTTAAGGACCTGACTGCGCTATCTAAAGGTGACACCTACAGAGATGAGTAAAAAAGATAAACTTGTAATCGTGACTCTTTCTGGCAAGGACAGCAGGAGCATTCTTAAGCCAGGTACACACGGGCTGAACATCGGCCGAAATCAGCAGGTTCAGCAGAAACAGGCTAACTTTTTGGCTCTTGTGTACAGCTGCCTGTCCGACAGAAGCCGGTCTCACGACCGGCACATATCAAAAGGGCATGCTGGAAAACCAGCATCCGACTGGCATCCGATCAGCACTCGCAGCCAATGGCTGTGAACGCTGATCAGTGTGTTCTGGCGGGTGGGGGCAGTCCCCCTGTCAGAGCACAATAGCACAAGGGAAGATTGCTGCACTAACATCAAGTAGCCTTGTGTAGGGCAGGCTGGATTTAAAAGGACAATGCAGATTGAAAAAAAAAACAATGCAATGCAATTCAACATGAATAAAAAAATAATAAATTTAGAATAAAAGAATAAAAAATGTTTTAACTATAAGGTCCTTCTCCGATGGTACCCAATTCCCTTGAGAATCTCATGCGTGACCCCAACCCCAGTCCTCTAAGTGCTTTTGAGGGTGTCAAAAGATGGTTTCTTTAAAAGCATATTTGGTGGGATTGGGTGGGATTGTCAAATAGTGAAAAGATTTTGTATTAGCGTTTAACAAATGCTCTATATGGTCACAAGTAACTCCTTCTATAAAAACCCATATACTGACCTCTTGAATAGACAACCTAAAGGGTGTACTGGCATTCAATTAAATTAGTTACACACATTCTTACATTCTCACAACAGCAAAGAGGGATATAGCTAGAGGATATATGAGATGGTACACAAGGAAACCATTCACCTTTACCAATTATTATTGTCTTCTACTGACTACAAGAGGATGCTACAAAGCTGCCAGTTCTCGGTGTCTCTTCTATCAATGATACACTGCCAGTGCTGCTTATCAGGTCATGCAGGGTCAACAAAATCGTTCTGAGTTCCAGAATACTGACCAGCAGACAGCAAAGCTTCCTCTGGCAACCAAATCCCTTGCACCAAGAGAGGAACTAGGACTTCTTCCCAACCAAACAGGCTGGCATCTATTGTGATAGAGTGCTTCTTTTATTTTATACATGCTATGCGGTACCGAGCCTCTGTCCTCTATGTGAAAGTCTGGTTTACACTTTCTACAATTCAATGATGTTTCGGCCCGTTGATGTGGATTAATTGTCTCGGACCCAGGACTAGCTGTATTTATCGGGTTACCGATTAACAAGCCTGTGTGACTTGGGCGGTGTAAGCCTTCTCAAGTCAACATTTTCTGGTAAGCCTCCTTTCAACTAACGGTGGCGGTGTTTCGGGCTATCCTTTAATATTTAAAGGGTCACATTGGGGATTACACTTTCCTGTTTGGAGTTTTACGGAATATACTTTTCATCATTTCACTTTTGGACTTTAATATTTATTTATTATGTTTGCTCTCCACACTTGTGAGTGATGTGGATTGCTTTCCACATGTGTGAGTGATTGCTTTCCACACTTGTGAGTGATGTGGTCTCTCAAATTTACACAATGATATTCTCTGTATTTCACATGAGGTGCAAAGAAATTTATTGTTTTTGAATTATTGTTTTTCTGCTATTTAGTCACTAAATTAGCTTTAGTGACTAAAGTACCAGGCTTTAGGGTCTTAGAACACCCAGGGTACCCCAAAGGGAACAATGCTCATGTCTTTTCTGTTCACCATATCTCTTCACTTTTCTCTCTCTGTGTTCCTTTCCCACAGTAGTCAGCAAGGATATTAAGTAGTTATTCAACCAAAATAAATAAAAACTCTTCCTATATAACTAGAAGAAGGCAAAAATGTGTAAGAAAAGTCTGATTATACAGTATATATAAAAGAAGCCTGCACTTTATGCTATAACAAAATAACTTTATTTTGAACTGTGATCATATATTCTCTAATATATGAGAGTTTTCAACTTGGAGCATATATATTATTTATGTATTATGTATTATTATGTATATATATATATATATATATATATATATATATATATATATATATATATATGTGTGTGGGTTGACTAGAAAAGACTTCCTGGATACATTCTAGTTGCAAAGCAATTAAGCAATTACCATGGATCTGGGGTTCTAATCCTTCAACTCCCCAGCTAACACTAGAAATGCACGGACAATTATTTTTTTTTTTTTTAGGAGAATCGAGAAGGGTAAGAACCTGCTTAGGTTCTTATGTAATGAATAAGGCTTAAGCACAAAAAATACACTTCACTTGGAAAGCTCCTTTAAACTAACCTCTCTTAATCAACATGACCTCATTTAAATCTTTATGCTGCTAGCATTAGTAAATACTGTAGATATGTATATATCATGTATTATCGGTTTATTGCCATCATGTTTCGTTACAGATAGTACTCTCAATTGTTCCTCCGGAAGAAGTGGAATTGTCCGCGAAACATGCAGGGGATTAACTGTACATTGAGGATTAATCGTACATCATACCTTCAGTGTTTCTCATTTCCAAGGGCGTCACATTCATTGTCAGTGATATATCTTTTTAACCAAACCACATTGTGTGAATATGAGACCAATGTTTTTTATCTATGTATCTGGATACATTTATTTTTATACTTTGTACTAATAAAATGTATTTTTATATTATGATTTCTATGTAACTTTTGGGTACCGAGATAATCCATTCCCATATTTTCCCTCTAGGAACACTTTGCGGGTTGTCTCTAGCTTCCCTTTGCTAGCATTAGTAAATGGCATATGTGAATAAAGGATCTTATTTCATTCAAGCTCCTAGAGTGGTGTGCGGCTGATTCTATTCTATACCTGTAATTTCATGGTGGCGAGCCAGGGCCGGCACCCACATTGGATGGCTGATCATTCATTCACCTGAGCGGTGTATACACTCTTTGATACTTTCTGGTTTCTGGCTTAGGCCAAAATGATGTCATACATCCCAGGAGTCTTTTTTTTTTTTTTTTTTTCATCTGTAGGTGGGGAATAGGGAAGCAAATGCTATATGAATCATCTGCCTTTACTCAGTATGGCTACAGGTAGAAGTGCTAGGGGGATGTTTTTTAAAGTAATTTCTCAACAAAATATACCATGGAAACATGGATGGGTGGGTGAGTTTGCTTTGAATTCTTTCAAAATTAATTAAAAAGCATTTACAGTTTATGGCACTCAGATACAGTTTAGTTCTGCTTTAAAAACGTGTGGCATTACAACAAAGGCCGCTCCCACTATAATGTAAGGTGAGACAATGAGAAATCAATAAGAGACAGCCTGTTTTCTTGGATTTTAAATGAACACGTTCATTGAGACCTTTTCAGAGGCTGCCAAAACACTTCTAACAGCTCTGCTCCCTCCATCATGCCCCTGCTATATTTCTCCCATCAAATCAAATCAATATTAACCACTTTAGCTCTGGAAGCTTTACCCCCCTTCATGACCAGGCCATTTTTTGCGATGCGGCACTGCGTTACTTGAACTGACAATTGCGCGGTTGTGCGATGCTGTACCCTAATGCAATTTATGTGCTTTTTTTCCCACAAATAGAGCTTTCTTTTAGTGGTATTTGATCACCTCTGCGGTTTTTATTTTGTGCGCTATAAACAAAAAAGACTGTCAATTTTGAAAAAAAAAAAAATAATAATATTTTTTACTTTCCGCTATAAAACATATCTAATAAAAAAATGTAAAAAATCACATTTCTTTCTCAATTTAGGTCAATATGTATTCTCCTACATATTTTTGGTAAAAAAAATCCCAGTAAGCATATATTGATTGGTTTGCACAAAATGGTGGCGATCAACAAGTTATAGCGGGACTGCAAAATTGCAACGGACAAATCCGACACTAAGGGGGTCATTTACTATAGCGCCGCACACTAATTAGCGCTAATTAGTGCTCAAATTACCACAATCACGGTAATTAGCGGCGAAACGGACTTCACAATAGCGCTGGGGCAAAAATCCTCCCAAAAATTTATTTACTATAGTGCCCAGACAACAGATAGCGCCCACACCGTTACTCTTGCTAGGACCTGGAGTATTGCACATGGAAATAATGTTTAGAGCATGATATGATCACCTAAATGGTACTTAAATATATGGTATATTGTTTAAAGATAATATGCTTTTAAACTGTGTTAAAAATTGTTATATACACTGAAATATCTTTAAAAGTCTGAGAAGAGATAAATTCCCCATCTCTTTACAACTAGGTGACAGCACAACTGAGCATGCTCAGACATGCAAACTACTCTCATTTTAATTCCCATGCCTTTTTTACCAAGAGTTATAGTAAATACCAAAATGAGAGCTGGGTTAAAAAGCATTTTTTCAGAGTCAAAATGAGAGTTTTCTTTGTCTCTCTTACTTGTTGCTGTCCATCTCACAAAAATCTTTACCCAAACTCACACAGGTGTCTTTACAAACCAGAAAAAAATACCATTACTGATGCAAATTTAAAATGAGTCACAATTGTGTGTGTTTTTTATTATTTCCAATTAATGATCATAATTTGAGCCCATAAACTGTGATATGTGTACCAACATCAAAAATTAAAAAGTACTTACCAAAAATCAGAGGGTAACATCACTATTCTACACTCACACACCAAGAACCACCAAATATCACAGAATAAATCAAGAAGAATAGCTCCTGACTAATTTAATTCCACCACCTATATGTCCAAAGAAATAGAGTATTTATGTGTAAGAGGGTTTCTCATGCGGCAACACAGTGGCTAACAGGTTAGCAATTCTGTCTAGCAGTGCTGGGGTTGCTGGTTTGAATCCCAAATATGCCACTTCATGTAGAGAAGTTGTCTGTTCTCCCTGTGTTGTTAAACATAACTCCTGACTCAGGTCCTTACATAAATTATGTCTAAATGTAGTATTTATATATAGGAGGGTTCCACCACCATTGCAAATTGTGTCATATGTTTTTCATGGGCAAGGACTCTAATCAGCCTTAACATTTCCCCACCAGCATTAATTGCAGCCTTTTAACAAGCCAAAACCTACAAAATGACAGCTGTTTATCTCTCAGCATGCTGACAGTAATCTGCCATAACCAGCCTTCAAAACAGATGGCATATGCCAGAAACAGGTTGTTCAGTGTCTCTCTGGTCTTCCACAGCACAGCTGCATTGATTAACTTCTTGCACCCTGGGACTTAGGACAGTTTGACACCACAGAGATACAGCCTACAAACGTAGCAGCACAGTGGCTAACAGGTTAGCACTTCTGCCTCGCAGCACTGAGGTTCTTGGCTCGAATCCCAATCCTGCTCCCTGGCTAGAGGTTCCTATGTTCTTCCTCTGTTGTGCTGTAAAAGTTTGTCTTTCAACAGTGATGAAATTTTTGATGGGTTTCATATAATGGAACCCCAAGAAATCAAATTATAAATCAAGCAAGTGTGGATTTACACCAAATCTAGAACTGGGGTGTTTTGGCCCATATATGGATGTTATCCATGGTGTGATCCCGCACACATATTTTAATGTTGTATGCTTATGAATGACAAAATGTGTTTTGTCACCAATTTGTGTGAAGCAGACCTCACAAAGTTGTAATTTCCTGTTTTGAACCCTCCACATGCCCAACAACGTACAAGTTTGATTTGGAGATTTTTGGGATCACTGATTATGGCCAGAGCCTTGGATATTTGTTATTTTGAGGTTTACCCTGCACAGATATCTATGCTGATGCATGCTTTCATTTGTAAAGAGTGTGTATTCCTAATAAACAGGTGTGAGCACTTGAGGCCTACATGAAGAGTCAGAATCAATTACACTGGTGGGTGTGCCTTTGCAGACTTGAAAAATACATATTTTCTAAGTGCAAACTATTCATACCCCTTCAAATCTGTATTAAATCTAGTTGCATACAAAAGTATTTGATTGTGCACACATGCTTGTCCTTGATTGGAAAGTGTAAAGGGGATCCCCCCCCCCAGAAAAACTCCCTGCTCCAAAGCTGGAGGGCTCTACTATTTTTTTGTGGAGTAGCTACACCATGAAATATGTCAACTAAATATGCATTCTCTCTAAGCACCAAATTAAGAAAAAAATACTACTGAAACAATAGTTTAAACAAAATTTGGAGTGCCCCCCCCAATCGTTACTAGGCACTTTATGTCTGGTATGGATTTTAAGGGAAACTCAACGCCAAATTTGTCAAAAAATTGGTGTGGGGTCCCCCCAAAATCCATACCAGGCCCTTCGGATCTGGCATAGATTTTAAGGGGAGGTCCATGCCAAAAGATAGAAAAAATGGCGTGGGGTCCCCCCAAAATCCATACCAGACCCTTATCAGAGCATGCAGCCTGGAGGTCAGGATAGGGGGGATGAGCAAGCACCCCCCCTCTTGAATCGTACCAAGCCACATTACCCTCAACATGGGGAGAGTGCTTTGGGATCTCCCCAAAGCACCTTGTCCCCATGTTGATGGGGACAAGGGCCTCTTCCTGACAACCCTGGCTGGTGGTTGTTGGGGTCTGCAGGCAGGGGGTTTATCAGAATCTGGAAGCCCCCTTTAACAAGGGGGCCCCAGATCCCACCCCCCATGTGAATGAGTATCGGGTACATCGTACCCCTACCCAGTCACCCCAAAAAACAGTGAAATGTAAAAAAAAAACAAGACCTGGTTTTTGAAGAGTGCTTTCTCCCGTCGCCATCTTCTTCTGCCGCCTCTCCCACTGCCATCTTCTCCTGCCGTTGTCTCTCCCAGGGCCATCTCTCCAGCCGCCATCTTCTCCTGCTGCTGTCTTCTCCCACTGCTGTTTTCTTCCTCGCCGCCGGTTACTCGCTGAAAAAAAACCACAAGGGGCAGGCTCTCCGAGGGATGTCCTTGGATGGCCACGCCCCATGGCTAGATAAGAGATGCGAGATAGCGGGCAACAACACAACAGAGGAAGACAGCCACAGAAGAAGAGCGGCTGTTTTTTAAATTAGCAGGTAACTGGCGGCGAGGAAGAACACAGCAGCGGGAGAAGGCAGCGGTGGGAGAGACAGTGGCAGGAGAAAATGGCTCGGGGAGAGACAGCGGCAAGGGAAGATGGCGGCGGCAGGAGAAGAAGGCAGTGGGAGAGACAGCGGCAGGAGAAGTAGGCTCGGGGAGAGGCAGCGGCAGGAGAAAATGGCGGCGGGAGAGTGGCAGGAGGAGATGGCGGCAGGAGATGACTCGGGGAGAAGAGAGCTCAGAGCTATTTCACAATAAAGGACTTACATTTCACTGCTTTTTGGGGTGAATGGGTAGGGATACGATGTACCCGATACCCATTCACATGGCAGGAGGGATCTAGGTGGCCCCCTTGTTAAAGGGGGCTTCCAGATTCCGATAAGCCCCCCGCCTGCAGACCCCGACAATCACAGCATGGGGACAAGGTGCTTTGGGGGGACCCAATGTACCCCATACTCATTAACATAAGGGGGTAGTATCTGGGGACCCCCTTGTTAAGGGGGCTTCCAAAACCCAATAAGCCCCCTGCCCGCAGACCCCTACAACCACCGGCCAGGGTTGTTGGGAAGAGGCCCTTGTCCTCATCAATATGAGCACCCTCCCCATGTTGAGGGCATGTGGCCTGGTACAATTCAGGAGGGGGGCTCGTCCCCCCTATCCTCCCCTGTCCCGACACTATCCTGACCTCCAGGCTGCAAGCTCGGATAAGGGCCTGGTATGGATTTTGGGGGGAACCCCATGCCAAATTTATTTTAATTTTGGTGTGGGGTTTCCACTTAAAACCTATACCAGAACTGAAGGTATCTGGTCATTATTGCTGCAGCATGTTCTACACATCGCACAGATGCGCCAGTTTACAGACAGACTAAGGGAAACCCCCAGGCATGATATTTAAAGAAATATTTTATTTTTATTGGTTCACTTTAAGCATCATTAAAATCACTGTTCCCTTAAAAATAATCGTTTTAAAAACGTTTTTTTTTGCATTGATACGTGTCCCCCAGGGCAGTACCCAGGTCCCCATACACTTTTTATGGCCAACAAATTGCATACAAGCCTTCAATGAGGACTTTTGATTTTGCAGGTTCGAGCCCCATTGACTTCAACAATTCCCTCATATGCCGATTTGACAGGCATGTTTGCCGGCAATAGCGAGCTTTCCATTTGCATATCCGCCCAGTTGAAGTCTAGATTGACTTTAATTGGGCGCTGTTAAATGTAGAGCGCCCAGTACTTCCCAGGAATCTTAGTAAATGACCCCCAATACTAACACTTTTGACACTTTTTCGGGAACCAGTGACACTAATACAGTGATCGGTGCTAAAAGTATGCACTGTCACTGTACTAATGACACTGGCTGAGAAGGGGTCAACATCAGAGGCGATCAAAGAGTTAACTGTGCGACTAGCCAGTGTTTGTGTTCTGTGTGGGAGGTGCCTTTACTAGGAGAAGAGATGGATCCTTGTTCCTGCTTTGCAGAAACACAGGATCCATGCCTTCCCTACTGACAGAATGGCGGTAAACTGTTATAGGGGGGTTGTGAAGTGGTTAATAGATTCCAGAAGGAAATTCAAAGCATGAAGTGTTAAAATTAAAGTCAGTGCAACAGCCCCACACATAATATAACTGCAAATAGCCAGGTTCCAATTGTGCATGAAAGTTGATGTGATTATCCCACTTCACAAGAAATCACCTCAAGTGCTCACCCTATGTGGGTCTCACTCTCCAAATGGTTATACCTCACATATAAATGCTCTGCATAAATCGCTCAGAATGCACCAATGCTCTGAAGAGTATTCCCATACACTGGTATGAATGATAATCCGGTGCTTCCCCAGATACTGGGCAAAGTAAAGGGAACTTGCATAGTGTATTACCATAAAAACGTATTAACCACTTGACGACCGCCTCACGCCGATGTACGTCGGCAAAGTGGCACGGACAGGCAAAATCTCATACAGTGTACGTGATTTGCCTTCCGCGGGTGGGGGGTCCGATCGGACCCCCCCCCGGTGCCCGAGGCGGTCGTCCTTTGTGCCCCGGCGATCGGTGGTGAGGGGGAGACCATGCGTTCGTGGCCCCCCCCTCGCGATCGCCGCCGGCCAATCGAATCATTCCTTTGCTGCTGTATGCTAAACAGCAGCAAAGGAAATGATGTCATCTCTCCTCGGCTCGGTATTTTCCGTTCCGGCCCGAGGAGAGAAGACATCAATGTGATTGCACCAACACACACACACACAGTAGAACATGCCAGGCACACAAAACACCCCGATCCCCCCCCCCGATCGCCCCCCGATCCCCCCCCAATCACCCCCCCCCCCCCTGTCACAAACTGACACCAGCAGTTTTTTTTTTTTTTCTGATTACTGCATTGGTGTCAGTTTGTGACAGTTAGTGTTGGGACAGTGAGTATTACCCCCCTTTAGGTCTAGGGTACCCCCCTAACCCCCCCTAATAAAGTTTTAACCCCTTGATCACCCCCTGTCACCAGTGTCACTAAGCGATCATTTTCTGATCGCTGTATTAGTGTCGCTGGTGACGCTAGTTAGGGACATAAATATTTAGGTTCGCCGTCAGCGTTTTATAGCGTCAGGGACCCCCATATACTACCGAATAAATGTTTTAACCCCTTGATTGCCCCCTAGTTAACCCTTTCACCACTGATCACCGTATAACCGTTACGGTTGACGCTGGTTAGTTTGTTTATTTTTTATAGTGTCAGGGCACCCGCCGTTTATTACCGAATAAAGGTTTAGCCCCCTGATCGCCCGGCGGTGATATGCGTCGCCCCAGGCAGCGTCAGATTAGCGCCAGTACCGCTAACACTGACGCACGCAGCATACACCTCCCTTAGTGGTATAGTATCTGAACGCATCAATATCTGATCCGATCAGATCTATACTAGCGTCCCCAGCAGTTTAGGGTTCCCAAAAACGCAGTGTTAGTGGGATCAGCCCAGATACCTGCTAGCACCTGCGTTTTGCCCCTCCGCCCGGCCCAGCCCAGCCCACCCAAGTGCAGTATCGATCGATCACTGTCACTTACAAAAGACTAAACGCATAACTGCAGCGTTCGCAGAGTCAGGCCTGATCCCTGCGATCGCTAACAGTTTTTTTGGTAGTATTTTGGTGAACTGGCAAGCACCAGCCCCAGGCAGGGTCAGGTTAGCGCCAGTACCGCTAACACCCACGCACGCAGCATACGCCTCCCTTAGTGGTATAGTATCTGAACGGATCAATATCTGATCCGATCAGATCTATACTAGTGTCCCCAGCAGTTTAGGGTTCCCAAAAACGCAGTGTTAGCGGAATCAGCCCAGATACCTGCTAGCACCTGCGTTTTGCCCCTCCGCCCGGCCCAGCCCACCCAAGTGCAGTATCGATCGATCACTGACACTTACAAAACACTAAATGCATAACTGCAGCGTTCACAGAGTCAGGCCTGATCCCTGCGATCGCTAACAGTTTTTTTGGTAGTATTTTGGTGAACTGGCAAGCACCAGCCCCAGGCAGCGTCAGGTTAGCGCCAGTACCGCTAACACCCACGCACGCACCGTACACCACCCTTAGTGGTATAGTATCTGAACGGATCAATATCTGATCCGATCAGATCTATACTAGCATCCCCAGCAGTTTAGGGTTCTCACAAACGCAGTGTTAGTGGGATCAGCCCAGATACCTGCTAGCACCTGCGTTTTGCCCCTCCGCCCGGCCCAGCCCAGCCCACCCAAGTGCAGTATCGATCGATCACTGTCACTTACAAAAGACTAAAACGCATAACTGCAGCGTTCGCAGAGTCAGGCCTGATCCCTGCGATCGCTAACAGATTTTTTGGTAGCGTTTTGGTGAACTGGCAAGCGCCAGCGGCCTAGTACACCCCGGTCGTAGTCAAACCAGCACTGCAGTAACACTTGGTGACGTGGCGAGTCCCATAAGTGCAGTTCAAGCTGGTGAGGTGGCAAGCACAAGTAGTGTCCCGCTGCCACCAGAAAGACAAACACAGGCCCGTCGTGCCCATAGTGCCCTTCCTACTGCATTCGCCAATCCTAATTGGGAACCCACCGCTTCTGCAGCGCCCGTACTTCCCCCATTCACATCCCCAACCAAATGCAGTCGGCTGCATGAGAGGCATTTGCTTTATGTCCTCCCGAGTACCCCTACCCAGCGAACGCCCCCAAAAAAGATATTGTGTCTGCAGCTAGCGCGGATATAGGCGTGACACCCGCTATTATTGTCCCTCCTGTCCTGACAATCCTGGTCTTTGCATTGGTGAATGTTTTGAACGCTACCATACACTAGTTGAGTATTAGCGTAGGGTACAGCATTGCACAGACTAGGCACACTTTCACAGGGTCTCCCAAGATGCCATCGCATTTTGAGAGACCCGAACCTGGAACCGGTTACAGTTATAAAAGTTAGTTACAAAAAAAGTGTAAAAAAAAAAAAAAAAAAATATATATATATAAAATAAAAAAAAATAGTTGTCGTTTTATTGTTCTCTCTCTCTCTATTCTCTCTATTGTTCTGCTCTTTTTTACTGTATTCTATTCTGCAATGTTTTATTGTTATTATGCTTTATCATGTTTGCTTTTCAGGTATGCAATTTTTTATACTTTACCGTTTACTGTGCTTTATTGTTAACCATTTTTTTGTCTTCAGGTACGCCATTCACAACTTTGAGTGGTTATACCAGAATGATGCCTGCAGGTTTAGGTATCATCTTGGTATCATTCTTTTCAGCCAGCGGTCGGCTTTCATGTAAAAGCAATCCTAGCGGCTAATTAGCCTCTAGACTGCTTTTACAAGCCGTGGGAGGGAATGCCCCCCCCCACCGTCTTCCGTGTTTTTCTCTGGCTCTCCTGTCTCAACAGGGAACCTGAGAATGCAGCCGGTGATTCAGCCAGCTGACCATAGAGCTGATCAGAGACCAGAGTGGCTCCAAACATCTCTATGGCCTAAGAAACCGGAAGCTACGAGCATTTTATGACTTAGATTTCGCTGGATGTAAATAGCGCCATTGGGAAATTGGGGAAGCATTTTATCACACCGATCTTGGTGTGGTCAGATGCTTTGAGGGCAGAGGAGAGATCTAGGGTCTAATAGACCCCAATTTTTTCAAAAAAGAGTACCTGTCACTACCTATTGCTATCATAGGGGATATTTACATTCCCCGAGATAACAATAAAAAATGATTAAAAAAAAATAAAAATGAAAGGAACAGTTTAAAAATAAGATAAAAAAGCAAAAAAATAATAAAGAAAAAAAAAAAAAAAAAAGCACCCCTGTCGCCCCCTGCTCTCGCACTAAGGCGAACGCAAGCGGCGGTCTGGCGTCAAATGTAAACAGCAATTGCACCATGCATGTGAGGTATCACCGCGAAGGTTAGATCGAGGGCAGTAATTTTTGCAGTAGACCTCCTCTGTAAATCTAAAGTGGTAACCTGTAAAGGCTTTTAAAGGCTTTTAAAAATGTATTTATTTTGTTGCCACTGCACGTTTGTGCGCAATTGTAAAGCATGTCATGTTTGGTATCCATGTACTCGGCCTAAGATCATCTTTTTTATTTCATCAAACATTTGGGCAATATAGTGTGTTTTAGTGCATTAAAATTTAAAAAAGTGTGTTTTTTCCCCAAAAAATGCGTTTGAAAAATCGCTGCGCAAATACTGTGTGAAAAAAAAAATGAAACACCCACCATTTTAATCTGTAGGGCATTTGCTTTAAAAAAATATATAATGTTTGGGGGTTCAAAGTAATTTTCTTGCAAAAAAAAAAAACTTTTTCATGTAAACAATAAGTGTCAGAAAGGGCTTTGTCTTCAAGTGGTTAGAAGAGTGGGTGATGTGTGACATAAGCTTCTAAATGTTGTGCATAAAATGCCAGGACAGTTCAAAACCCCCCCAAATGACCCCATTTTGGAAAGTAGACACCCCAAGCTATTTGCTGAGAGGCATGTCGAGTCCATGGAATATTTTATATTGCGACACAAGTTGCGGGAAAGAGACAATTTTTTTTTTTTTTTTGCACAAAATTGTCACTAAATGATATATTGCTCAAACATGCTATGGGAATATGTGAAATTATACCCCAAAATACATTCTGCTGCTTCTCCTGAGTACGGGGATACCACATGTGTGAGACTTTTTGGGAGCCTAGCCGCGTACGGAACCCCGAAAACCAAGCACTGCCTTCAGGCTTTCTAAGGGCGTGAATTTTTGATTTCTCTCTTGACTGCTTATCACAGTTTCGGAGACCATGGAATGCCCAGGTGGCACAAACTCCCCCCAAATGACCCCATTTTGGAAAGTAGACACCCCAAGCTATTTGATGAGAGGTATAGTGAGTATTTTGCAGACCTCACTTTTTGTCACAAAGTTTTGAAAATTGAAAAAAGAAAAAAAAAAAAGTTTTTTCTTGTCTTTCTTCATTTTCAAAAACAAATGAGAGCTGCAAAATACTCACCATGCCTCTCAGCAAATAGCTTGGGGTGTCTACTTTCCAAAATGGGGTCATTTGGGGGGGTTTTGTGCCACCTGGGCATTCCATGGCCTCCGAAACTGTGATAGGCAGTGAAGAGTGAAATCAAAAATTTTCACCCTTAGAAATCCTGAAGGCGGTGATTGGTTTTCGGGGTCCCGTACACGGCTAGGCTCCCAAAAAGCCCCACACATGTGGTATCCCCGTACTCAGGAGAAGTAGCTAAATGTATTTTGGGGTGCAATTCCACATATGCCCATGGCCTGTGTGAGCAATATATCATTTAGTGACAACTTTGTGCAAAAAAAAAAAAAAAGTGTCACTTTCCCGCAACTTGTGTCAAAATATAAAATATTCCATGGACTCAATATGCCTCTCTGGAAATAGCTTGGGGTGTCTACTTTCCAAAATGGGGTCATTTGGGGGGGTTTTGTGCCACCTGGGCATTCCATGGCCTCCGAAACTGTGATAGGCAGTAAAGAGTGAAATCATAAATTTACGCCCTTAGAAATCCTGAAGGCGGTGATTGGATTTCGGTGCCCCGTACGCGGCTAGGCTCCCAAAAAGTCCCACACATGTGGTATCCCCATATTCAGGAGAAGCAGCAGAATGTATTTTGGGGTGCAATTCCACATAGGCCCATGGCCTGTGTGAGCAATATATCATTTAGTGACAACTTTTTGTAAATATTTTTTTTTTTTTGTCATTATTCAATCACTTGGGACAAAAAAAATAAATATTCAATGGGTTCAACATGCCTCTCAGCAATTTCCTTGGGGTGTCTACTTTCCACAATGGGGTCATTTGGGGGGGTTTTGTACTGCCCTGCCATTTTAGCACCTCAAGAAATGACATAGGCAGTCATAAACTAAAAGCTGTGTAAATTACAGAAAATGTACCCTAGTTTGTAGACGCTATAACTTTTGCGCAAACCAATAAATATACGCTTATTGACATTTTTTTTACCAAAAACATGTGGCCGAATACATTTTGGCCTAAATGTATGACTAAAATTGAGTTTATTGGATTTTTTTTATAACAAAAAGTAGAAAATATCATTTTTTTTCAAAATTTTCGGTCTTTTTCCATTTATAGCGCAAAAAATAAAAACCGCAGAGGTGATCAAATACCATCAAAAGAAAGCTCTATTTGTGGGAAGAAAAGGACGCAAATTTCGTTTGGGTACAGCATTGCATGACTGCGCAATTAGCAGTTAAAGCGACGCAGTGCCAAATTGGAAAAAGACCTCTGGTCCTTAGGCAGCATAATGGTCAAGTGGTTAAACATCAAATAACTACCCACAAGCATGTCAAAGGCATATCATATTTCCCAGCTGATCACTTAGCAGTGCAATTGGCTGTCCACGGACCCACACACCTTCAGCGACACATCAAGGATAATGGGTAGTGTCAATACAGATTGCTGTGCAGCTGCACTCTGACGCAGCGCTTCATCCACTGATTTTTTCAAAGGACCAAAACTTTTTTTTCAAGGGTCAAAGTTTGCTTTGAATTTAAAAAATGAATTGCATAGCATTACATACAGTTTGTGGTGCTCAGATACAGTTTATTTTCGCTTTAAGGCCTCATGCACACTGGACGTTTTTACAGCTGCTATTTTTTGCTTCAGGTGTTTTTTTTCTGCAGCCAGTAAACTCCCCAGCATGGTATCCTATGTGTCCATGCACACATAGGCTGTTAAAAAGTGGGTTTTAAGAGGAGTTTTTCAGCTGCAAAAGTGCTCTAACTCTGATAAAAGCTTAAAAACGCTGAAAAACGCGGCTATTCAGCCTTAACCACTTAAGGACGGAGCATCTTTCTGAGATTTGTTGTTTACAAGTTAAAAACTGTTTTTTTTTTGCTAGAAAATTACTTAGAACCCCCAAACATTGTACATTTTTTCTTCTAACACCCTAGAGAATAAAATGGCGATCTGTCACACCGTATTTGCGCAGCGGTCCAATGTCGTGTACACACGAGCGGTTTTGCTGTCGGAATAAACTTTTAAGCTTTCTCCGACGGAATTCCGACGGAATTCCGCTCAAGCTGTCTTGCATACACATGGTCACACCAAAGTCCGACCGCCGAGAACGCGGTGACGTACAACACTTACGACGGCACTAGAAAGACTGAGTGCTTCCGTCTTGTACTTGCTTCAGAGCATGCGTCATTTTTGGTACGTCAGAACAGCATACAGACGAGCGGTTTTTCCGATAGTAATTAGTTCCGTCTGAAAAATATAGAACATGCTCTCTATCTAAGTCCGTCTGAATTTTCGATGGAAAAAGTCCGATGGGGCATACACACAGTCGGAATATACAATGACAAGCTCCCATTGGACTTTTGTATGCCGCTTGTGTGTACGCGGCATAACAAGCGCACTTTTTTTAAATTAAAAAATAAGACAACAGTAAAGTTAGCCCAATTTATTTTTATATTGTGAAAGATAATGTTACACCAAGTAAATTGATACCCAACATGTCACTTTTCAAAATTGCGCCTGCTCGTGGAATGGCGACAAACTTTTACCCTTAAAAATCTCCATAGGCGACGTTTAAAAAATTCTACAGGTTGCATGTTTTGAGTAACAGAGGAGATCTAGGGCTAGAATTATTGCTCTTGCTTTACTGATTGCGGCGATAACTCACATGTGTGGTTTGAACACCGTTTTCATATGCGGGCACTACTCGCTTCTGCACGTGAGCTTGTCGGGACGGGGCGTGTTTCAAAAAAAAAAAAATTTCTTATTTATTTTACCTTTTATTTTTACACTGTTTTATAAGAAAAAAAAATTGTCACTTTTTTATTCCTATTACAAGAAATGTAAACATCCCTTGTAATAGAATGAAGCATGACAGGATCTCTTAAATATGAGATCTGGGGTCAAAAAGACCTCCAATCTCATATTTACACTAAAATGCAATGAAAAAAAAAAATTGTCATTTAAAAAAATGGCCCTTTAAGAGCTGTGGGCGAAAGTGACGTTTTGATGTTGCTTCCGTTGCTTCCACTCAGCAACTGTATGGAGACGGGTAGGGGCCATCTTCCCCTCATTCGTCTCCATACCTGACAGGAGACAAGACGTGATCGCCTCCGCCCCTGCTGACAGCTCAAGTAATTGTCGGAGGGCACCGGATCGCAGCGGGAGGGGGGCCCCTCACCCGCCGCTGATAAAAGTGATCTCGCGGTGAATCTGCCGCAGAGACCACTTTTATCTTGTAGCAGACTGCCCGCTGAAGAAGAGGATACCGGGGTTATGGCAGTTAGCTGCTGCCATAACATGGATGTCCTCCTTCAAACAGCCGACGTACAACTGCGGCGGGCAGTCCATAAGTGGTTAATGAGCGTTTTTGAGCCATAAGCTTTTGTGGCAGTAAAGTTTTGCTACAAAAAAATCTAAAAAATGCAACAGCTAAAAAAACGCTGAGAAACGCTACTGTAAAAACTTTGCATTCTGAAACTACCGCTTTCTTCAGCTAATGCTACTGGCATTTTTATAATGTCCAGTGTGCATGAAGCCTAATAACTTGGTAAGAGAAAAAGTCCCACTCCCACTATAATGTAAGGTGAGACAATGGGAAATCGGTAAGAGAAAGTCTGTTTTCTTGGATTTTAAATTAACATGTTTATTGAGACCTTTTCAGAGGCTGCCAAAACACATATAACAGCTCAGCAACCTCCATCATGCCCCTGCTATATATAGCCAGGGCTATTATAATTGATGGGTTTTAAACGCTGGCAATGAAAAATGTGGAGGTGATCTAAAGTCCCTTTGCAATCTCTGGGCAAAAAAATGGGTCAGATTTATGGATATGAATATAGATCGTTAAATAAATATAGAATATATATACAAATATATATTATTTAAACATCTAGAACACCTCATATAGTTTTTTTATTATAAGACATGGTGATGTCATCCTAACATTCCAACTTACAAGTTTAAATTACCACAAACACGCTTCATGTATGAACGAAAGATCCATTTGGCAGCCTTGCAGTAGTACATATTTTCCGTGCACATTAATCTCAACAATAAAACAGGTAAAAATACATTTTATGTGACATAAATCACAATAATGAACAGATAATATACAGACAATAAAAGATATACCGAGGAGTCAAAACAAAATGTTTTGCTATTTAGCTCATTTACGTTCTTAAAGGACACGACTGCCATTACTGAATTCCCCTTTAAAAATGCCTGTTCCCTGGCTGTCGTCCTAATACTTTGACTTTAATGCTGTTCGAATTGCTGTTCTTGAACAGGTAAAGAGGTAAAAAGGAGCGTGTGTTGGATAAGGCTCCTAAAAGGAGTCATCTTCTTTTTTGTGATTCAATTGTAAGAGGTGTTTCTTTAAGAAAACATGTGGAAGTGTCAAAGGAAGTTAGGTGTTTGCCTGGTGCTAGATAAAAGGCGCATTAAAAAAAAATTGGCAAAAAAGCTATTGTAGCACTGGTAGATTTTTCAATCTACCGCTTGTAGGTAAATTTAGTGGGTCATCTGTTCTGTACATAGTTCAGATTTAGTTTATTGTCAGATTTAGCCTCTGTTCCAGTTTGGCTGTGTTGCGTGTAGTTTCACACTGTGCCTGTGGGTGTAGTTGTCACCATGGGTCGGTGTTGGAAAAGCAACAAGCTGAAGTGTATGAGTGCTCTTCTGTCCCAGGGATAACTCGGCGGAGGTGGTCCTCTGAGTTGCATTCTGGGAGAGGGTATTTATGGGACAGATGCCATGTTTTGGGAAGTTTTTCGCCTCGTGGCCCTCCTGGCCTAGAGGCATGTGTTAGTGAGTTCTACTTTGCGGCCCTCCGGCCTGGAGGGTTGCGTTGCTGCAGCCAGGCGGGTAAACTCAGAAGCCTGTCTGGGGCCTGCTGTCGCTGGGATGGTCCTGTGCTGTCTGTCCTGCAGGAAGAAGCCGGACAATCGGAAAGATCCAGGGGAGGACCCATCTTGGAAGGGACCATGCAAGGCTGGTCTTAAGAAGGGCCTGGTGACTCGATTGGAGTACGTATCCTAAACTACCTTACCGCACAAGTACTGCCGGGTCGGCTTAAAGGTTCTGGTACTGTGTTTGCTGTTCAACAAAAACGAATACATCCTGTGGCAGAGGATCGTACGGGTTTTATTTCACTCAAGTCTGTTGCAGAGACTTTTTTTTGTTCGTGCTGCGTACCGGCTGCTAGGTTGGTGAGAGAGACCTATTCGGGCGGGCAAAGATTTAAGCCTGAGCTGAGGATACATTCATCTCAAAGATTTCAATTCCTTAGGGCTACACCAAGAAAAGGTATTTGAACTTCCCTGCAACTCTTCTTCTACCTCTTTCCTGCTACTTCTTCCAGTTATCTCCCATTAAAGCATTGGAAAAGTACTCAAGTGACTGGTGCCTACATTGCCTGATGATAAGCTCAACGGGACCCTAGACCCGGTACTGGTGAAATTACAGGTAAAAAGGTGACGGTAACAGCCCGCTTTAAATCAACAGCTCCACTGTGAGTTAGTGCTACACTAGTGTAGAGTGAAATATTTATTTTGTTGTGCACATTGGCACAAATGATTTGTCCCAGAATGATGTGCGTTCTGTACAGAAGGATTTTTAGAATTTGGGCAAGGATCTTCAACAGTTAGGATGTACAGTTACATTTTCAGAGATCTTAGCTGTGCATAATGGACAACAAGAGAAAGTACTTCATATAGCAGAGTTCAATGTTTGGTTAAAGTATTGTTTCAAAGCAGAAGGTTTTGGTTATTTAAGTCATGATGCTATCCGGTGGTCTGACATTGAGCTGTACAAGATGGTCTGTAGTCCTCACACAAGGACACTGAGCTTCTCAGTATGGAATTTCAGTATTTTTTTGGACATGCATTTAAACTGAGAAATGGGGGCAGAGAAGGAATTGTCAGGGTTTGTGTTGCTAAGGACGGGGCTGATGGGGTGGTCACTTCAGTTGAGGCTTCTGATGGTAAAAATAAAGCAGTAGATAGCAGTGTTTGTCATGTCATGTGCACCAATGCTCATAGTTTAGGCAACAAGCTTTGTGAGTGTCACGTACCTTGTGGCAGAGCCTGATGTGTAGAGGGAGACCTCTCATACAGCTCCGGCTCAAGAACCACTGATTTTGCGATAGTGACCATGAGAGTGCAGTGAGGTAAGAGTGCCTGTAAGATCTTCCGTTGGTCACAGGGGTGCATGGCAGGTGCATCACCAGAGTTGGGTTGGATAGCTGAAGCAGCGGATGGCAGCAGGAACAGCAGACCCTGGGTAGGCAGTAGCTGGTAGCAGATGCAGTAGGACTGGCAGCACACAGCAGATGGAGGACCAGCCTCACCAGGCACAATGCACAATGCAGAGCAGGACAGACAGGTTACTGGATGCAGGGTCAGACAAGCCAGGTCAGCAACAGGTGTTCAGGTATAAGCATAAACGACAGGCAGAGAATGGTCAAGGTGCAGGCAGAGGTTGGCAACAGGATATTAGGCAGATGTGTATATATAAATGAAGTCTTAAGGCAAGCCTAGGTCAGGATAAGTGGAGTGCAAGAGTGGTCAGGATAAGCCGGGTCAAACAGAGGAATCAAACACAAGGCACAGGGACACGGGTAAAGCTGCAGATCAGACAGCAATGGACTAATGCAGCTGCTGCACTCATATAGGTGATTTGGCGCCAGTGTTAATGGCGAACACACGAGTGCATGCACATAGGCGATTGCACCTGCGTGCGAATATTTGTGTGCATGCGCATATTCGTGCGCCTGTGCCCGACAAGACATGCACCTGCAGGATCGCGCCTGCGCATTTGCCGTTGCCTCAGGGCTTCAGCTGCATTATGGCCAGCATGTCCCTGACAACTTGGAGCTTTCTGCAATAAACAGAGACGTGGTTGGAGGATTCAAATGACTGGGAAATAACAATAACAATAACCAGGGTATACACTATACAGGAATGACTGAATAAGGAAGAGGGCAGGTGGAGTTGCCATATATGTCAAAATTAGCATAATGCTAATATTTGAAACCCACTGGGTCTGCCTTCCATCCAGAGAGGAATCTTCCCTTAGAATTGGTGTAGTATACAGACCCCCAGGACAGACTGAAGTTCATGATAACTTGTTTATTGACGAGAACTTAAATGGCATTGAAGGGAGAGGTTTTGATTATGGGTGACTTCAACATGCCTGACATTAACTGGAATTCTCAAACTGCTATTACAAGCAGGAGCAGGGATGTAATGCAATCACTGAAAGGGGTTTCTCTAAAACAGTAAAAAGCCCAACCCAAGGTGACCATATTTTAGACCTAGTGCTGACAAATGGGGGATCGATTGTCTGATGTTGAGGTGGGACAGAATTTGGGTTCTAGTGATCACCAATGTCTTTGGTTTGATATTAAAATAAGAACTGAAAAATCATATACAAAAACAAAAGTTTTAGATTTTAAAAGGACAAATTTTGCTAAAATGGGGACATTTCTAAAAAAAAATTTACTGAAAAGTTTAAGCAAAATGACAGGAGTAAGTAATCAGTGGGCACTATTAAAGTCTGCCATCTACCATATCTATCATATGATTTACTAAAGAGGTAAGTAGGATAGTAAAGTAGGATAGTAGGAAAAAAAATCAGCATATAGAAGATTCAAGGAAACAGGAGGTGTAGCTGACAGATAAGAATATCAACAAAAGGAGGTCAAAAACATTATCAGTGCTAAACAAAACAAAAATGTAAAAAGAGACAACACAGCTACATCCCAGTAGAAAAGACTAGAGTGGGGACTTTAACAGTAAGGTAGTCCCAATAGTAGTCATAACGTACCATCACCTCAGGGATTAAGTATAATCAACCATATAGGTGTGTTCCTCTGAATTAGATTATGCATACAAAAAGGTAGGGAAAGATAGGTTTCCCAAAAGTATTCTTCAGAAAGGAGCTATCGGTATTCACAAATAAAAACTTACTTTTTGAGAAAATCCACATGATGATATTTTATAAATATATAAAGAAACAAAACCTCCACCACATACATATAAAATTAGACAATTGTCTAAGGACACAAGTGGCCACCACAAACAGACATACAGGCCTCTCTATTGTCACGCACAGCTGAGTCTCTGTTAGATCCTATATCAAACACAAATTGGGGACAGGCATGCAAGGAGCAGAACAGTCCATTTAATGGTCCTAGCAGAATTCTGATAAGTGTATAGAGTCAATTCTGTGGACTTCCGTCCAGTAGCTAATTGGTTTGTAGTGTCCACTTAACATGCAGAGTAGTACCCCTAATAGTATAGTCCACTTCAGTTTCTACAGTGGGTTAGAATAGGTGCGTCCCCCTTCCGTATCATACATAGGTTACCCAGTTTGCACTAGCAGCTGCGGACAAGCTAATGGATACTATCGGACAAAGGTGAGTATAATGTGTTTTTATATAACTCCAAATGAGCTTTGGAAAGATCTCACCACTTCTCCATGTGTCCGAAATCCACCTCGTCCAGATCCGTGATTCGGATGTTTGAAAGTAGGGGACCACCTGTATATACTATACGGCCTGCCCTATATACTTTGCAGAAAATTGGGCCTTAGGTGTTGGTGGTACCAGAACACTGTAAGCCCTCACAGTTACTCTTGGTGGGCGCTGGAATGGGCCCTGCTGTGAAATATTATATCAAGAATTGTAATTGCATGCCCCTGTTAAACAGGGGGAGAAAAATTGGGCCTTTGTTGGTGGTGTGGTGGTGGTGCCACAACACTGTAAGCCCTCACAGTTACTCTTGGTGGGCACAGGAATGGGCCCTGCTGTGAAATATTAGATCAAAAATTGTAATTACACGCCCCTGTTAAACAGGGGCAGAAAAATTGGGCCTTAGGCAGTGGTGGTGATGCCACAACACTGTAACCCCTCACAGATTCTGTTGTTGAGCGCAGGAACGAGCCAGGCTGTGAAATATTAGAGCAAATATTGTAATTACATGCCCCTGTTAAACAGGGGCAGAAAAATTGGGCCTTAGGCGGTGGTGGTGGTGGTGGCACAACACTGTAAAGCCTCACAGATACTCTTGTTGAGCGCAGGAACATGCCCTGCTGTGAGATATTAAAGCAAATAGTGTAATTACATGCCCCTGTTAAACAGGGGCAGAAAAATTGGGCCTTAGGCACTGGTGGTGGTGCCACAACACTGCAACCCCTCACAGATATTCTAGTTGAGCACAGGAACGAGCCCTGCTGTGAAATATTACAGCAAAAATTGTAATTACACGCCCCTGATAAACAGGGGCAGAAAAATTGGGCCTTAGGAACTAGTGGTGGTGCCCTGAAACAAAAATGTTCTTAGAAGCTATCAACATGAACATTGAGGAGGAATAGGATAGTCACTCAGCATAACAGGATAGTCACTCAGCATATGCAGTCTTCAAGGGATCTCACATTCATAGAAAAATTAATCGGTTACATCAGCATCAGGTGCTTGGTGATCCAAGACTGATTCATTTTTATGAAAGTGAGCCTATCAACTGAGTCAGGTGCACTCTGTGATTGGTTACAAAGCCTCCAGCAGCACTGAATGTGCGTTCAGAAAGAACGTTGGATGCAGGACAGGCCAGTAGCTCAATTGCATATTATGCAAGCTCTGGCCAGTGATCCATCCTCAACACCCAGTAATCCAGTGGACTTTCGGTTGGAAAGGTCTCCGAATCTGATCTTGCCTCTAGGTATTCCTGCACCATGTAAATCAGACACTGGTAATGGTCGCTGGAATCAGACCTTGGGGCTGCGGACTAAAGAATTGTCTGAGCACATCGGTCAGACAGCCACCTTATCCACTGCTCGTTCTGTGACTGACCGAAGCCTCAGCAACACGTTGTCCAGGAGGACCAGGAAATTGTAACCTCCCAGGCTCTGGAAACACATTGCACAAACCTTTCTGCAAGGCCTCCCAAAGATGTTTCATCTTCTCTCCCTCTTCGAAGGCTGAATAAATCAGGCAACATTACCCTTGTAACGTGGATCAAGAAGGGTTGCCAACCAGTAATGATCCCTCTCCTTGATACCAAAAATCAGAGGGTCCTTTCGCAGGCTTTGCAGGATCAGGGAGGCCATGCAGCAAAGGTTTTCTAAAACATTTGATCCAGAGTCCTCTGGGTCACTAAGGATGACATGATCCACAGCCACCTCCTCCCAGCCACGTACAAGTCCATGGGTTTCTGGGGAATGAAAATGATCCCTTGAAGACTGCTGCTGATGCTGAGTGCCAGGCTCCACCTCCATGCTGACACAATCCTCATCCTGCTCCTCCTCTTTCTGTGTGATCGGCGGGCCCACAGGAATACTGTCTGGTTAAAGGGGGCCTTGAGAGGTAAGGAAGTCCTCCTCTTCCTCCCTCTGTTCTGCCTCTAGTGCCATGTCCATTATTCCACGAAGCGTGTGCTCCAACAGGAAGGCAAGAGGGACAGGATCACTGATGCATGCACTGACACTGCTCACTATCCTCGTGGCCTCCTTAAATGGTGACAGGGCAGTGCATGCATCCTTGATCAGTAGCCACTGGCGTGGCAAATAAAAGCCAAGCTCCCCTTACCCTGTCCTGGTGCCATACTCACACGGGTACTCATTGATGGCCCTCTGCTGCGTGTGCAGCTGCCGCAGCATTGCCAACATTGAGTTCCACCTGGTGGGCATGTCACAAATGAGGCGGTTCCTGGGCAGGTAGAATTCCTTTTGAAGGTCAGCCAGCCAAACACTGGCATTATATGACCGGCGGAAATGCCCACAGACTTTCCTGGCCTGCCTCAGGAGATCCTGTAAGCCCGGGTACCTGCACAAGTAACACTGCACCACCAAATCAAGGATGTGAGCCAAACAGGGAACATGGGTCAAATGTCCCTGTCGGAGGGCGGAGAGGAGGTTGGTGCCATTTTCGCAAACCACCATTCCT
Organism: Lithobates septentrionalis; assembly: GCA_037952835.1. Classification (NCBI taxonomy): domain Eukaryota; kingdom Metazoa; phylum Chordata; class Amphibia; order Anura; family Ranidae; genus Lithobates; species Lithobates septentrionalis. The sequence goes on from JBBDGP010000485.1 coordinate 1,076,736, forward strand.
GGCTGAAGTTGGCGTGGCGTCAACCACCTCTGAGTCTGCCCCTGCAGAGCTGACAGAATCTCTGCCTCAGTGTGGCTCCTGTCCCTTAAGCAGACCAACTCAAGCACCGCATGGCATCTTTTTGCTTACGTAGCCCCTTGAACGCCTACGGAGCACCGCTGGTTCAGAGGAGAAATCTGCAGAGGAAGAGGCCTTAGAGGAAGAAGAAGAGAAGGGGGTGGAGGAGAGAGGTGTGGCAGAATCACCACTACTAGCATTTTGAAGGCGTGGTGGTGGAACAAGCTCCAACAATACTGCCCCCCTTCCTGCATCCTTCCCAGCTGCCAGCAGAGTTACCCTGTGCGGCGTGAAAGAAAGGTAACGTCCCTGTCCATGCCTGCTGGACCATGAGTCAGCGGTAATATGCACCTTACCGCTGACTGCCCTGTCCAAGGAGGCCAAACATTGCCTTCCACATACCGGTAGAGAGCCGGAATGGCCTTCCGTGAAAAGAAATGGCGTTTGGGAACCTGTCACTGAGGTACCGCACATTCCACAAATTCATAAATGGGGGCAGAGTCTACCAGCTGAAAAGGCAGCAGTTGGAGTGCTAGCAATTTAGCCAAGCTAGCATTCAGCCACTGAGCATGTGGATGGCTGGGACCGAATTTCTTTTGACGATTTAGCAAATGGGGTAGGGAAATTTGCCTGCTACAATTGGATGTTGGTGTCGTGATAGCAGATTGCCTGCAAGTACTTTGCACACTCAATTCTACACCTTCATTCCTCTCAGTGCAGGTTTCTGAGAGGACTGAAGGTATAGTGGGGTTGGAGATCCCAGCTGATGAGGAGCAATGAGAGGTCCGCCTTGTTCTTTGGTGTGGGTCTTTTAAGTACTGTTGCCAACGGACTGCATGGGAGGTTGACATATGTCTGGTCAAGCATGTGGTGCTCAAGCGGCTGCTGTTTTGGCCATGCTTGATACGCTTCAGACATATGTTGCCACACAAATCAAAAAAGGCCCACACCAAAGAACTTTTTAAAAATACGCGAGGAGTCAGCAACGCCCTGCACATGCCGAGCTCTGCAGTGTAATGCAGTCAGGTGGCTGCCCTTAAGCTGGCCCCTGGAGGGCATCCTGCCTCATTGGAGATGTGCCTCCTCCTCCTCTTCTCTTCTATCAGGCACCCACGTAGAGTCAGTGACCTCATCATCCCCTCCCTCCTCGTCACTGGAGCAAACCTGGCAGTATGCTGCAGCTGGGGGAACATGACTGCCAGTTTCTTGTCCTTCTTGGGCACCCCCTCTCTCTGGGCTCATGTTACTTCCATCCTCAACCTGGGTACCATCATCGGAGCCTTCAAAACGCTGCGCATCCTCCTGCAGCATGTACCCGACACTGTGGTTGAACAGTTCAGGGGACTCCTCCGTGCATGATGGTGGGGCTAGGGAAGGAGTGACTGATGACATTGAGCCGATGGAATAGGCCACTTTGGCAGCTGCATTGGCAGGCAAACTACTCTGAGCCTGGGTGACAGAGGATGAGGAGGATGAGGACGGCTTAGTTATCCACTCTACCGACTCTTCTGCATGTTGTGGATCAACACGGCCAGCTACCAAAAAAAAGGACAAGTGTGCCCCACGGCCACGTGCTGAGGATGCACCGTGTCCACAACCAGCACTGTTGGCTGTAGACACATAATGTTGAAAAAAGGAGGGGTGTGGAGGCACCAACTGTGGTAGCTTGTTTATGCAAAAATAAAAGTTAGCGTAACAATTACACTTACTGGTTCGCAGGGTGGAGGTGTTTCTTTGAGATGGAAAGTGTCCTGGGATGTGCTGTTATCTTGTTTCCGGCTCGGATTTCATTCCTTCAGGCGTCTGGGTGTGGAGTCTGTACACAGGCTGAACCGCTGCATCCAGTGCATGGAAAGCTCCACGCTGACCACTCTGGAGCGCGGAAAAGGAAATGACGTCACTGATGCACGGCAAACTTCCAGACTGGTGTTGGGGATAATGCAGGGATAGTACAGCTACGCGCTCGGGGCTCACAGCTCCTTCTACTGGCCTGCATAAACAAGCTACCACAGTTAGCGCCTCCACACCCCTCCTTTTTTCAACATTGATTATCAACAGAGGTAATGGACACCCTCTGAGGATGGCTGACTCCTCATTCTAGAATTTACCTGCCTTGTTTTAATGTGCTATTATAGCTACCATTTTACTATTTACCTTAGACATCCTCCCCTTTTGTTTCACGGCTGTAGACACATAGCCTGCTTGCCCTCTTTTAGTGGCCTGTGAGCGTCTGCCTCTCCTTGGTGGCTTTCCGACTTGCTGTAAAATTTTATTAGCAAAACACTGCCTGAACTTTACTAGAAAAAGTACACCAGGAATGGCCTGCAGTCAGATATAGGCTTGACTAGACTGGAATGCAGTGGATATATATACAGTGGGGACGGAAACTATTCAGACCCCCTTACATTTTTCACTCTTTGTTATATTGCAGCCATTTGCTAAAATCATTTAAGTTCATTTTTTTTCCTCATTAATGTACACCCAGCACCCCATATTGACAGAAAAACAGAATTGTTGACATTTTTGCAGATATATTAAAAAAGAAAAAATGAAATATCACATGGTCTTAAGTATTCAGACCCTTTGCTTAGTATTTAGTAGAAGCATCCTTTTGATCTAATACAGCCATGAGTCTTTTTGGGAAAGATGCAACAAGTTTTTCACACCTGGATTTGGGGATCCTCTGCCATTCCTCCTTGCAGATCCTCTCCAGTTCTGTCAGGTTGGATGGTAAACGTTGGTGGACAGCCATTTTTAGGTCTCTCCAGAGATGCTCAATTTGGTTTAAGTCAGGGCTCTGGCTGGGCCATTCAAGAACAGTCACGGAGTTGTTGTGAAGCCACTCCTTGATTATTTAAGCTGTGTGCTTAGGGTCATTGTCTTGTTGGAAGGTAAACCTTCGGCCCAGTCTGCGGTCCTGAGCACTCTAGAGAAGGTTTTCGTCCAGGATATCCCTGTACTTGGCTGCATTCAGCTTTCCCTCAATTGCAAGCAGTCGTCTTGTCCCTGCAGCTGAAAAACACCCCCACAGCATGATGCTGCCACCACCATGCTTCACTGGTGGGACTGTATTAGACATGTGATGAGCAGTGCCTGGTTTTCTCCACACATACCACTTAGAATTAAGGCCAAAAAGTTCTATCTTGGTCTCATCAGACCAAAGAATCTTATTTCTCACCATCTTGGAGTCCTTCAGGTGTTTTTTAGCAAACTCCATGCGGGCTTTCATGTGTCTTGCATTGAGTAGAGGCTTCCGTCGGGCCACTCTGCCATAAAGCCCCAACTGGCTGAGGAAAAAAAACTTAAATGATTTTAGCAAATGGCTGCAATATAACAAAGAGTGAAAAATTTAAGGGGTTCTGAATACTTTCCGTCCCCACTGTATATATGTAGGAGACTGTATATATATTTAATGCACTGCAGATCACTGAATCACCTGCCTGCCTGCCTGAAAGTGTATTTGTATATACACAGCGGGGACGGAAAGTATCCAGGCCCCCTTAAATTTTTAACTCTTTGTTATATTGCAGCAATTTGCTAAAAACATTTAAGTTCATTTTTTTCCTCATTAATGTACACACAGCACCCCATATTGACAGAAAAACACAGAATTCTTGACATTTTTGCAGATTTATTAAAAAAGAAAAACTGAAATATCACATGATCCTAAGTATTCAGACCCTTTGCTGTGACACTTATATATTTAACTCAGGTGCTGTCCATTTCTTTTGATCATCCTTGAGATGGTTCTATGCCTTAATTTGAGTCCAGCTGTGTTTGATTATACTGATTGGACTTGATTAGGAAAGCCACACACCTGTCTATATAAGACCTTAAAGCTCACAGTGCATGTCAGAGCAAATGAGAATCATGAGGTCAAAGGAGCTGCCTGAAGAGCTCAGAGACAGAATTGTGGCAAGGCACAGATCTGGCCAAGGTTACAAAAAAATTTCCTAAGAGCACAGTGGCCTCCATAATCCCTAAATGGAAGACGTTTGGGTCGACCAGAACCCTTCCTAGAGCTGGGCGTCCGGCCAGACTGAGCTATCGGGGGAGAAGAGCCTTGGTGAGAGAGGTAAAGAAGAACCCAAAGATCACTGTGGCTGAGCTCCAGATATGCAGTCAGCAGATGGGAGGAAGTTGTAGAAAGTCAACCATCACTGCAGCCCTCCACCAGTCGGGGCTTTATGGCAGAGTGGCCCGACGGAAGCCTCTCCTCAGTGCAAGACACATGAAAGCCCGCATGGAGTTTGCTAAAAAACACTTGAAGGACTCCAAGATGGTGAGAAATAAGATTCTTTGGTCTGATGAGACAAGGATTGAACTTTTTGGCCTTAATTCTAAGCGGTATGTGTGGAGAAAACCAGGCACTTCTCATCACCTGTCCAATACAGTCCCAACAGTGAAGCATGGTGGTGGCAGCATCATGCTGTGGGGGTGTTTTTCAGCTGCAGGGACAGGACGACTGGTTGCAATCGAGGGAAAGCTGAATGCAGCCAAGTACAGGGATATCCTGGACGAAAACCTTCTCCAGAATGCTCAGGACCTCAGACTGGGCCGAAGGTTTACCTTCCAACAAGACAATGACCCTAAGCACACAGCTAAAATAACAAAGGAGTGGCTTCACAACAACTCCGTGACTGTTCTTGAATGGCCCAGCCAGAGCCCTGACTTAAACCCAATTGAGCATCTCTGGAGAGACCTAAAAATGGCTGTCCACCAACGTTTACCATCCAACCTGACAGAACTGGAGAGGATCTGCAAGAATGAATGGCAGAGGATTCCCAAATCCAGGTGTGAAAAACTTGTTGCATCTTTCCCAAAAAGACTCATGGCTGTATTAGATCAAAAGGGTGCTTCTACTAAATACTGAGCAAAGGGTCTGAATAGTTAGGACCATGTGATATTTCAGTTTTTCTTTTTTAATAAATCCGCAAAAATGTCAACAATTCTGTGTTTTTCTGTCAATATGGGGTGCTGTGTGTACATTAATGAGGAAAAAATGAACTTAAATGATTTTAGCAAATGGCTGCAATATAACAAAGAGTGAAAAATTTATGGGGGTCTGAATACTTTCCGTCCCCACTGTATATATAAATATTTTTTTCTGTTCTGTGTTATTGTTTTTCTATGCTATTCTTTTCTAGTATTTTCGATTCTATTCTAATCTTTTCTATTCAAATTCGATTTCATTCTATACTAATTTCAAAAAATGGTTATATATAGTTTACTTTTTAAAATTAGGTCGAATTTTTTCGAATGCGGTAGAATTATTACGAATTTGATAGTTTTTTCCGAATTCGGTAGATTTTTTTTCGAATGCGGTCGAATTTTTTCGAATTCGAATACGAAACAAAACGAATCCCGAACACGAATGTAACAAATTTAACTAAACAAATTTAGTTAAATAACGAATCGAAAGGAAACAAAATCATTTTTTTCATCCTGCACATGTCTAAAAAATAGTGAAAGGTCTAGGGCAAGGGTCCTCAAACTATGGCCCTCCAGTTGTTCAAGAACTACAATTCCCATCATGCCTAGCCATGACTGTGAATGTCAGAGTTTTACAATGCCTCATGGGATGTGTAGTTCCGCAACAGCTGGAGGGCCGTAGTTTGAGGATCCCTGGTCTAGGGGATAAAACATATTGAGAGTGACTTCAGGAACTTAATATTACAGTATGGAGGAAAGAAGGGAAAGGGGAGACGTGATTGAAACCTTTAAATACAGTTCTTTCAATATGAAACCAAAATCAAGAACACAAGGACATGACCTCAAACTAACTGGAGGAAAGTTCAAAACAAATCTTAGAAAGTATTATTTTATCACAGTCAGATCTACTTAATGACTCTTTACACTATGTTACAGTTTTGTGGTTAAGGAATTCCCTTAATTTGTAAGGGGCCTAAGTTGTGAGGGGTCCTTAGTTACTAACGTTTACTTTTTGAAAGAAAGTATAATGGGGAGGGTCTATCCCTGTGTCCCTCATAGCGGGATACCTCCTAGTTTATCACCATAGTTTATGGAACTTCCTTAATTTGATGTTGCATTTTATGTGTATTTGAAACTGTTTTACAGGGTTTGGCGAAGGCTGGTAGCGGTCATTCGCCTTGTTGGTTTTTGGTCCTCTCACTGGTTGGTGGGACCAAAACCAAACCTGGTACGGGGAACTTTTGGACCCTGTGCTGGTACCAGAAGAAGTAGGGGAATTGTCCCCATTTGCTATTCTGTATAGAAAGATGACATTGTCACAACTGTTTGTTATTTTGCAACTTACAGGGCAACTTTTTCTTGGGTTACCCTCAGTCTTGTCTCTTCTTTACTAACCTTTTTCTTATTCTTTTTGCCCTTATTTGCCACTTTTTTCGATCCCATGGTCCGGGACACTGGCCAGCCCTCTGCCTCCTCCCTCTGGGGAGATGTACTGTGTCACTCTCAGGGAATTGGTAAGTGACTGTTCCCTTCCTCCTATGTACCATGGCGACCACTAACAATGGATACCCCTTTAGATTTATAACACATAACGTACAAGGCCTTAATTCGACAGTCAAACGTAGGACAGCTTTTAAATATTACAAGTCCTTGAAGACAGATGTGTTTTTCCTACAGGAAACGCACTTTTCCCCAACATATAACCCAAAATTCTTACACCACTATTATCCCTAATTCTACCTTGCAAATGGGCCTGGGAAGACGGGGGGGTGGTAATTTGTTTTTCTCAACGGTTGTCCTTCTCGCTGGAGAAACTCTTCAGTGATCCTGATGGCCGTTACCTTTTACTAGTGGGCTATCTGGAGGGGTCTTTAGTAACTTTACTTACCTATTATGCCCCAAATACAGGCCAACTGCCCTTCTTCCGGAAACTTTTGCACACTCTGACCCCAGAGCTATGGGGAACTGTTCTAATTGGAGGGGACTCTAATGTGGCGCTGGACTCCATACTTGATAAAATGAGACGGCTCTCCAACTCCCAAAGACATTTCCCCAAGATTGGCTCTAAACTGGCTAAAATGCTACATTACCATAACTTTATAGACCTTTGCCAGGAACTAAACCCATCCAGGAAAGATTATACCTTCTTCTCGCACGTTCATAACACCTATTCTAGAATAGACCACTTTTTCACAAATCCGTCGGCGGTCTCTTTGTTTAACTCCAGCAAAATTAAAGATGAGACGTGGTCAGACCACGCAGCGATGTGGACAACCTGCGCCTCACTTCAGTGCTTTATAGGTCCAGCTCCCTGGAGACTGAATGACTCATTACTCAGCAACCCCTTGATCTGTTTTGATATTAAGCAAAGTCTTAAAGAGGTTTTTGCCAAAAATGATCCTTCAGACACCTCTGCGGTTACAAACTGGGCAGCGCATAAGGCAACTATCAGAGGACATTTTATTCAAATTGCATCAAGGCTGAAGAAAGCCTCTGATTAGACAAAAGGAACACAAGTTGTCCACCCTGCTCACCCAACATAAAGACAGTCCCGACCTAGATCTTAGAGACAAGATAGATTTGGTCAGGTTAGAATTTAATCTTTGCCTAACGACTAGGGCGGAAAAGAGCCTTAGGTGTATGCAAGCAAAATTCTATACCCAATCAGACAAGCTGGGTACGCTGTTAGCCCATAAACTGGCACCCAGATCCCGCCGAGCAACCGTCCCAAAGATTAGACAGCCTGACAGATCTACCACTCAAAATCCACAAGAGATATTAGATCTTTTCCATTCTTACTTTACCTCCCTGTATAAGGAGGCAGAGACCCTAAGACCGGGTGCTATGGATGACTTTATAAAAGACCTGCCTCTTCCACCCCTTTCTGCCTCCCATAGGGATGTAATGGATGGGGCTATAACAATTGAGGAAGTATTGACTGCAATAAAGCAAGACCCCGGGCCCAGATGGCTTCTCTGCCTCTTATCACAAAAAGTTTGCTCATGTATTAGCATCCCATTTGTTGGGATTCTTCACAGCCTTGCGGGACGGAACTCACCTGGATGGGGACATGAATAGAGCCCACATTTGCCTGATCCCAAAGCCTGACAAGGACCATAGTGATGTGGCCAATTATCGGCCCATATCACTCATGAATGTAGATCTGAAGCTACTGACGAAAAATTTATGCTAACAGACTTAAAACCCTTTTAGCACAATACATTCATGTAGATCAGGTGGGTTTTGTCCCGGGACGTCAGGCAGCAGACCAAATCCGCAGGGCTGTAGATCTTATATCCTTATTACGTTCTAATTGGGATGGTTTAGGCCCCAGGCGGGGAATGTTATTATCATTGGACCTTCACAAGGCCTTTAATTTCCTATCTTGGCCTTTTCTATTACATATATTGGGGAAATGGAACTTCGGGCCCAAATTTCTTTCACTACTTCATATATTATACGCTAATCCCTCGGCTGACATTGTAGCTTTTGGACGTAAGTCGGATTTGCTGCAAATCCGAACAGGAACTAGACTGGGTTGTCCCCTCTCACCCCTTCTTTTCGTTGTTGCCATAGAAACATTGGCTATCGTTTTCAGGTCCAACCCTAATATCTATGGCGTGACGAGTGGAGGCAGAGATCATAAATGCGCATTATTTGCGGATGATCTCTTATTATTTCTCACGGACCCTATAACAACCCTGCCTAATCTGTTTTCACTTTTATCTAAATTTGGTACGATTTCCAGCCTGAAGGTCAATCAATCTAAATCGGAGGCGATGGACCATTAACCTTTCCACCTCTACCTTAACCTCTGTGCGTACCTCTTTCTATTTTCGGTGGAGTACGCAGGCCCTCCCTTATGTAGGAATAAAACTTACTTCAGACGTCTCTACACCAGGATCAATTGTAAAGGTAAATCACCCCAGTGGGAACATAGACAGCAATAAAAAAAAAACCAAGAGGGGTTCCCCAATGCAATCTCTAATTCTTTTACTTTGCATGCTTTCTACTCCTATCAGATCTGGTGTATGTCAGTTTGAAACCACTGCTTGAAGAAGACTAGCTTTAGCATATTCTGAGGACCATACACAATTCTTGTTAGATTCTAGCGCCATCTGCTGACTAATAGGGAATCAATATTAAAGAGATTTATAATTCTTTCTCCCCATCTCTACACCAGTATATGGCACAAGTTTTCCTTTTTTAATACTTCACTTTACCTTCATTCTCTGATCCACAACTTATCTTACTTTTACAGCAGATTTAGTGAGTAATTACTCTATGGTGCACACCCTGGGTGTCTTGTTTACTAAAAATAAAAGTAAACTTCCACAGTGGTACAGCAAGGTAAAGAGAGCCATATATATCTGAGCACTCAATTTATGGGGTGTTGGAAAAGATTATAATATCTATTACTTGTATATATCCCTAATGAAATATACTACAGTGCCTTGAAAAAGTATTCATACACCTTGAAAATTTTCCACATTTTGTCATGTTAGGCCTCATGTACACTGCTGATGGTAAACAGACGTTAAGGAGCAGTAGTGAGTTTTTTCAGCTGCCCCTGAACTCTCCCCTATGTTATCTTATCTGTCCATGTTGCACACAGGGTCTTTTACAGTTGTTTCTAGGCAGTTTAGTTTAGAGGCATTTTTTTGGAACACAAAAAATACGTTCAGAAGCTGAGTTTACAGGCATTTAAAGCGCCAAACACTTCTAAATGGTAACTCGCATTTAGCCACGTTCATTTACAGGCATTTGTCTTTTTAAACACTTCTAAACGCAAACGCGGCATGTAAACGCGGCAAAACAGACATTTTAAATGTAGGTTACTATCTGTCAAGTTAAATCGTTCAGGAGAGGTTGTAAAAACGTCCCGGGTACATGAAGCCTTAACAACCAAACACATAAATGTATTTTATTTGGATTTTATGTGATAGATCACCACAATGTGACACATAACTGTGAAGTGGAGGAACATGATAAATGGTTTTCAATTTTTTTTACAAATAAATATCTGAAAAGTTGTGTGCATTTGTATTCAGCCCCCTTTACTCTGATACCCCTAACTAAAATCTAGTGAAATCAGATGCCTTCAGAAGTTACCTAATAAATTGAGTCCACCTGTGTGTAATTTAATCTCAGTATAAATACAGCTGTTCTGTGAAGCCCTCAGAGGTTATAGAGCCTTAGTGAACAAACAGCATTATGAAGGCAAGGAACACACCAGACAGGTCAGGATTAAAGTTGTGGAGAAGTTTAAAGCTGGGTCAGGTTTAAAAAAAAATCGCAAGCCTTGAACATCTCACGGAGCACTGTTCAATGCCATCATCGGAAAATGGAAAGAGTATGGCACAACTGCAAACCTACCAAGACATGGCCGTCCACCTAAACTGACAGGCCGGGCAAGGAGAGCATTCATCAGAGAAGCAGCCAAGAGGCCCATGGTAACTCTGGTGGAGCTGCAGAGATCCACAGCTCTGGGGGGAGAATCTGTCCACAGGACAACTATTAGTCGTGGGAATCTAGGATGAAAAAGGACCTGGGGGTCCTAGTAGATGAAAAACCATTTAATTGTAGCTCTGGCTGTATGTTTAGGGTCTTTGTCCTGCTGGAAGGTGAACCTCCACCCAATCTCAAGTCTTTTGAAGACTCTAACAGGTTTTCTTCTAAGGTTGCCCTGTATTTGGTTCCATCCATATTCTCATCAACTCTGACCAGCTTCGCTGTCAATGCTGAAGAAAAGCATCCCCACAACATGATGCTGCCATCACCACATTTTACGGTGGGGATGGTGTGTTCAAGGTGATGTGCAGTGTTAGTTTTCTGCCACACATAGCGTTTTGCTTTTAGGCCATAAAGTTCAATTTTGGTCTCATCTGACCAGAACACCTTCTTCCACATGTTTGCTGTGTCCCCCACATAGCTTCTCACAAACTGCAAACGGGACTTCTTATGGCTTTCTTTCAACAATGGCTTTCTTCTTGCCACTCTTCCATAAAGGCCAGATTTGTGGAGTGCATGACTACCGTATTTATCGGCGTATAACACGTGCCGGCGTATAACACGCACCCCAAGTTTAGGAGGGCATTTTAAGGAAAAAAACTTTTAGGAGGGAAGTTTAAGGAAAAAAAACTTACATTTAAATGCCCATCAATGCAGCCTTGTCAGTGTCCATCTGTAGCCTTGTCCATCATTGCAGAATGATCAGTGTCCATTTGCAGCTTGCCCAGTGCCGTTTGCAGCCTTGCTAAGTGCCATTTTCAGCCTTGCCCATTGTCATAAGCAGCCTTGCCCTTAGTCATATGCAGCCTTGCCCAGTGCAGCCTTGCCCAGTGCAGCCTTGCCCAGTGCAGTCTTGCCCAGTGCAGCCTTGCCCAGTGCAGTCTTGCCCAGTGCAGTTTTGCCCAGTGCAGCCTTGCCCAATGCAGCCTTGCCCAATGCAGCCTTGCCCAGTGCAGCCTTACCCAGTGCAGTCTTGCCCAGTGCAGCCTTGCCCAGTGCAGCCTTGCTCAATGCAGTCTTGCCCAGTGCAGCCTTGCCCAATGCCGTGTGCCGTTTGCGCCATTTAAATCTGCCGCCGACAGAGCCTCCGCTCACAGTCCCGCCCAGTCCTGCCATTGGACGGAGTGTTATGTCCATCAAAGGAGCTGGGCGGGACTGCGAGCGGAGCCGAGCCGAGTACACAGTATAATCGGCTCGGTCTTTTTCGGAAGCGCTCGCTTCTCGTCCTCAGCAGGGAGGTGGGGCGGCGGGGCGGCGTGACTGCAAGTGGAGCCGAGCACTCGGCTCGGTCTTTTTCCGCGGCGCTCGTTTTTTCCGTCGGCGCTCGGTTTTTTTCGCGGCGTTCGCTGTTTTTTGGAACACAGAGAGTGGGGATCGGCGTATAACACGCACCCACGATTTTCCCCTAAATACGGTAATAGTTGTCCTGTGGACAGATTCTCCCACCTGAGCTGTGGATCTCTGCAGCTCCTCCAGAGTTACCATGGGCCTCTTGGCTGCTTCTCTGATGAATGCTCTCCTTGCCCGGCCTGTCAGTTTAGGGGGATGGCTATGTCTTAATAGGTTTGCAGTTGTGCCATACTCTTTCCATTTTCAGATGATGAATTGAACAGTGCTTCGTGAGACGTTCAAAGCTTGCGATATTTTTTTATAACCTAACCCTGCTTTAAACTTCTCCACAACTTTATCCTTGACCCGTCTGGTATGTTCCTTGGCCTTCATGATGCTGTTGGTTCACTAAGGTTCTCTAACGAACCTCTGAGGGTGTCACAGAACAGCTGTATTTATACTGAGATTAAATTACACACTCTATTTACTAATTAGGTGACTTCTGAAGGCAATTGGTTCCACTAGATTTTAGTTAGGGGTATCAGAGTAAAGGAGGCTGAATGCAAATGCACGCCATTCTTTTCAGATATTTATTTGCAAAAAAAAATTGAAAAAAAATTATCATTTTCTTTCCACCTCACAATTATGTGCCACTTTGTGTTGGTCTATCACATAACATCCAAATAAAATACATTTATGTGTTTGGTTGTAACATGACAAAATGTGGAACATTTCAAGGGGTGTGAATACTTTTTCAAGGCCCTGTATTTAAAGCATATCCAGCTTATGAAATTACAGTTATTATGCTTTGAACTCTAAAGAAGCATTTCTCCATAGTGCCTTCAGCTACAGAGGTCAATGAGGGTTTGTTTTAAAAAGTGACCCTGACACTTGTATTAAAATCCAGAAAAATCCAGAAAAACTTTATAAAAAAAGTGAACATTTACCTCTCCAGCAGGATGGGGAAGAGGGGAATGAGGGGGGGGGGGCATTGTTTTCTTCCCCTTTAGCAGCAATAAAACGACTATTATAACTTCTGCCCTTCCGCCCTCTACTCTGAAAACAATCACTGTCTCTGTTGAAAAGATTCACATTTTTTCCTGTCTGAGTGACCAGGCAGGAAGTTTGGGTAAATCTCCACAATGTGGTCACATAAGGCAAAAAAAAATAGATTCCATTCTAATCAAAACTTAGAAGAAAGAAGTGTTGGCTATAGTTCGACTTTAATTCAGCCTTGTAAAAAAGATGAAAGGAAATAACTGGCTGACAAGTGCCCTGTGAGCTAACTGGCTCAGGTGCCCTGAGACAGCCTTTGATATTAGCTGTAAAAACATTTGAAGTATTATAAATAACAAGCTATCAACCATAATTGTAGTGTAAATGTACATAGGGAAATCAATGCAATCACCATTCATAACTTCAAACAGGTTTGGGAAATCTGCAGATAAGGGACATCTGTACTTTGTGCTGTGAAAAAAAAAATAGCATAAGATAAATACCTGAAAATGACATTTCCCACTTTCCCAGTGTTGGACATTTTCTAGTATTATGTTAATGAGTCAGTTCATCAAACACTAATATTCTGTTTTAGATGGAATCAAATGAACCATTGACCAATGACAACTTCTAAATGTAAATGCTAGTTGCCTGGCTGTCTTTTTTCGGCCTCTCTGCCCCCAGATCTAATGTTCTTTTTGTGAATATTACATCTATGGAAGCCTGGCAGTAACCTGGTACTGGTGGGGATGGAGAAGATAGTTGTCCTTGTGGGGCAATCAGAGTAAATAAGGGCCTGGGATTAGCCCTATATTCTTCCTAGTGGGCTGCAATACCATTTCAAGTGGCAATATACTGTACATATTCACCTTATTGTTATTATAGCAGAGCTACCATAAAGTTGTATTATTCATTTCCATTAGGGCTACCACAGGCTGATATTATACACTTTACCTCCTATGAGCCACTTGCTTTTGCAAATAGAACTTTATTGTTAGACGTGTGACTGTGTAATGATTACTGCTTCTAATTTGTGATGCATGTGCTTGTAAAATGCTGTCGAGTGATTTACTGGCGCTGATAGACTGAGAATTTCTACAGAGCAAATAATAAATCTCCTGAAATAGATGGGAATGCTGTGCATACTACAAGACAAATTAGAGCTAATAAAATCATAAAGTTTTATATAATACACTTCAGCTACTTGGTTGTTTAATTTAAACAGTGTGGAGTAGTGAATGGAAGATCTCTTAACACCCTGCTTATTGAAGCGGCTGGGTTTCTAAGAGAGAACTAAAATACACCTGTCAGCTTGCAGGCACTTGTATTGATCATACCTATGTCAATTTTCCATCAGTTTCAACCAGCATTAAAATATATGTAAACCCACACCTTGTAAAACACCCCATTCGGTTTACAATAGGAATGAAAGATAAAATAGTTATGTATATACAGTGCATCTGGAAAGTATTCATAGCACTTCACATTTAGCCACATTTTGTTATGTTACAGCCTTATTCCAAAATGGATTCAATTCAATATTTTCCTTAAAAATTCTACAAACAATACCCCATAATGACAACCTAAAAAAAGTTTGTTTGAAATCTTTGCAAATTTATTCAAAATAAAAAACAAAAAAAAAATCACATGTACAGACATGTTTGTCGTTTGCTGTGACACTCAAAATTGAGCTCAGGTGCATCCTGTTTCTGCTGATCATACTTCAGATGTTTCTACAACTTGATTGGAGTCCACCTGTGGTAAATTCAGTTGATTGGACATGATTTGGAATGGCACACACCTGTCTATATAAGGTCCCACATTTAACAGTGCATGTCAGAGCACAAACCAAGCCATGAAGTCCAAGGAATTGTCTGTAGACATCAGAGACAGGATTGTATTGAGGCACGGATCTGGGGAAGGGTACAGAAAAATGTCTGCAGCATTGAACATCCCAATGAGCACAGTGGCCTCCATCACCTGTAAATGGAAGAAGTTTGGAACCAGCAGGACTCTTGCTAGAGCGGGTCACCCGGCCAAACTGAGCAATCGGGGAGAAGGGCCTTAGTTCAGGGAGGTGACCAAGAACCCGATGGTCATTCTGACAGAGCTTCAGTGTTTCCCTGGGGAGCAAGGAGAACCTTCCAGAAGAACGACCATCTCTGCAGCACTCCACCAATCAGGCCTGTATGGTGGAGTGGTCAGACAGAAGCTGCTCCTCAGTAAAAGGCACATGACAGCCTGCCTGGAGTTTGCCAAAAGGCACCTGAAGGACTCTCAGACCATGAGAAAAAAATTCTCTGGTCTTATGAAACAAAGATTTAACTCTTTGGCCTAAATTACAAGCATCATGTCTGGAGGAAACCAGGAACCGCCCATCACCTGGCCAATACCATCCCTACAGTGAAGCATGGTGGTGGCAGCATCATGCTGTGGGTATGTTTTTCAGCGAAAGGGACTGGGGGACTAGTCAGGTTCGAGGGAAAGATGAATGCAGCAATGTACAGAGACATCCTTGATGAAAACCTGCTCCAGAGCGCTCTGTACCTCAGACTGGGGCAAAAGTTCATCTTCCAACAGGACAACGACACTAAGCACACAACCAAGATAACAAAGGAGTGAATACGGAACAACTCTGTGAATGTCCTTGAGTGGCCCAGCCAGAGCCCAGACTTGAACCTAATAGAACCTCTTTGAAGAGATATGAAAATGGCTGTGCACCGATGCTCCCCACCGACCTGATGGAGCTTGAGAGGTCCTGCAAGGAAGAATGGGAGAAACTTCTCAAAAATAGGTGTGCCAAGCTTGTAGCATCATTTTCAAAAAGACTTTAGGCTGTAATTGGTGGCAAAGGTGCTTCAACAATGTATTTAGCAAAGGCTGTGAATACTTATGTATATGTGTTCTTTGTTTTTTTTTTAATCGTTTTTTTATTTTTTAATAAACTTGCAAAGATTTCAAACAAACTTCTTTCACATTGTCATTCTGGGGTATTGCTTGTCGAGTTTTGTTGTGGAAAATAATGAATTATATCCATTTTGGAATAAGGCTGTAACATAACAAAATGTGGAAAAAGTGAAGCGCTGTAAATACCTTCTGCACTGTGTATATATATATATATATATATATATATATATATATATATATATATATATGTGTGTGTGTCTGTATCTGTATTGATGTTATCCAAGTGGATTTGAATTTACAATAAAGCTGCATTTTATTCCTCTACACCTTGGAGTGCGGACAACACTTTATGTTTCTTTGGCTATCTATCCAGACCGCAGACTGGACTTGCACCTGATGGTTGGAGAAAAGGTTGCTCTCACCTGGAGCGGCACAGCCCTGCCTTCTTATTGGATTTATAAGTGATCACATACCCTCAGTAGAGAGCTGGGGAGGAGAAACAGCAGCTCACTAGTCATCCCAGTGAATGGCTGTGGGCAGAGCAGGGGTGTGTCAGGACAAATCTTAAAAAACAAAAATGTAATATATTGCAGCTTACATGTAATGGCTGCATATGTTTTCTAAACTTTTTCTCCTTTTTTACACAGAGCATTCCTGCAAATAGCACACTTCATGTTCCCCCGGACACTGCATCTATGCAAGATCAATCAGATGACTTTTGTCAATGAATCTTGGTGGGAAATACAGTTCAAGATCCTTCAAAAGGCATTTGTGCTTTTCCTTATGCTCTCAGCCTCTGCACCTCCCAGACCACAAGTATCCACATGAACAAAATGTGGTCACATTAGGCATACTTTGGTTCATTGTCTTCCGGATTCAGGTTGTAAACTACATAATACATATCTCTTTGCAGAGAACACCCCAATTCCCCCCATTGCCTTTCTTCAGCTACATTAACTTATTCTTCCAGATGTGTCATTGTTTGGAGAGACAGAGTGGTTGCATATTAGACTCCTGACAGTCAGGAGATGTATCATGTGGGACTGGATTTTTACCAGGCCCCCCAACAATCAGTAAGGTGAACACAAATCTTTGATAGTTATTCTTATATGAAACATTAGATGAAGAAATGCAAAAGAAAACACACTACACGCTACTGAAAATAGAGAGGAGATGGTGCAATCAATGTTCTTGTCACGTACCTGGTCAAAGGCCGGAGTGCTGAGAGGGCTTCCCTTGCGGCTGAGTGCAAAGCACCCCTGAAGGTGGTAACAGGGGATGCTAGGCCGAAAGAAGCAGGGGTCACCAACTGCAATAGGCTGAAGTGCAGAAGTGAGTGAGTGCCACCTATCAATGTCCACCAGTGGTGCCAATCAGTGCCTCATCAGTGCCACCTACCAGTGCTGATCAGTGCCCATCACTGCCACCCATCAGTGCCCATCACTGCCACCTTTCAGTGCCAATCACTGCAACCTATCAGTGCCACCTATTAGTGCCCTTCAGTGCCACCTATTAGTGCCCTTCAGTGCCACCTATCAATGCCCATCAGTGCCACCCATCAATTCCACCTCTCAGTGCCCACCAATGCCACCTATCAGTGCCCATCAGTGCCACCTCATCAGTGCCCACCAGTGCCACCTATTAATGCCCATCAGTGCCGCCTTATCAGTGCCCATCAATGCAGCCTATCAATGCCCATCAGTGTGGCCTATCAATGCCCATCAGTGCAGCCTCATCAGCGTACATCAATGAAGGAGAAAAATTACCTGTTTGCAAAATTTATTAACAAAATATAAAATGGTTTTTTATTTTTATTTTTTTAATTTTGGTCTTTTTACATTTTTTTTTTAACAAAAAATAAAAAACCCAGAGGTGAGCAAATACCACCAAAAGAGAGCTCTATTTGTGGGGAAATTTTTATTTGAGTACAGTGTTGTATGACCGCGCAAATGTCGTTCAAAGAGTGACAGCGCTTAAAGCTGAAAATTGGTCTGGGCAGGAGGGGGGTTCAGGTGCCCAGTAACCAAGTGGTTAAATAGGCCATTGGGTGCCGAATCTGTCACTCATTACGTACGCCTGTGCAGTTGCACTTTAATCTTCGCATCGGTTGATGCCCGTGCACGCATGCGCATTTGCATTGGCGAATTACTATGTGCGAATCTGTTGAGCATTAACAGATGTGCCAGTTCATCTGTGAACCGTTCTCTAATGCCCCGTACACACGGTCGGACTTTGTTCTGACATTCCGACAACAAAATCCTAGGATTTTTTCCGACGGATGTTGGCTCAAACTTGTCTTGCATACACACGGTCACACATAGTTGTCGGAAAATCCGATCGTTCTAAACGCGGTGACGTATTACACGTAAGTCGGGACTATAAACGGGGCAGTGGCCAATAGCTTTCATCTCTTTATTTATTCTGAGCATGCGTGGCACTTTGTCCGTCGGATTTGTGTACACACGATCGGAATTTCCGACAACGGATTTTGTTGTCGGAAAATTTTATAGCCTGCTCTCAAACTTTGTGTGTCGGAAAATCCGATGGAAAATGTATGATGGAGCCTACACACGGTCGGAATTTCCGACAACAAGGTCCTATCACACATTTTCCGTCGGAAAATCCGACCGTGTGTACGGGGCATTACAGTCCTCTTTCAAGTACATGTAATAGTATGCTAAAGTACAACTGTCGATTCCATTGGGAGCCCTAAGAGTGAGCATATAAGTCCTCTTAGTTTCTGGTTATTTGTTTGTGTGCTGAGTGCGTGTATTTTTCCTGATTGTGTGTTAACCATAGGGATAATATTAAATGCAGCATTTTTGTTCCATAATTGTTAATATCATTATGGACACCATAAACATGCAAACTGTTGAAGTACTTTTACACATACAGGTTTCTGGTGTTAACTTTGGAAATGAATTAGGTGTGCCATCATTCTGGTTTTCATTTTAATCGAACAGTATTACAAAAACACATCTAAAACTATAGTGAAATCCTTAACATACAATAGTCACTGTGAATTATGTCAATTATTTTGTTTTGTGTTGTCTTGTGTTGAACAAGCAGTTGGGCTGTATTAGATTACAGTATATCACTGCAAAGCCAAATCACATAGTGTACAACAGACCAGTAGATGGCGCTACATAACAGGCTATGAAGCATGTCACTATTGATTAGTGTGTAGTTTCTGAAGTATGGACAAAAAACATTTAAAACCAAACCAGTGCTTTACTTATTTTTTTGATCATTTCTTGGCATGTCACTTTTTTGTCATGGCATCATATGTAATTAGGATTATTCATAAAGTTCTAAAAACATAATGAGTATTATATGTTTGACTTTTCATGTTAGTAAAACCCCCATGCCTGTTCTGGAACAGACCCTCTTTGCTACTCTGGAACAAGACATGCAGATGAGGAGATTCAGCATAAAGCAAAGTATTAAAAAAAACAATAATAGTTGGAGCAACAAAACAGCCAGGCAACTAGCATTTTTGAAAACATGTATTCAGGAGGCCTATGTAAAAAATTTCCATTACAATGGAATTAAAGTCCTGGCAGTGTAGACTTAACAATTGCTAGAAGACGGGGTAGGTTGTTGAGCCAAAGAGTAGTGGCAGCCCGTCCATTAGGGACGCAGGGGCACCACCCCCCTAATCCATGCACCCGGCCCCCAATCTACATGCGGGACGCCGGATGCATGGATTCCAATGGGTTTCCTTTTTTTTTTTTTTTTTTTTTTAGAAGCAAGTGATGAAAACAAGATATTTTAATCTCAGCACTGCGCCCTGAGCCCACCTGGTTGTTTGACAATAGCGAATTAATATTGTCTTCCTAAGTCTCCTCCTGGCCAATCAGAGACCCGGTTGGCCGAGAGGGGAAGCGATCGTATTGGCCGCCAGGCCAAGGGAAAGAGGAGGAAGCCGCCGTAAAGTCCGAGACACAGGGAGGGGGAAACGCAGGAAGGAGCCAAAGCTGGCCTCGACCTAGATGGGGTAAGTGCGGGGCCGACCAACCAACTGACCGACCTGAGGGGGGAGGGGGTTGGCGGTGCAAGTGCAGCTGACCGACGAGAGGGGGGGGTTATCGCGGTGGGATGTCTTGTTTGGCATCCCACCAAAATATGCAGCACCAGCCACCACTGCCAAAGAGAATTTACATATTTCTCCTGCCAAAAGCGCTAGAGCCCCGTACACAAGGGCCAAGTGTGTGTGTACTGCAGCTGGTCCGACAGAAGCCGGCCTTTCGGCCAGCTTCTGTCGAAGGGGCATGTCTGATATCTGCCGACCGGCTCCTCATCGGAGTATTCTGGTGGGGGGCTGTCCCTATCAGAACACAATAGCTCAGCAGGGGACGTCGCTGTACTAACTTCGGATTGTTAGTACAGAGGCTCTGACCTAAGCTCTCAGTTTTTGTTTGTTCAGCCCGCTGGATTGAACAAAAAAAAAAAACTAGCAGTGTGTACCAGGTTTAACTAATACAGACAGCAATAACAATATGTACAAAATATTTTACAGCGCACACATACAAGAATGACATTTCCTGCAGGGCTAGTTAAAAACACCTGAACATATTCAAAAATACGGGGGTTTGGTCACACTATATGGTCATATAGTGCTAAGCCCACTTACTGCGACAAAGTACCCTGAATTAGTGGGTCCTACACTAGTAATAGAATGGAAGATCCTTTGTCTCAACCATGGGAGCTGAACTCCTCTATGTGGGAGAACTGAAAGGGATACATCCTAAACACTGGTGGCCACTAAATAGGAGGTAATGAGGAGGGGGAGGGGTGCTCCAGCCCAAAAACCTGGTCAGGGCCTATTACAACATACAAGAACATATTTGGGGGGCACACCCTACAATGCATTTAAATTCAAGATGGTGCTGCTATAAGACCTACAAACAGTACAAAATATTTTACAGCGCACACATACAAGAATGACATTTCCTGCAGGGCTAGTTAAAAACACCTGAACATATTCAAAAATACGGGGGTTTGGTCACACTATATGGTCATATAGTGCTAAG